>VWZN01005429.1:280376-522296 GCA_013396955.1 Regulus satrapa | reverse complement strand
CCTCTTTTTTTCTTTCCCCTGGATGTTTCCCGTGGTAAACCGAGCTCGATTATAAAATCCTATGCGACGACTTAGCCTATAACGTTTCCAATTTCTCTTTGAAGTGCAGGAGAGATTAAACGGGCTTTGCTCGGTATGACTTCTTCTTGCCAAACTCGGTGCACAGTAAGTTGTACGTTCTCTTTCCTACGTAGTTATAGCCACTCTGCTCTAGGGAGCTCCCACCTGGAATGCTGCATCCAGGTCTGGAGTCCTCAGCACAGGAATGACAAGGACCTGTTGGAGCACGTCCAGAAGAGGGCCACAAAAGATGATCAGGGACCTGGAGCACCTTTCCTATGAGGACATGCTGAGGGAGTTGGGTTGAGTCAAGTCAAGAGCCAAGAAGGCTCCGGGGAGACCTTATTGCAGCCTTTCAATACTTACAGGGGGATTATATGAGATGGGAACAAGTACTTTAGCAGAGTCTGTTGTTATAGGACAAGGGACAATGGCTTTAAACTAAAAGAGGGTTGATCCAGACTAGGTATAAGGATACAATTTTTTATGTGTGGGTGGTGAGACACTGTAACACGTTGCCCAGAGAGATGTTGGATGCCCCACCTCTGGAAAAAAAGTCAAGTTGGATGGGGCTCTGAGCAACCTGGTCTAGTTGAAGATGACTGCTTATTGTAGGGTTTTGGACTAGGTCACCTTTATGTGTCCCCTTCTGCCCAAACTATTCCATGATTCAATAACTGGGCCTGTAGTCATGTAAGCATCATCTCAAACACAGTTTTTTATTTATGTAAGGGAAATGTGTTTTAAATTAAGCACAAAAATAGACCTATGAGTAGTACATTTTTGTGCGCTTCTGTAATGCTTTATTCCAGGCTATTATTTCTCCTTCAGCAATAATTGACAGATCTCTGTTGCGGTTTTTACAGACTACAAAAGCATAGCACTCAAAGCCTCTGATTTGCCTTCCAGGTAGGAACCAGGAGAGTCTCAAAGCAGGTAAAAAAGGAATACGCGTACATAAACACTCTTATTTTTTTCCACACACACAGGCTTGTGAAAGTGTCTCTCTTTAAAAATATCTGGTTTTGTATGCAATTAATAATTAATTAATACCTGTTTATGTCTTGAGTTATGTACATCTATGGAAGTGCATATATTAATCTCTGCTAGATACCTCTGTGTTTAAGGTTCTGAACTTTAATTAGAACATCTGAAAATCCTCCTGTAGTNCTAGATACCTCTGTGTTTAAGGTTAAATCCTTACTTTTTGGATTTCAGAAGTGGGTTGAGTTCTGAACTTTAATTAGAACGTCTGAAAATCCTCCTGTAGTATTTTTTTAGTAAGTTTAGGTATTTGAATCCTAAACTTTTGACTATACTGTCCCTTGTGTCTACTAGCTGGTTATTCTTCCTTCATATAGTTCAGAATATGAGTGTATTTATACATGGACACTGTCCTTCTTAAAACCATATTTCTAGGGACAAATTGCAAGACCAGTATTCCTGTATGTGGCCTATTGTTTTTGGAATATGCTGTTCATACTCTTTTATCGAATGCACGTATGTAGAGCTCCACATCAGACCAAGGGTAGGGAATCTAAAGTAATACTCAAGTCACAGAGCTGTTCAGCACTGTCTGTTTAAAACAGGGACCCATTCAGCTTTGCTATACAATGAGAGTTGTCACAGGGTTGTTATTTTTGCACTTCCATCAGAGTCCTCAGACTCAAGGAGAAGAATTAGCATTTTTACAGTCTGAAGCTGAGCTTAAAAATAGAAGTAGAGTTTAATTTTTTGTCATGCTGATGAAATGGGTACATTCTCCAAAAATATGCCAATCTAAATAGTGAGCCAAATTAAATGAAGGAATACTTTTTATAGCCAGCAGATTGGAGCTTATAAGAAATACAAATATTTGTTGCCTGCTGTGCATGCACTTTCCCACAATGATGCAAGCAAGCTCTAAACCCTGATGTCCACAACTTATCAATTGTCATTCTTCTGTGGATGAAAATTAACCAGTGCTTAACCAGCAAAACATTACAGATCTTAAACCCCTCCCCCCCGCTGCTACAAAGTCATCATAATTCAAAATTTTCTTGGCTGCACCAGGAAAGCAAATTGGCAATTTCGACATGCTCTTCTTCACAAAGACATACTTTCAGCAAAATCTTTTATTATTCATTATGTTTTGGCATATCCCAGTTTGGCACTAGCATTTAATTCTGAATACATCAAGTCAAGGCAAAGTGTTAGGTGTTTACAGTGGTGATTTCTTTCTCCACTCCAGCCATCTCCTTAGGGGATAAGGATTTCTCTCTACAGACAAGGTACTTCACACATAAAATGCTCTCCAAAGAGAACATTCAATGGTCTTTGCATTAGATTTCAGGCCTCATTTTTAAAAAATATTTTGTTAACACCTTATGGACAATTTCAATACCTGGCTCAGGCCACAATGAAGTTACAACAATAGGTGCTTCATTCCGTTCCCTCTTCCTCACTGCTTGCTCCTGCCTGTCTTAGCTTCAGTTTCTTTAGTTAAATCTGTTCCCTGATGTGGTTCATCTCACAGAGGAGTAGTGCAGATCTTTGAGTTGAGGTACTGTCTGTCATACCATACTGACACCACTTTTTGGTGTCAAGTGGCGATTTCCAGGCTAAGCTCCGGTGCCTATATGAACCGTGTAAGTGATCTTGGCTTCAAAATGTAAATAAATATGTCTGAAGATTTTTCTGTATGCGTGCTGGAATGCACATTAAGGTTGGGTACCAGCATTTGCTAGAATACAGGTTAAAATTGCTACACAGCCATGTTCTGATTTTTTTTTTTATGGGCACAGTTTCTACCACTAGAAGTTCTTGATGCTTACATAGTTTCAGCTCTGCTATTGAGTTTGGCCATGCAACACCAGCAATGAGAATACTATAATAAAAAGCATACAGTCTCAGACAAAAGCATCCCATGGGCAGGAACATTTCTGTCCTTGATTCACCATGGAAATTAGACCACTGTAGATGTAAGACTAAGAGGTCAAACTTCATGCTTGTTAAAGGTATTAGGCTATATTTTTTCCTCTGAAATTGGTGGCATCTTGACTTTTACCTGTGGCTAGCTGGACTCTCATTCTGTGTTTTTCAAAGCCCCATCTGCATTGTACTTACCTAGCAAACGTATAACTCATCACAAATCCAGGCAACTCCCACACTAAATCACTGTGGAATTCAACCAGCACAAAGTTCCCAGTAGAAGTAAAGTCTGCAACCTTCTCTGTCCCACAGTAAGGGCCAACTGCAGGTGACGTAGGGCGGCTTCCATCATGTATGAGCAAGTAGTCATAGATGCATCTGTCACTATATTCCAGCTCAAAGGATAACATTTTGAGAGATATCTGGAGAAAATACAACCAAAGCACTTTGTTTCCATGTTGCAGCCTTTTCTCTTAACCATTTTTTAACCATGACAAATACTCTAAACTCCTTGTGTGCAGGCACCATTTTTTATTCTGTGTGTGCCACATCCTAATCCCATATGGCAATGCAAAGTAGTAGCAAATTATTTACTTAGGACATCAGTATTTGGACTGGAAGGAGAAGCAAGGGACAAGATTGATCTTCTACACTTCACATTCTTTCCTCTAGAGAAATACAAAAACGGCACCTGTGTGATGTTTCAGTTTTCTCGTGGGAGCTCTTACCTAGGGATTCTTTTGAACAAAGCCTTGTGGTGCAGGCTAGATTCATAAGAGTTCACTTGCACGTGCAAAGGTTTCCCCTTGCTGGGGGATATCTGGGGGACCTCAGGTACCAAGATCCAGCATAAATTCTTAAAATGAATTTTTGCTTTCAGATTTTTACTGTGAGAATATCTGCTGAAAAAGTGACACAACAGCTCTTATTCTTCAAGGGAAACAGAGGTGTCATCAGAGAACAGTGATGAAACGCACAAATGAATTAATCTGTGCCTTACCTTGTATCCTACTGGAGAAGTGATGACCCAGAAACATGCTCGGTTTTTGGGGTATTTATTGGGATAGTTTGGAGAGGTGATGACTCCCTTTGAATCTCTGAAAGTGGCTCCACAATTCACTGAGGAGTAAAGGAGAAAACTTGATGTATTAAAAAGAGCATTTTTGTCAGTAGAAATGAACTTGCTTACACCCTATTGTATTATTTCTTCAAACCAAGAAAAAAATGTACCACCCTGAAAATCTACTGCTGAAGTACTTTATTTTCTTCACTTAGTATTTGTATCAGCAACTGTACTGAAGGAACTAGAAACATGTCTGATAAATAATCTTTGGAGGACAGGGAGCAGCTGCATCTAAAGCTCTATCTGACTTTGCAATCAACTCTTACCATATTAGCATAAAATTTTGATGGCACTCACCCCCCTTCAGAAAGGAATCAGCTCAAGTATTCAAGATTGCATTATCAAGCTAGATCTAGTGCTTTCTAGAAAGTACTCCGTTGAATAAAGCAAAAAGAGTAAAAATAACACTTTTCTAAGGCTTATTCAATTTATACTCTAAAGAAGTTTGTATTTTCAGTTGAAATAAGGCAACTTTGGGCTACTGCCTTCTTGCTGAAAGCATGCCACAGTACAACAGAATTTGATCTGGCAGTCCAGAATGCATTTGTGTGTTTGCAAAATAGACACCTCTCCCGTGACTACAGGAAGCACTGTGTTTTGTGTACATAATGAAAGCTTTTAATTCAGAAAGTGTAAGGTACCCCAGGTCAGTACTCTCCTGCTGCATAAAACCCCACAAGACCTTGAATAATGTCTTGCCCAGATACTGGCTTTGCATCTCATAGGTTGAGGTCTCTTGTTGATTCTGCAGTCTTTGTGCTCTTTGGCTGCATGGCTCCTATTACTTTTAATCATTGCATTGTTTTTATTTAAAGACATTGTTCTGGAGCTGTGAAGAAGCCTAACAGAGGCTCTCAGAAGAAAGTGAATGAGATCTCAGGGTAACTAACAGGAAACCCATGCAGCCTCCCATTTTCTGTTTCCTGTGAACCTTCAGACACATCATTGCCTGGCCTTCTGCATTTCCAATTGCTGTGAAAGTGTGAAGAATGACAGCGAAAAGACTTGCTCGGTATTGTATACTAAAAGTTTTCCATACTTCTGTGCAAGTACTGCTAATGCTGGTCTCCAAGCTTTCTAAAGTACTGTTCATACCCCTGTTGTAGGAGGCTCTGAATCCTGTGGCTGTAATGCTCTCATCACTTGCAAACTCGACCAGCATTGTCGATCCAGATGCCACTAAGGAGGGCAGTGGACCCTTCCCACAGTACTTGTCCAGCAAGACAGGGGAGCTCTTGCTGTTCCCATTGTAAATTTTTATATAGTCGGAAGAACAATCTGAGGAGCGTTGGAGATCAAAAGCCTCAAACTGCAGGAAAATCTGGAGAAATAAAAAAGAAAAAGTTTGGGTTTAATGTTATGCACAGGGAAAGTCTCAAACCATCTAACCTGAATATGAAGTAAACCTTCATATTCATTTTAGTATCCATGTATTACTGAAACCTTACTTTCCATATGAAAAGAGCACAGAATTTCACCTATCTGTCCTATTACTGAGATCCCAGAGACCACTGTTTCACTACTGCTTGTCTTTGAAAAGCCTTCCAATCTGAACTCGGTAAAAATCAAGTGAAACATTCCCTCTGATAGCCTTAATTCTCATGAACATTGGTGAGACTTTCATTTACTGCATAACAAAATAAATGTCTTGATCCATGAACTGACTCCCTCATGGCAACGAAATAATGCTGTGTAGCTTGGATACTGTGGCTCAACCTTTCTTCCTCCTAATAAAAATTACCTTACTTCGACGGATGCGGATCAACCACAGACAGTTGCTATTGTTCGGGTATGGGGATGGGTAATTGACAGAGGAGAACGAGCCTTTGGATTTAGGCAACACAGAGCTACAGCAATCTGAAGGGAAGAACCAAACAGTGTTGAGGAGAATGAAAACTGCACAGAAATATTCCCATAATGCCTGACAAGTCTCTCCAACCATTTGCAGCAGTCAGACGAGTATAAATTAATTATAATGTTTACAACTGTATTGCTGTTCCTGGTGTTAAAAGTTATTGAAAACCTGCAAGTGAAATAAAGGTAGTTAAAGTACTTACCTGTTTCAGCTACTAATGTTTTTTTTAAAAGACAACAGGGCCTCTCTCAAATATTTTAGTTTACTAAAAAAGGCCTGAATCTTTCGTGAATTTCCTTAACTTCAATCACAGAAGTACTTTCAATGACAGCAGTATATAAATTTCCATCATCAACTGTCTGTATTTATAAGTGTGCACAAAAATCAAGTTTGAAAACAAGATTTTGTCAATGAAAAGTAGTAACTGAGGGAAAACAGTAACAGCAAGCACTGAAGTCAACCTACAGAGCTAGAGACTGGTATACAAAGTCTGATCTCATCTGTCTTTTGTCTTTCCACATCTTCATTTTTTGCATTTTATGCAACTCTCCAAATTACAAAATACGAATATCTGCTTATAGGAATTTATGACATTTTTTTCTCTTGCTTCCTAGTTTCCATGAGACAAGCAGACTTTTTATGGGATTTTTTAGTCCCCGAGTTTTTATCTTTTTTAAAAATTGAGTCCTTTTCTCCCAAAACATACAGTTCTAATTATGAAATTACATAGTAATGGTATTGAAGTGCGATTCATTCCCAGCCCCACTGTGAAGAATAAATATCACTAAATACTTGTTATCACTACCTTTGAGACATATAAACTGTAAAGTTGTCTTATCTGCAATTGTGAATTTGGAGGAACCACTCTCAGCAATGATTTCTGTACCTAACAGTCCCACTGAAGGAATACTGATTCCTTCTAAATTCTAATTATTTAACTAAGTTCTAACACAAGAGCGGAATTTAGTACACTAATATTTAGGTCTTGTTAATGCTTCTTGCTGTTTTGGTGTAAACTAATTGAATAACATCTCAGAAAAATCAAATACCATATGAATCAATTAGCCTTTGGCCTGGGAGTTAGAGCAAAACCTGTGCAGTGCAGGAGCATGATGCTATACTTGTTTTTGTGCATCTGGCTGAAGAGTTCCAGTTTACAGAGGAATGCTAGGTATTTCTAGATCTTAAGATGACATAGGAATAAGTTAAGAAATGGATGTGGCAAGACAGTAGATATCTATACAAAATGCCTATGGGTTTTCTCCTTGAAAGTGTTCTGATGAGGCTGAATGGCAGCCATGCTTACAGTCATCTTGTAATGAAGAGAAATCACAAATCTGCTGGCACTACTGATGCGCGTGACTCTAAGCTATACTCCTGGCTGGGAAGAGCTTACATGCTTTGCAATCTTCAGAGCTTGCCTGAAATGAGATTTTGACAGAGGTAGCAACCATGAGTTCTCTGATGGATTTTGCTTATTTCAAAGAGCAGGGATTAGATGAGGAAAACTCAAAATGAGAGTGAATTATTGAAAGCAAATTGTCCTTTCTTAGAAGCAGTTTGGCACGGGGACAGTTCTGCTTCTCGTTGTAGGGTGAGAGAGGTGTAGTGAAGGGGCTGTGGGCCGCATTCCTTCGGGAGATGTCTGTCAGTGCCTGCAGACATCAGCTGTATTCACATGCCTTCTATCTACTGCACTTACTGCACTTGTAGAGCTTGTTGATTTTAGCTACATCCAAGTTACTCAGCCCTTCTCTCTGCCCAATAGGTATAGAAGGGTCAGGAACTGGTACAATAGTTGGTTTTCCAGGAGTGCTGGAGAAATCATACCTGTAGAAATAAGGAAAATACATTTGTAGATTTTTTTTTTTTTTGTAGACAGAGAAGTTCTCTAACTGCATAATCATTTTTCATGTATGATATAAACAAAATTTTAATGGAAATAGACAAGAAGCTTTTCAAAGACCAAGTAACCTTCACCTGAAGAGGACCAGCAGGGCAGATATTTGGTGTTCAGCAGTTGAAAGCAAGCAAGCAGAAAAAACTGCTCTGACCTGAGCAAAAAGGCCTTTCACCAATGTCCAGAAAAATGCACTGAATCCCACCTTCTTGGTTCCTGAGGCAGAGGAGCAGAAGTAGTTCTGTCTCAGTTACTAATTGCCTATTTGCTATCTGCAATTTCTGCCTTCTGCTAGTCCAGTTTTATTTCATGGTTTTGTTCAGAAATTGTTACTTGCTTGTGGAAATAAAAGAGAATGTGCATGATGCAAGCTTGTACATTATGGACTAAAATGCAGCCTTAGACAGTGTTCCGAGATTAACATAAGACAGCGTACAACATCTCAACAATATAAAAAAAAAATCTTTCTTGCTTCTATACTTGAACGTTGTTGTCTATGATCAGCTGTTACTATGTTTACAAAATAATTTAAACTTCAGAACTAGTTTAGATCAGAGATTCAGTAGAGTTAGACTTTGGGCCACAGCCCTGTCAAAGGCCTTTAGCAAGAGGCAAGAAGAATACATTGGAAGAAAATGTTGTCCTATGTTTTGTTTCTATCCATATCAACTCTTGTTTTCCAAGAAATGAAAACAAGGAAGGACAAAGGAAGTATGCTCACTCTTAGTTATGTCCATGCACTCAATTTTAAATGAATAGCAGAAATCACTCCCTGCACAGAGCAATTTATTCTTCCTAGATCCGAGCAGAAGATCTGAAAGCTGTTTATTCCTTTGAAAGGATATCTCTGCAAACAACTTACGCGCCATAGTGCATCACTGAAGAGTAGTCATAGGGAAGGCCCAGGTTTCTGGAATTCATTTTCCCAAAGTTCCCTTGTTCCCCTGTAAGGTAGGAAAGCAGCATGTCAGTCAGAACAATTATTACTGCTCTAATAGTACACTGCTTGCTGTCATAATCTGGAGAGTAACATAGGATAATAATATGTGTTCTCATGAGATTTGGATCCAGCAAAACCACCAGAGACTTTTGAAATCCATGGGAACACATTTTTAGTCTAGTAAGCTTCAGAATATAAAGTTCCTCAAAGAAGTTTTGATATAATCAATGAATACATTCTACTCTTCAAGCAAAAAATATTATTCTGTCCATATTCATTAAGGTGTCTTAAAATACATTTGAGTGCATTATCTTGAGTATTATAAGCATCCAACCTATATCCCCAAAGCTGCATCCATACCTTGAGAGGGAAATCTGGCTGACCACCTAGATGAAAACTTCAGAGCATTGCATGGGTGCTATCTTGCTGAGTCCTTCTACCACAGGGTTATACTGTCACAAACGAAAGGAATACATTTTCCCTGTTCCTTGTCCCAGAGCTCATGCGACCAGACATGTTCTGGCTTTGTCTCTGGTCAAACCCATCAGCGGTGACTAGAGTGAAGTGATATGACTCACAGGAAGCAGACAAACAAATTCTGTCAGAACAGCTGCTGAGCATCTCGTCACTTTTCATCTGTTTATCTTAAAAAAAACTATGTAAGAAGGTACTGCTGATACCACTGATACCAGGCTGGGGCCCAGGGACAGAGATTGTATTTCATATCACCTAGCTTTATTTCTCTGAGAAAGACACTGAAGCTATTCCTCAAGGCTCCCAGGACAGTCAGAGCAGAGGGAAAGAAAGAGAGACACAGTTGGAGGGAGTTTCATGTGAAGAAGACACTTCTTTTTCTCACTGACTGGAGATCATGAATATGAATTACAATGCTGGGTCTCTTCTCCATGGTGAGACAGGCAAAGAAGCACTGTCAGAGCAGGGAGCTGAAGGCAGCCAGCCTGGCATTAAAACTAACCACTTAAGTTAAGTTAACTAAGACTGAGCACTCCTTTCCAGTTCTGTACCTTCATAATTGTAACTACAAATCTGGTTTGTAAACCACACACCATGTGGACAAGAGTTCAGAGTTCAACATCCTTGAGATCTACACAACTGAGCTGGCAGGCTTGCAACCAGAGCAGATCTCAGCCAGTAATGTCCTTCAGCACTGGTCCTGGGCTGAGGGCTAAGAGATGCAAAAAGAAGATTTGAAATCCCAATTAATAGAAAATTTGGGGATAAACATGAATTTGGAGCCTTCCACAGCTGTAAAACTATGTTAAGGCTTAAACTGTTTCTCAACAGCACTGGCCTTCCTGACTCTGTTTTAATCTCAGTCCCTCTTATCTGCTTTATGGACTTCAGAAAGAAGTATCAGCAAGTGTGCAGCTTTTTTTGAGGTGATGAACAGAGAACACAGAGTTCAAATGTGGTGAAACATTGAAGCATATGGCTACTGTTTGGCACAGAAGTGCTTTGCTGAATTTGTTTGCTAAATAAAGAAATCCTGGCTGGACTGAGGTTCTGCCAGCAAACTATTGTTTACCTCATCACATGCCAAAGAGATCTGGTTGTCTAGACCTGTACATGTTTGGGGACTTACCCCATTTTTTCCACTCTCAAAAAAGAAAAAAAAAATCTACCTCTGCCCAGAATATAAGTGCAATGACTCAGAAGAGCTGGAAAGGAAACTATGCCTGAAGACTCAGAATTTTTTTTTCCCAAAAGTGTAGGAAAAACAGGCTGAGTTTCAAGTAGCTAAGTGGACAGCAACTGATCGGGCTGCATTTGTCAAAACAAAGAAGTAGGATGGTTTCCAAGGTAAATTGCTGGATAAAAAACAAAACCCAGAAAACATTCACAATATGAAAGTCCTGGCAGAAGAAAAACAGCTTGTGTGAGAGAGCTGAGATGCTGGAAAAGGTCTTGAGGTCTAGTTCTGCACCACCAAGGTCGGACCTCTGCCATCAGCACTATTAACAGCAGCATGTTTTTACATTACAGATCTCAGGAACATAGCTCTTTCTCCATTTCCTTTTCCCTGCATATCTTTGCATTTTTTCCCTACAGTGCTTGAGCTGCATGCTCTGCATTCCAACTCCCTTGCCATACCAATCATCTCATTCTCCACCCATGGTGAACACTCAAAACACCATTGATATACCTCATCTCCTTTGGCATAGCCTTGTTCTCTTTATCTCTTCCCCTTCATTTATCATTTCATGATACTGTGCCTGAATCAGAGCTTGGCTACATCAGTATCCTTCGGGAAGTCCAACATCTGAACCTGTGGAGTTCCCTTTGCAAAACTAGTGTAAGATTATGTATGTTTAGTGTATATAACATCGTGTTTTCAACTTCTCTTTCCTAGCACATAGTTTGCTGACAATTCAAACATGGCACACCCTTGTTGTACAATGGCAAACAACGCACAGCAAATTACACCTTAACACTAGAGCTGAAACCTTAATAAAGAACAACACAAATGAAATTTACTTAGGATATCATGGGAATAGCTGAAGAAAGTTTGGAGAACAGTGCGTTAGGAATTTTCAGTAAAAACAATCAAGTTCCATCTGGAAAAAATGATGGATATATTTTTAGCTGTGCATGATATTGAGTAGTTGAGTATCTTATTTGTTGAAGAGACTTAATAGAATTTGGTATTCAATTGTGCAGGCTACATTTACTATTATTTTCTATAATGAACTAAATAGACCATTGTATTTTTACAATTTTTATGGATTACTCAGCTTTCTAACAGCTGCCAGACAAGTAACTCCATGCATACTTTCTTTTGATATTCTCCTTCTATGTACCACTTTCTCACGTTTCCCTTGGATCTCGTGCCATTCTGTCTACCCTTTCCTCCCCAGAAATCTTGTATATAAGCCCTTGTTCCCAGCACACAGATCATGGGCACGTGCCCAAACTATTCATTCTGCATTCCTTCCTGTAAATAGTATCCACTTGTTTTTTCTCTACAGAATTACCTCTCCTGTTTGCTCCCCATGGATCCCCTTCTTTTCATGTGTATATGATCCTGTCCACAAGGAGGAGATAATTGCAGTCTTTCCTCTCACATCAGGCCAGGTCCTGGAATTTTGCAAATGCTAATGGTTGCATGTGCTTCCAATGCCTCCACACTGAGCCCCCTTGTTCATACGCATTTTAGGATATGTGCATTCCAAGTTGCCTACTGGCTGCCTTTCCCTATTTCCATGGCTTTCCTGAGATAGAATTGTTGTGGGATTTCCCAACATGATGTTGAATGTCACTCTTCACCCCCCTCAGTTAAAGAGTACCAGAGTCTCGCCTCCTGGCTGAGTCTTTGCAACAACATTTTGTAATCCTGATGATCCTGGAAATTATTTTGGTGTCTGGGCTCAAGATGGCAATCCAAATAAGAATACAGAGCTGCTTTTAGGCTGCATCTTTCACACTGTCATAGGTGTAGCCACGGAAATTCCTTTAGAACAAACACTGAACAAGAAATTCCGCCACAATGAATTATTGCAGCTGCTGCTGCTGCAATTCAGCCAGCATTAATCATGG
Source organism: Regulus satrapa (assembly GCA_013396955.1). Classification (NCBI taxonomy): domain Eukaryota; kingdom Metazoa; phylum Chordata; class Aves; order Passeriformes; family Regulidae; genus Regulus; species Regulus satrapa. Next base: position 509,953 of record VWZN01005429.1, on the reverse strand, counting down.
CTCTTATTTGCATTGCTGTTCACAGGAGAAACATTTTCCTTTAACTGTGAGTATATATTTTCTCTTGCAATTTAATGGACATACCTGCCACTATGTGTTCCCACATAATCTTGACAAACCTGTCCCGATCACTCCGTGCCTGTTCATGGATGAAACCCAGTGCGTGGTTCATTTCATGCTGAATTGCTCCTTTATCCATGCAACCATTTTTCACCAGGCCTACTGCTTGACGTCCTCCAATCTTTCCAAAGTAAGACCAGCAGCTGAGAATAAGCAATCAATAACCAGAAGGATCACATTTAGCCAATACAAATATATAGATGTATTGATTATGTCACCAAGGTTCTCTAGATATGCAGCCACAGCAGGGGACATGCAAATAGCCACTGGCATGAGTTATCTAGACTTCTGAAAGCTGCCAGCTGACACAGTGAGAGGGAAATAAAGCCTTTGGGATTAAGATAGCAAATTTTAAACCAGTAAGTTTGCTATATCAAACTGAGGCAAAGCAGTATAAAGTGTTAAGCAAAGAACCTGAAACAATTATACTTATTTATACTTTTTCAACAGTTAAGGGAAATTTCTTATTTTGAATTACATCCCATTATCTTTAAATCCACACACACATTTATTTGTGCAGCCTATTAGCTGATGTAACTACCAGCATATATAAATAAATATGAAAAATTGCATCTTCTCTCTAAATCTTTACTGCTAGGATGAAAAAACCCAACCAATTACTTAAATCCAAAACAAATCAGAAAATAATCTGAATGACCTTTTGAGTGCTGCCACTCTCAGGAGACAGGGAGCTTACCTCTGCCCTCTTTCAACATAAACGTAGTCTGTTTCTGTAGTGCGATTTACAAATTGCACACAGGTCAGTGTGGAGATCTCTTGTAAAGCATCAGCAATCCAAGACCTCTCTGTCATTGCTAGAAAGAGAAGGGGGCCAGGAGAAATCTTTCTTGGTTAATCACAAACCAAGGTGCATTGATGGGGTGTATTCATTTAAAACTTCACAGCACTCATTAGCTCTTTATCATACAAGTATAGTAAAAAAAGGGCACCAAACATTCAGAGATCTTCAAACTGATTGGACTTTTATGGGGAAGTATAATAATTACAGCTATCCCACATGCATATTATTTAGGAAACAGCTGATGGAATGCAAAAGATTGGCATTGGTCCTTCCATTAGAGAAAACAGAAGAAATGAGGCAGTTTCAGACACAAATAGTTGGATCAAAGTATCCCAAATGAGCCCGCTGCTTTGGTAGCTAAGTACCAAAACCCTATTTTGTTTATCACAAAGAGAAAATGCCTGCCACAGCCCCCTTGGAATCACTTGAGACACCCAAGGCTCTGAAGATCATTGTGTTTCTATTCAGGTACCAAATAAAGATCAGAGTGTTTATCTGCTTTGGAACATTTTGGCCTAATTTGGCTTCCTCAGTTATGAATCATCTACAACTGATGTGTATCTCAATTTCCTAATATTTAAACTTTGGAGAGAGGGAGATAGAGGGAATAACTCTCAAGAGTATCTACTATCCACAAGAGTATACACTGCTGTTCTGGAGGCACCTGGGCAGAAAAGCAGCCTAGATAACAGAGGCATTGAACTTTCCTCAGTTCCTTTCCCTGGTGAACAGGAATCAGGCTCGGGCTGTATTTTACTTCCATGCCATTTTCTCTCAAGGTAAGATCTTTGAAGAAGGGTCTGTATGGAATTCACTCTTCCAGCATTTTGCACAGGACAGATCTATTGATTGACTAGAGGGAATCAACAAAGGAAAAAATATTTCCAAGGATTTTTCCTCCATTTTTGCCTCTACAGGGGTTCTAGTGTGGGAATACTTCTATGAGAGATTTAAAAGAAAACTATAGAGTTCAAAAACATGTTCCTAGTGGTAATTTTGACAAAAATACATTCATAATGTGAACAAATCATGCCTCTTCTAATTTCTTGCTAAATATCAAAGTACATTGCAGCTAACAGGAGCAAACTAATATTTGAAATGACAATTAATTACCTGACTATTGGCCCAAGAAATCACATATTTTAGTGTGATCTGTTTGGAGTCTTAGCCAAACTTCCATGGGGCTAACAGGATAGAAAAAGAGGCATCTCAATAAATTCTCACTTGTGCAAAGGTTGCTTTTGGTGCATGCCAGAGAAACATAAAATAACAGGGAGTATAGGGACCGGAAAATCAAGGCTAACTTTAGAGCATTATACTCACAGAAATCAGAAGAGATGTTAACTGGAACCTTGACCAGTCCATCTTGTGACTTGGGCCATAAACAACTCTCACAGTTAATTGCACTGCGTCGCCCTCTTCTCAAGAGGATGTCTCCTTCATACACAGCTATTTCACTACCTGGCAGGTGCAGAAAACAAAACAACATACAAGGCACTGAAAAGGCAAATACGTGTGCAGGAAGGGAGATGAGAGCTACACGCTAACCAAGATTTTGCATCTTTGGAAATTTCTTTCACTGAAGTTCATTTCCTAATAATGCAAGGAAGTATTAGCATGCTAAGACTGGTTAGGTCTGCCTTCCTTCCTGGATAAAAAAGTTTAGTGTTAATATAAATGTCATAGTGCACCTGTCATCAAAGTTGTGACTAAATAAACTTTAGCTTAAGAAGCTTTGGGAGCTTTCAGAGGGGGATGCTAAGTGTTATAAGTCATAGTTCTCTTCATTAGAGCTTGTGGAATTAAAGAAAAATCATAACCGACCTCTGTAAAAATAGGATTAATCATACAAAAGAAATTACTATTTTTATCACGCCTATTGAATGTATGCAAGCTATTAATTTCCAGGTTAACTGTGAATTTGACATAAGACATTGTGACATGCTTTTTTAGAGTCAGTTTTGACTCTTAAAATACTGGAAATACATTTCTCACAGAAAAAAAGCTACCTGTTATTAGGCGAAAAAATTACAGAATTCTTGGGTATATCAGACAGGAAAGGACCATATATCATATAAGAAAGAAAACAAAGTGAAAAATGTTCTGATTTGCTAGGGCTACATATGGAAAAGAACATTTCATGTAGCAATTGTTCAATAATTCTTCTTAATTTCTTTATCACAACAGCATAAAAAAATCACACTGAATGTGACTTTAAAACACATTCGAGTTCTACAAATTGCTTTCCACTGATGGTGAGAAAGAATCAAAACATTTTTGAAGAGAAAAATATACCAAATAATGATATTGAGGTATACAGATGCAGCTCCACCAAAACCTGTAGTTATTTATATAATAATTACAATCAAACTCACCTAAGTCATTCTTTCTTGTAGCTATCTGGAAAAAAAGAGCACATATATTTTAGTACCTGCTCATCTCCATAGCAGAAAACTTCTATCAAGTAGAATCACAGCAGTACAAGTTTCTAATTAATTTTAAGATAGAGCAACTCAGCAGCAGCAATGTAAATTCTCAACATCTCAGAGCAGGGACACACCTGAACAGGTTTACTTAGTGCAAAGCTACAGAGAAATGCTAAATGAGCTGGCAGAAGAAAGTACTTCATCTTCAAATTTCCAAGATGATCTTCTGTGCTCTGCAGCTCAGTTCTCAAAATTGTGGTTAGTTTACTTGGGGCAAGTTTTATGGGAAAGCTGCTGCTGTTGTTAACAAGCGTAACAAAATTAGATAACAAGAAGTATTTTCACAAAACAAACAAGCTGCAGGATCTCTCAAGAGAATTTCCAGGCTCTCATTTCTTATTTATCTTTAGAAAACAGAGGAAGTGGAGCAATAGGAAAGAAAATTCAGTAACCTTAAAGTGACTCATCTTTAATTCTAAGAAGAAGCCATGAGCTGCTGCAGGTCCCCTCACTGCTGACCAAGGGACAGGATATCCGGCAGCAGTCTGTTTATGGCAAAACTTCATCTCAAGGAACTCTTTGATCCTTCCACACTGACTACCTGTAATGGTAACTCCTCAGCTTGCTGCCAGGAGACAGCCTGCTCTGCAGAATCCATCTCCAGAGCCTGTCCCCTCTGTGCACAGCTCCCAGCCAAACATTTCTGGCCAGGAGCACTAAAAATCTAGTGGAGTCAGAGATGAATCTGATTGTTGACAGAAATTATTTTTCCAACTTGGTATCTTGCGATATAATCATTGCTGACAGAAACTGTGTGTCTTTCTGGAGTCTGCAAAGACATAAAACCATCAGGTCCCATAGTTTTGGCTACCCAGCTTCTGGGAAGCCCTCCTTCCTTTGATGTCCATGAAACAAGACTAGAAAAGCAGTCTGAATCCTAGAAAACTCACACTGTAAGAATAAGCTAAAGAATTAGAATATTCATGCTAAAGCCACATGAACATCACCATAGACAGGCAGATCCTGTTTTCTTCTCCCAGCTTCAGCCCCTGCACAAATACTGAAGAGCTATAGAAAATCGTAAAAATTTACTGTGTCGGATCTTTAAGAAACAAGCAGGAAAACCTTTGACATTTCCTGCAAACATGGTATTTTGAGGAACCTATGTGGTTCACAGCAGTTCAAGATGGCAAGTGCCTTTCCAGAGAGATATATGGGCTGGTCCTTTGTTTCTAAGGAGTACTTTGCCAGAAAAATTTTTGCTGATATTATGTAAAGCTTTGCTACTAATATTTTTGTTTTACCCTACTAATAGTTTGCTCCTCAACTTTCTAAAATATTCCTAATTTCTGTGACTTCCACAATTTATCTGCATTTATCTTTTCCATGTAGAAAAATAATGAGGTGCAGATAAAAAGGACCCTTTTTTCTTTGACTGATCAGAGAATGAAGTTCAGAAGTTCTCATTAGTTTGTTATATTGTTAACCAGTACAGTTCCAAGCTACCTCTGTGTCTATTCAAGATCAACCTCAAAAGAGAGCCAGAAGGAGTCACAGGAGAATATTTCTGCTGCTACACATCACAAAACGACAGAGGAGAGAGCAGAAGTTATTAGGCAATAGAAGCATGAGAACAAGACCAGATCACTGTGGAGAGCCTGCAGCTGGGTCACTCCAGGTGTGCAGCAAGCAGGGCTGGGATGGGAAGGCCCTTTGAAGTTCTGCCATACAGTTTTGCATATTCATTCCATGGGGGAAAAAAAAACCCCTCAAATCAAGAGATTTATCCCATGGTTTAATTAGTTTTCCTGACTGCCAGAAACAACTGAGTATTTTTCAAGGCTAATTTATAGACCAAAGTCTTGTATCACCTGATAACACATTATCAGGAGTTGTCTCATAGATGCAAATTTCCTTTTTGATGCTGCTTGTCTACATTATCTGCTTTGATATTCTACCAGAATACTCTCCAGGTCTTGGTTTCATTATCTATCCAAATAATTTGACTACACAGCTGTAACTTGCTTTACTTCTCCCAAATGCCTTTTCTCACATTGCATTTGACAGTCCTCATTCTTAGCCACAGTGTCCTTGATCTGCCACATATTTTATCACTGCTATTTTTAGAAATTTTAATATTATGTTTATCACATTTCTGGGGATGCATACTGAGTTTCACCTTTGTTCCATGGCAGAGAACGGGCACTTATTTCACCATGTAATCCAAACTGCTCTTGGTAAAATGTTAAATGACAAAGTTAGAAAAAAAGAACACCTGTAGGTGTTTAAGTAGAAAGTTTTTCCCTAGCTCTGTATCAGTAGCAGGTATCATCACAAGCATTAATTAATTAGAAAGTAGAGGCATTTTCCCTGGCTGAAACATTAGAGTGAATGAACCTATGAAGAGCTCCCTTCCTGCAAAGGGAAACAAAATTCAGGAGGATGAATGGCCATGTGATTGTCGAAGCATCCAGTGGAATATCACATTAAAGCTCAGTTCCTCAGCTATTCACTCAAAGGTTATGCAGACAATTTCTAGTGAACAAACAGTTGGCATAACTCAACTGTGTGTTCACCTTAGGAAGCTTATTACTTGTAAAGAGGAATCACAGATATATCTACATGTTTAAAGAGGCCAATTGTTCTTACTATATAAAAATCCTAGTTTTTAAAGTAACAGTTATACAAAGCATTGCAGCTACTACATGATGATTCCTTTTAAGGCTGTTTTGAGCAACTCTGCATTAGGGGAGAAGTGAGATTCTACAGAAGAGCATTTTAAAATAACTGCAGACATTAAACAAAGTTATATTATGACACTATAACAGGCTGAAAAGAGTTAAACAATAAAAACATACACAAAACTGCCTTTGTGTTTAAAATTATTATATTTAAGAGTTAACTGTTTACAGATATTGTGTCTTTCAGGTTGTCAGGATTAGTGAAAACATGCAATTCATGCCTCATTAACTGACTGAGGGAAGAAAATGAGCTTTCCTACTTCTGAGTTGTCAGTCAGTTAATCAGTTTAGAATAATTAAATAACTGACCTTGATCAAGTGCAAAAGTATTTGGGCTTTTGCAGAAAAGGTCAAAATCACAAAAATAAGATTTAAATCTGGTCCTTGGCCCTCACTTTGTCCCAGTTACCAGACAGCAAAAGCAGACCTTGCATATAAAAGGTTTTGAGCAAAGCACACGAGACACACATGATATAAGAAACCTTTGAATGCTAATTGAAATACAATTATTTAATTGAGGTGTGTGTTATAGTATCTTATTCCACTACATGTATTGACATATTTCCACATTTTGCANTAAAAGAAAAAAAAAATCACCAGTGTCAGTACTGAACTATGTTGAAAGTTTAAGACCAGCATGTGTGCAGACTCTGTTCCTCCCAGGCTTCCCACAGCAGTGTGATCTCTGCTATTTTACCATCACTTATCGTTTACCTTTCCAGAGTCAGAATGATACCATAATATTAGAAAGGAGAGGTGCAAGTCCAAAGACTTTGCACTGAAGATAACTCCAGGGGTCAGTGAGCCTTAACCCCAGATGATGCCGAGAGACAAGAATTACCTGAAGCATTTTCAGCACAGTTGGTTTTCTCTGATTTGCAGTAGCTGTAGGCTGAGAACTTTACTATAGCTTTTGAACTTGATGCATGGGGAAAGATGAGCTCCTGGAGACAAGATGCAAAGGCTGTTTTTAGTATTTGAGTATTTTTGTACCCAAGGACTGAGCCAGATGGGGCTGGCTGGTCTATAGCTTCCCTGGTTCTGGTAAAACCTGGTCTGAAACCAGTGTCCAACTGCAAACATCACACTAAAGCATTGTTTTGTGTTCGGACACATAACAGAAGTCCTGATTTAATGCTGCTCTCTAGTGGTTTGCAATTTGTGCATGTAGGACACATTTCCAGAAACAGTCAGGAATGCCCCATCACTACTCACAGCCTGTTTGCTCCTTTGATCCCTGTCTCAGCAGGGACTATTAACTGCTTCCTGCAGAAAATGCCCACAGACATGAAGAGTCTGTCCTGTAAGCTGTGCTGAGAAGTGGTGCATCAGTTTTAGCTTGAACCATCTAAAAACTTTGGTTTAGCTTCTGCAGCTTGTGACTTCAGTACACACCTTCTCCAGATATATCACAGGTTATACATACAAATGCCACAATGTGTTTCTGAGGTGCTTTGATGGCCCTTAAAGAAAATGGACCATTTAACTGCACTGTTTTCTCTAAAAGATTCTCAAATCTCAAGATTTGTTTTATTCGTGAGTCCTCCTAGGATCTTTTACTGCCTAACCCAAATAATCATCCTAACTCTGTTCTAGCTGCACTTTAACTGCACATAGGTCATTACCCCTTTCCTGATTTCCTTTGAAAGATAACCAAAACAAATGGGCCAGAAGGGAACAGCCAGAAGAGGGCTACTCTATCAGGGGGGCTCCCTAGGAGCTGCAGCTACAGGAGTCTCTCAGTACCTCAGCACAGCCTGTTTGATGTGAATTGCATCCAGAAGCTGAAGACAGAGACGAGACTGAAGATAAGGACATAACATAGATCCAAGGTCCAGAACAAAGACCAAGCCTAGGCCAAAGATAAGGTAGGAAAGAAATGCAATTGCTCATCCTGGGTCCTCTTCAAAGTTTGATTGCACTTTCCTGTAGCTCTGGCACTGTGGTGATTTAAGCTGCACTTACTGAGCTCTCTCAGCAGCCAAGCAGTTTCGTATGTGAGCTGCCTCTGAACTCCTGGGTGAGCATCATCTGCTCCTAGTAAGTTGTTGCTATTTACTGCACTGATTTGTGCTAAAACCCTTTCTTGTCAGCAGTGATATTTTCTCTGAGATATTCTTCCTTAACATGAGATTTCCTCAGATCAGCTCCTGTAAGGAATGTTTTATCAGGAACATCCCTGTCCTGCTCTGTAGCACATCAACCCAAGGGATGCACAGCTTTGCTGAAGTAACCTTATCTTCCCCTTTATTACTTGCTTATCTACTGTTTTGTTTAACTACTAAACTATCTAAGTTTATTCCATCAACTTTGATTGATTTTTGTCGGTTTGATTTTTAAAAAATTTCTTATTTCACCCACGTTATATGATGCCATTTGTCAGAATTTACACAGCTTTTTATTTTCGCTATTCAGATCTTCCATTCTTTACTTCTGCTGCTTCCTTTGTCTAAGCATGATTGTTGTAGTTTCACAATGTCTAGTACACATCTTATTTGCATTTCAGATAATGATATTTTCTAGCCATTTTCAAGTTTTTATTCTTTTTGTTGCTCCTTTTGTCTAACTTCTTTGCTGTTTTGGAATCTTTTTAAAGGTTCATATAACAAGTGTGGTATGAACATAAGCAATTCAGGTCTTTGCAACCAGAATTTGGACTTTATAAAAACACAGAAAGATATATATACATGCTCATGCATTTCCACAGCAACTTTCAGGGCAAGAAAGAAAGATGGTTTCATATACAAGAGATTACTTTCTGATGAAATTTCTTAGTAGGTAAGCATAGAGCACCTGGGAGAAAGCAAACATTTCTCTCAAATCTGTCAGGTTGATACTTCAGGAATCAAATAGGTTCAGTTTCTCTGAGTATTTATAGGGACAGCACGTGTTTTGGGACTACACTGCTAGGCTAAAAAACATCAAAAAATGTACAAGGAGATAATGATGTTCAGAACTTTCTTAGCATGTCTCATTCAAATTATCATGAAGCTATATTAAAATATTACACTGAAGAATGGGGTGAGTCGCTGCATTTCATCAATAAAGAAATTCAGATGCTGACTCCCAAAAAAGCATATCCAGGATCTCTCAGTAGCAGAATGAGAACTGAGTCCCATGTCCTCACTCCCTTTGTGGATTGCTACACATTCCTCACAAGCAATATTCGGCAAAGGAACAGAGCCTCCAGTTTTCAATGATTCCCTTGCAAGCATTTACAGTTCATCTGGGAGCTATTATCTCGTTTCTACATAGAAATGAAGGTCAAACCTGAAACAGGGAAATCTGAGAACCTGCTGTAGTATCTTAGTGCTGGTTGATATTTAAGTCAGATACTTTAGATGCAAAGGTTCTACTAGTAAAAAAAAAAATAAAAAATCAGTTGGTCACTGAATGACAGTTGTCACTGTCTTTCTTTCTCCTGATGACTTAAAAGGAGCTGAAACTACTATGTGAGGGAATATTGCTGTCTCTCTCAGCTGAAAAAGCAGATACCTCATGAAGAGTGAAATTAAAGCAAGGAAAGAAGGAAGAGAAAAAAAAGGTGACAGAATCTGCGTCTGTTGTGTCTGAACCTGTGCTTTCTGACAACTGTGGGACTGCCACAGCATTTTATGCAGTTCTGCTAGACAAACTTAGCACTTTCCCTGCTGCAGTGGAGAACTGAGACCTTTAGCATTTTGCTTTTTAAATAGCTCATATATTTTTCAACAGTTACAAAAATCCATATAACTTGCCTGTGCTTTTATCTCCAGGGCAATGCTGGTATCCTATCTCCACGGTAGCTCTACAATAGGTAAGGTGAGGTCAGTTTGTTTCCTTTTAGAGCTATAATTATCAAGGCACAGCCCATTAGTGGAAAACAGTATGAAGGAGATGAAAGTTCCCTTTCATGGCAGTAATGGTCCCACCACATTTCACTAGGTTCAGAGAAAGGATTATCTGTACATGCTAATCCCCATATGCAGGCATAAAAGCATAAGTACATAAAGGCAGAAGCATAAAGTTTTGCATAGGGGCAGTGTCTCTTGCAAAAAAAACCCTAACAAATATTTGCTCTGCAAGGGGTTTTTTGTGAGTGTATGAAATCTGTAATAAGCATTTAACAAGTCAGTGTAAAATACTTTTTGTGTGGTTTTGTGGGGAAGCCAAGGTATGAATCTCCCTCCCCCACCCCCTCTAATCCACTGCTGTGAGCTGGGTCTGAGATGGAACTGGATTCCTGTCAAAATGATGGTTATGTATTATATCATCAGCTCTGAAGCGTTGTTGTCTCCCACTTTGTGTGCAATTCCAATTAAATATTCAGAAATACACAAGAGTGCATCCTTTGACTAATGTACTGCCAGGCATTTTTTAGTATGTGTGCCCCCATCATTCCTGCTCTTTCAGCATCCCCAGTGCATGGTTTAATTAATGGTAAATTACTCCCTATTTCATGCAGCTTTTGCTTTGACTAATTATCTGGGAGCCTCTGTTCTTACTAAAGTGAGACCAGTGCCTACAGAATGAAAGTCCTCTGGAGTTCATTTATCATCTGAAGACTGGGACTTGCTCTAACCCTGATCTATAAGAAGAGAGTCAGTCACCTATGGCAGCTTGCAATAGCTGTATTGACTGTGAATTACAAGAACTACACATGGATTGCATATTAAACCAAATAAGGGAACGTGTAGCCCTATTCTTGTTTATTTCTAGTCATTCTGGGATTACATATAGTTGGTTTGAAATGTTCAACACCCTAGACACCATTCCAGGTGTTGACATCTGCCCTAGCCTGAGATGATAGGCAGCTTGAACATAGACCCGCCTCTGTGGATGATGTCTGGGGGATTTTTTAGACTTTTTTTTGGCCTAGTGATTGGACTTGCTCATCAATATTAATGTTGTTGTCAGCTGCTCTTGGTGGAAACTTGTTTTGAACAGAAGCTGTTGAATGTGGGTAGTTTTAAAAGCTACACAAAGTGTGCCTGTGTGAGAAGTGAAGCATCTCTGGCAGTTACTGTGTCAATGTAGTGACACTGACAATCTTCCTTTTTTATTTTTTTTTATTTTTGCCTCTTTTTTTCTTCCTATTTTTCTTTTATTTTTTTTTTTCTACAGATTCCCAGGTAGATGGTTTCTGCCTGTTCCTTTGCGTTGCAGTTCAACAACACTGTCACTATTCCAGAGGGTGTCTTGGAACATTAATATGGATCTAATGCAAGGCAGTGGATGCTTTGTGGATCAGGGGTCAGGTTGGAAAGATGACCTGGGAGGGAGTAAGAGGGCAGGACAGAGACAGTTGGCTAAAGCTGTAGTGAACAAGCAGATCTGGACTTAGTTACAGCCCAAAGTACACCTGTAGATCTTAGGAAAGTTCACATAGTGCCCAGCAGAGAAACAAGCCACTGATGTTAATCTCTCATCTCTAAAACCACAGGAGAAAGGAAAATCCCACTTAAAAGGAACACAGAAACCCAGCAGAAGGTTACCCAAGTTGATATTTTGTCCAAGTCAATGTTATGTCTTAACACTGTGAGGTACAATTTATGCTGGAATAGAAGTGTATCTCAGTTCATCTAGTTGTCACTAGTATTCTTTCTGGACCACAGATTCTAGGCTTGAAGGCATCTAGTTGATTTTTCATCCCTGCTGTCAACACCGCGAAGAAACTTTACCCTGGAGAGGGGAGATCACACAATGGATGATAAATTCATTAGAGGATGTTGGCCAGAAGCACAGGTTATAGGAAACACCATAACTCTGCAAGCATTATCATGTCAGTGTCTCCTTCCTGTAAAAGAATTTACTGTCTGTGTAGGTGAAAGAAAAAGAAAACTTAAACAGGTCAAAAATGCCCTGTAAAGAGAGAAACCATCATATGAATTTTATTGTTCATGACATCCTGAGGAAAAAAATCACTGGTGATTCCAAATGTCAGCAGAATCTACTAGCAGAGACTTTTACTGTCTGTACAGTTCCAAGTCTTTGGCATGAGTTCAAAGTAAAAATGAATCTGAAAATTCCTGAAATCTGGATAGCCCATATGTGAATCCAGTTATGTATCCTGGCGTTTTGGCAGAAACAGTTTTCTATCGCAAGACTTTAAAGCCTACATAAAATTACATTGCCTTCGTGCTCTATACTAAAGGCATATGAAATTCAGCAGCTTTGTTTAAGTGAAGCCAAAAGTTCAAACTTGCTTATTTCAGGGTTTTTTTCCCTCATTAAAATTATCAAAACCTGCTTTTATTGCCAAACACATGGCTTTTGATGCAACACAGCTTTCAGACACTTTTTAGGCTGGATTTTGAAATTAATCTCATTTGAATTTTAATTTTAGAAATCTATAAATATAGATGCTTTCACAGTTTCTTTGGTATGAAATGATTTCAAATCTTGATAGTTTATTTTTCCTCAGTCATTCAAAGTTAACCATATCATACAATATCCTAAATGAACAAGCTATCTCCCTTTATTATATTTTAAACCTAAACTAAAAATAGTATCTTCTTCATTCTCAAAAAACATGAATTCTAATTAAAAATACTTTTGTCTTCAGATAAAATAAAATTCTTGACCAGTTTGAGAGTTCAATAGATGAGGTATCTGATGTATTCCTATTGTACTGAAACAAAGGGAAAAATCTATGGAAATTAGTGAGAATTTTGTATGACCTCAAGGATTATGACGTCCTAAATTTAATATCTGAATGCTCCTATAACTATTATCTAATGAGCAGGAGGTGCAACCATTATAGTTATGCTTTGCTTCTGTAATGGCACTTCTTACTTAATCATTTATGCCATCCTTGCAGGACGTAGCATTTTCTACCTAGTGTTTGCAGGAATGTGCATGATACAAGATGTAGGTGAAAAATCAGGCTGTAAGAGTCCTTGGTTGCCAACAACGAGCACTTTTTTTCTACAGCCCCTTTTGTACAAAATCTCACAAGAAGATACCATCATCTGTTGGTGGAAGTGCTTTGTCCATTTAGTAGAAGCCTCATGAAACACCTCCTGCCATCATGAAATAGAAACCCATTCTTTCTTGGTGCTCTGAGAACAAGCAGACCATGTCTATAGTTCAGTGACTCCTCGTATCATCTTCAGTGTATTTATTTTCTTGTCATGTAACAGGTTGGGAGAGACTCTGTCACAGGCATTAAACAGCTTGCCTCATTTAACAACGCTCTTGCAAAGAACTATAAAGTAACACAACGACGAACGAAAAATAATGACACAACAAGCCAAGCTGATGTTTGGAGTTCAGGATTTTGCACAACTGAGCAAAAAGCATTTGCATTCAGAGAAGTGGGCAGGCTGAATACAGCACTACAAGGTAATGGGTAAGTGCTCTCACTGTGCAGAGGGATCTTTAATAGAGATTTAAAATGGCTTTTAGATAAGAGGGATATATGGTCACAAAATGTGCTTGATACATGAGGAGTGTAACACATTATTATTTTATCACAGAAAAATCAAAATCTCTTCCTTCCATGGGCAAGACCCAAATGTTATATGCACGAAGCTACATGTCAAATCCAGCTATAACTAATTTCAGAAACTATTAATAAATCTTCTATTGTTACAATTCGCTAAAAAAGGCATTTGGGAATATGGTGACCACTTGTTTACACTTGATTCCATTCCTTTTCTTGATACCTCTCCTATTTCCTGATGAAAAGACTTCCCACTGCCCAGGGGGAACTGTAGCTTATCTTTATTTTATGCAACACCGAGCCATTCTTTTGCTTTTAAACATACCTGTACGCTTTGCATCTAATGCTAAAATGTCATGGGAAACACTGAAATTTGCACAGGGGAAAAAACCCTGCTGCACATGATCTTTTGGCATGCCAAATTCTTCATCTTGAGTACCATGGGCCCCTCACAGCAGAGTGCAGGTGGAAACCTGTGGGCCTCTAAATGCTCCTTTCTACAACTATGAATCCAATGATACAGATAAATCACGAGACTGTACTTTTCTTGTCATACCATTAGGATTTAAGGGTGCTTTAAAACGAATAGGAGCTCCTTAAAAGGAGTCAGTTCCTGAGTTAGGCTGCTAACAGTCCAGGAGGTAGGAGGCTAAGTGATGCTCCTTGCTCTGCCACAAATGCTTTCAGTGGCAGCTGATACCTTGTTCAGATTCCAGTGTAGGGTGGTGTTTAGGCAACTGACTGCTGTAGGTGTATAGCTTCCCTTGGTTTGGTTACCTTTGTGCCTTCAGCTGAACTTCGTGCCAGAGAGAATTTTATCAACTCTCTGCTGGAGTTGGAATTGGAGTTCTCCAATATCTGGCTACCTCAAATATCTCCCTACCTTACAGGGATATTGTAGAGGTGAAGTTAGGAAGAAGAGAATCAAATGCTGCTGCATTGACAGCTATAGAGGCCTGTAAGGCAAAGTAGGGGCAGATCTCTCAATACACAAGTCCTTCACCAAGCTGTGGCATGAGGAAAACTAACGCTTACGTGTTTGCAAAGTTGTGGCTAATTTGTTTGTTGGGTGTTCTTGGGATGCCCAAAAAGGCCAATGGCAAATTGATTTTCTCAAGGTAAGAGAAATTTTTTTCATCTGGAACAGAGATGTCTGGAGGAGTTGTAAAAGTTCCAGTCATTACTAACCAGCAGCTTCATTGTCTGGAAATAATTTCCTTTCTAGCAGGACCCTTTAGCACACGAGCCAGCTACTGCCACCCTACTGTGACCACCTGTTCCAATGAATTATTACTGTGTATTATTTTCCTGTCTTACACCACCTGGCACTTGCATTTCTTTTTTGCTGCATTATGCTTTTTAACAGCGGGCAATGATAAGGCTGCTCAAATGTTACACAGGGCAAGAATATGACTTAAGAAACTAGAGATGAAAAAATGGAGGTAAACAGGGTGAAAAAGCAGGGTTTGATTATACCAGCCACCTGCACTCAGGTGAAATTTAACCTTGCAGCAGTCTAATCTAGTATCAATTATCTCTGTTTTATTGTTTCTGTCCACCTGAAGTACTGAGTTTCTGAGTACTTTAAAACAATCATTAGTTATCTTAGTCTTTTCGAATACATCTAAGGGAAAGCTCTATCATTGTAGGGGTGGGGTTTGGGACTTCAGCTGTTGATCAGGTTCTTATCTCTGAGCCAGTGTCTGATTACCAGCATAGGCAAAAAGCGCTGAAATCTCATCTCCTAAAGTTAGTCAACGTGACAGGGAGAAGCTGTTAGTTATTTTGCACCTGAGGACTGGACTTTCTAGTCTACAGAGAAAAAGCCACACCTGAATATCACTCTTTCACACGCACTCATCCCTACACAAGACATGGTAACCTTTATAAATGTATTTCTTTTTCTAGTAAGTAGTTTTGGAATGTACTGTGACCAAATCTAAAAGTAAAAATATTTTTTTCCTGACTTCAACACCTTGAAGAAAATTATAACTGAGTAATGCTTTAGTTACGATGTTTGAGACCCCAGTCTTCACTGAAAATTCAAGCTAGACAAATTTCCCCACTTGGTCCATACTTCTTGAAGGCTGGGAGAGGAATTTATGCATGAAAAGATATGACTTTGAATTTACAAACAGTGGAATTTATGGAAGAATATACATTAGCCTTTTTGCTTCAGTAGAGACGCACTTTTGAGGTGAATCTCACCAGACCAGGACTGGAGTGTATTAAATGGACTAAATCCTTTTGGATGAAACTAAGTAATAATGTTGGTGCTGCTGAAGTAGTTTCAGGAATAAAATGCTTTCTGTGCTTAGCACAAAGTAAACAAATAGCTTTCTCATTCTTTGCCCCCCCTCCCCTATTTGTCTATCATCCAGAATATTCTGATTTTCCAGTTGGAACATTCTTTAAATGTTCTGCAGACATTGCAAACATTACAACCTAAAGTTAACTTATTTAAAAGATTGCAATCCAATCTATTTTATTTTATGGGCTTAGAAACTAACTGAAAAAAAAAATTAATCTGAAATTCACTATTTTAAATTGAGAAAGTTCATTTTGAACTTCACTAGAGTGAATAATTTAACCTGGATGAGGAAAAAGATATTTTTCTCTTTAACCCTTTATACTTTAAGCAATATTATTTTATTGTTAATCAGGCTATAATTTACATGTTAAACTCAACAAAAACTTTACATGACCTTCTTTCTACCCACCAAATAATGTATTTGCATGACACAATTAAAAAATCTATTGACAAGATTATTTGATATAAATTTTATTTGTTCTGAAGGAAGGACTAACATTTTGGTTATATTATTACAGTTAGTTTAATATATCTAATATAGGGTAGGGTAGTATCTTACACACATGTTGTAGGTGTGCTTATGTATGCACACACATATATGTGCAGATCTGTAGAAATTAGTGTGGTATGTGAAACACGTGCTGAATTCACTGGCTTACACTACTGCTCTTCTGAGAAGATTCCTGTGCTTGAAGTATCTTTATATGTGCATAAGAAATTATAAAATCTGCTATGAGAGTCTGTGCCAGGAAATGAGCTGCAGATTACTTCCTCCAAGAAGTGATGCAGATACTCAGATCATTATGTTAGGCATAGATGTGTTGTGAAAAGCAAAGGAAAGGAATCTTTTTAATTCTAAGTAAGCCCATGTGAGGGATTCCTTTGTTTGCTGTCTTTCACGAGTTTCCTTTTTAACTGAAAAATGGAAACCAGTCTTGTTGTACCACTCCAAGGAGGTTCTGCAATTAGCAATGACAGTATGGGACAAACAAAAAATTAACTGTGCACTGAGACAAGGTATTCCTAGACTTTAAGCAATATAATTGTTCCTTTTATGGTTTCTGACAAAGTGAGGGTCCACTGTATTCCAGAACGCCTTAAAAGACATATATGATTGCCAAGGGCACTTCTTTAGAGGAGAAATTGCAACATTTCTCCAGTCAAGAAGTTAAAAGAAAAGGAGCAAAAGCAGGCTTTCCTCTTTTTGATTCAACCACTTGTTGAGTTAGTTATGTTTTGTACATATTAACTCAGCATCATATGTAGAATAATATTAAATCATAGAAAAATAAACTCTTAGTCGCCGTCATTTGCTTCATGTTGTTTTCCCTCCCTATTTCAGGAATCATTACTTCAAACCACTCTTTGTTTCGCTTTGTCTGGCTTCCTTCATTGCACCAAACCATCCCCTAGCAGAACGTGCGTCCACCCGTGTGTGCGGTCTCAATGATAGTTTTAAAGCAATACACGAGAAAGAAAACCTTAGAGGCCAAAGATTATGTCCAGATTCTTTTATCTTTGCCACCAAACCTCGCGTGAAGCAGCAGCATGGGCGCTGCCTCCATCCTGCCCCAAAGCCCCACGCCCTCCCGGTCACCCAGCCTGTGACCAGGATCGAGTGTCCAGCTGGTGAGGGGTCTGGAGTGCATGTCCTGTGAGGGACACGGGGATGTTAAGCCCGGAGAAAAGGAGGCTCCGGGCCGACCTTTCTCTACAGCTCCCTGACCAGAGGTTGATAGCCAGCTGGGGGTCAGTCCCTTCTGCCAGGTAACAAGAGACACGATGAGAGGACATCGTCTCAAGCTGCACCGGGGGAGGTTTCTTCACAAGGGTGGTTAGACACCAGAAGGGACTGACCAGGAAGGTGGTGGAGCCACCGTTCCTTGGAGTTGTTTTAAGACTGGATTTGGCATTTAGTGACACGGTCTAGCTGACATGGGGGTGTTTACATTAGATCCTTTCCAATCTAAGTGATTCTCCTTGATTCTGTGCATGCTGGCAAGCAAGGGCAGACCTCGGAGAACTGGCTCCTCGTCTTGGCCAAATACATACTGCTTCCATCTTTGACTTCTGGCCGAGTCAATTCACCTCCCTTCGCTGCATTCCCAGCAGTTTGCACTGGAAATTGGAAGGGGCCAGTGTGCTACCCCAGGTGAAGCCCTCCACCGGCCACGCCAGGCAGCGGTTTTGGCTGGCGGGCGCTGTCGCTGGGGGCTGCGCGGAGCCCCGGCTCGGCTGGCAGGGCTCGGCCCCGCGCCTCCCGCAGCANGCGGGAACCGGGCGCGGGAGGTGGCGGTGGCCGTGCGCGCTCGTAACGGAGTACACAACTTCCAGAAGCTTCCAACTTCGCGGGGGATGTGATGTGGCTTCTTGGGTCCGTCTCCCAAGGGGAAAAAAAAAAATTTAAAAAATCCCCCCTTCTCTCCATGAAAACCCGTGCCGTTTCCTGCGGCGCTGAGACGGGAAGGCAGTAGCGTGGGAGCCGGGGGAGGCTGCCCGCGCCCGCTGCCCTTCTAGGCTGGTGTCGCCGCGGGGAAGTGGCGCTCCTTCCCCGGGCACCTTCCCTCATCTCGTGGGCGGTTTCCCTCCCCAGCAGCCCTGGGCTTCGTGCCCTGCTGTGCGGCCGCGGCTGCTCCGGCGCTCACCTGCGCTGCTGCTCTCGCAGGCCCTTCCCTGAGCCTGGCGGAGAGCCGCGCCTTTCTCCGCAGCTGCCGTGCAAAACTGTTAGGATGGAGAATGTCTAACCTGACTGAGCCGGCTGTTGGTGTGGGTGCTGAGGCTGGACGGGCTGTAGAAACAGTAATGTAGCAAAAAGTAAAAGTTAACTCAGATGCGGGGTTGCGTCCTCAGTTGTGTTGGTTAGGAGTCAGCGATGCTGTTGTATTGCTTTTTCTTCACTTTATGTTGTCATGTCTCTTTAATTTTCAGGTGTATGACTTTTGGAGGGGTTTTCTCTCATTAGTCAGTGTGAAACTTGAGGCACACCAGGCATTCATTTCCCTGTCTCCTGAATTTGTCCAGCAGTAAAACAAAAAAATGTATTTGCTAGGTTGTAAGTTCTCTGAGGCAGAAACTGTATAGGTCTGTACCAATTCTAATGGAGAAATTTGGCTCAGGCCTTCCTGCAAGCCTCTAAGTCAAGTGAAGTGTGTGCTGGAAGTTCACCAGCTTGTGCAGGTGTTGGGTTCTGGGAAGTGCATGTGTGGCAGTCACTGAGGTTAACAATTGTCTCAGGACACCAGGGGCTCCTAACCATAAATATCTGCACAGCTGGTGGATGAAAGAAAAGGGACAGCTTCTGCATACAATATATGTAAAATAAATGTATTTACAATGTATGTAATACATATATTTACATATATGTAAAAATAAATATATAATATTCCGCAATAAATATATGTAAAAAAAACATCTCCTTCTATGCTTTTTTGTTGTGCTTTTGTACAAAGCCTGATAGTAAAAAGTATATTTTTTTTCTTTCTCTCTGAATGTTGGTTCCAGTAGTGTAGGATAAGAAAAAGTATGCATTAAGAACATTATTGATAAACAGCACTATGGCTTTCAGTGATTTGTTGACTTACACTGTAAAACGGAAACCTCAGAGTGCTGTCTGAACAGTATCTACAGCTTGAGGTCAAAACTGAAAAGATTTCCTTCAGCTTCTGTTTTATTGCAGAGTAAACAGGTGCTTATTCTTGCTAAGCCCATCACTTCTGCTGAATTCCTTTTTTGCCCCACTAGAGTAGTTCAAAATAGCTCATGGCTATTTAATATGAGTTCATTCAAAATAAAACAAGATATGAGTGTGATCACGTTGTGACTGTAAGAAAAATGAGTGTGTTTAGAGGGAAAGTTGTTTGCTTGTTTGTTTTAACCAACTATTCTTCAGGTATAAGCACTGTCTAGAGTTTTTTAATATAAAAGGCTTCATTTTTTTTCCCTCTTGGTAATTTCTTTCTATGCACATTTCTTTCCATGTGTGCCGCTTTTTGCTGTAGGAGTTGCTTCAAGTTTTTCTAGGTAAGATCATTGCAGATGCATGATTTAAAATCTTAAGCTGGAGTGTGGAAAATTACCTTTTCATTTAACAAGTGGAACGCATTGAAATGTGCAGCATTTTCACCCCTTTAAAAGGAGAAAGGAGGAGTGAAGGGAAGGAAGAGGTGTCTGTGTGGTGTGAGCTGGATCTGAATCCCTTGTATGGGCCTGCTCGTGAGTAGTTCAGTGTGACTTTAAAACAAATAAGTTTGTTGCAGGGAAGACAGGGCTTAAAAGGAGTCAGTCAAACTAATCTCTACAAAAGTCATTGTGTCTCTTTCTCCCCTTATTGTTGTTGTATCTTGGGAAATCCATTTGAGTTTGTGTGTTTCAGGCAGCATTTGTTTTGATGCTGAGCTCATTGATGCTGGTTAGCTGTTGCTGGGAAGGCAGAGCTGTCAAAACAAGTTGATGCTAGTGTGTATCAGAATGGTCTGCCTGCTTGGGGAAGGGAAGGAGCAGGCAGAGGGGAGTAAGTGGTAAGATCAGGGGAGTGCTGCTGTGGAAGTGACCTTTTCAGGATCCATTACTAATGCTGATCATTGCTGAGGAAACTGAAGCCTTGATGTAGTTTATTTTTTAAGACAATCACATGAAAAGTATCCTGTTGAAAAGGTAGAGTGATATAAAGGAGTATGGCAAAGCAATGCTTTAAAACTCGGTGTTGAAGCTGGACTGGATTCAAGAGAGTTATGTGTACTTTATTTCTGCTCCTGTGTCTTTTGAGCTGTGTCCATGCTGCGGGATGGTATCTCTGGGCCCTCCCAGGCTTTGCAAAATACCAAACTGGTTAAAGTCCCTTTTCCTGCTTTATAGGACAGGAGTGATTGTGTCCAGAAGTGGACCTTGTCTGTATGTAGTAATAAGTGATACCTTTTAGACATGTCAAGAAAGTGTGCTTTCCTTCAAGGGCAGATAATCCTAATGGCAAGGAAATACACCTTTTCAGGCTGCATTAGGGGCCTGTGTAACGTGCCTGTCCCCGTGGGGAGGGCAGTTCCGTGTATTAGGGCAGTGGGGAGATAACCACATCCCTGCCTCTCTATCACAGCTCCTAATTTCTGTGTCTTCCCAATATTAATCTCTTGTGGCTAAATGCTGGATTCCTCAAGTCTTAGGCAGCACTGGAGAAGGTTCTTGTGCTGTGCTAACAGAACCTCTTCCCACCTTTCAATGGGTGAATGAGTTGAGGCCTCTCTATCATTCCTGGTATGGTTCTGCTGTGGTGACTGCTTCTAACACTGCTGCTGTCACTGGTCTAACCTAAATCCAAACTCAGAGAAGTGAAAGGCATTGAGAGTGGCAGATGATATTGAACTTCTTGTTTGTGAAAGCAAGCTCAAGGTGTGATTTCAGTTGAGTAGCTGGAAGCAGCTCTTTATTGAAAGGATTCTTCAAAGTAGAACGAGAGCTTGTGGTGCTTTGGCATGTGCTCACAGTTAAGTTATATAGTTTGGGATCTGACAAGTGTCATAAATGTGACATTTTACTTTGAGAAACTTAATGCTATATTTAAGAGAAAGAATGTGAGCTTAGTGCCTATAGTTATCTTTTTCTGACTGCCTGTGATAGTGAGTGTTGACAGGTGAATTTTAGAGATCAGAATAAGGCAAGATATTTTGAAGATGCAGTATCAAATTTATGGAAAGCTCAAGCTGATATTTTTCTTGATTGTATTTACAGATGACTCTATTCCTTAAGGGTATCATGGGCTGTCCTGTCAAAATGATGTATATTTAGACTTTTTTTTTTAACATGTGCCAAATCCTTTGTAGCTGGTCTCTTTATAGTTGAAATGAAAAGTACTTGGGAAAGGAACAGCTTATAAAAATAAGAGACAAGAGTTATTGCTTTCTGTGTAGTATATAGTAATATTTTGTTTTCCTAGCATGTAGTCCTAAATGTGGTCTAGGAATCAGGATAGAGTAAAAGTAAGCGTGAATGTAAGTGATAGACTAAAAGGGAACACAGAGTACATATTCTGTAGATAATTTTTATTTTAATATTTTCCTGTGATTGGTCACATCTGTTTCTATTTATAGCTAAATTTGCCTTACAAACCTTGAATTTGCCTTGCAATCTTTGTAGTGGTTTTCTCTTCCAATATTTCAGAGAGATGAAAAAGGGTTGCATAGCTTCAAAGTTCTGGGCAAGGTGTATTCTTACACAGATGGGCACAAATAGTAGAGCTCTTAAGTTTCCTCAAAATACATGTTTGATTGCACTTAGTGGCTGTCACAGAAGTGGCTTGTGCTGGTAAATCTTAAACTCTTAATATGTCTGCACAGCTGCTCAAGGTGCAGTGCAAGTCTTGGGCTTGGATTCATTCTAAAAGCCCTTTGGAGGGAGAACGTTTGTACCTCACAGATCTTGAGAGTAAAAGGCAGCAGTTACCACAAGCTGTTGCTTCCTGAGTGAGTTCTTACTTGTGTTCATAGCGATCAAGTGTTTTTTCTATCCCATGGCTGTTTGGTTGCTGAGCGTAGCAAGTCTGGTTGGAATCTCGTACACAGCAAGTTGAGATTTTTCTTACTACTTCTTGGGGTGAGTTTGGGAGAAAAAGAGCTCTCTATGAAGCCTGAAATAAAAGAGGTGCTACTGCTGGCAGTCAAGTTTTGACTGTGCAGGCTGTGTGTGAAATCAGAGGGCTTAACAGTAGCAGAAGATGTAGCTTTTGTTCTGTAGAGTTAGTAAATATTTTATCAGAAATGTTTATTCTTTAAAGCGCTACAGTAAGTGCAGAGAATGACAAGCAACACCGATCTTGAAATGCTCTGATGTGAGTTCAAAACTAATTTTTAAGGAAGGAAATAGGTAACAAAATAAGTTTAAAAGTTGAGTGATAAATACATCATGCTGCAGTCTCCTGCCTAATTCCCAAATGCAGAAAATGCATTTTGAAATACCTAATGAAATAAGGACACAGGAATAAGTTCTGTCCTGAATAAAATTTTACATTTATTCTCAATTTCTAGCATCTAAAATTACTTTTGAGGATTTTGAAACAACTTTTTAACTTCAAATGGATTTGCATTTTTTTTGTTTGTTTGTTTAGTCAAATTTTTGAAAAGGAAATAAAGATTTTGGCAAGACGACTTGTGTTTCAAACTCTTGCAGTGATGTAGTTTGTGTCTTTTTTGGGAAAGAATGCTCATTTTTCAAGCCATGTACGTGCTTAGGTACTCTGAACTCAAGTCTTATTGTAAAAATTCGGATATTCTAGCTGTAAAAGCCCTCGAAAACCACTTAAATTTCAGTTCATTAAAGCTAAAACAGTAGTAGTGCACTTTTAAGGAAAAAATGCATGGAAATCGGGTCATGTGAAACCATAATTATAGAATACTGCTTAATGCATCTTTCCAAGAGGTTTGTTTTGTTCTGTTTGTTTGTGTTTTTGTTATGTCTTGGGTTTGTTGTGACCCTGCTGAGGGTAGTGAAAAGGGTATTGCATAATAAATCTCTAGCATGGTTGACAAAATCTTAATGGCCTCTGTCATGTATGCTTATATTGCTAGGCAAATCATTTTTCAGACAATTTTCTCATGCTGTCTGCAGCTCCCAAGAGTGATACTTCCACATCTTTTTAGGAAATGGAGAATATTCTTTCAATAGAGTGCATTATGTTATTCCTTTAGTCAGAGTAAAACTGGCATTAATCACTAAATCCATCTGTCAAGGACCAAGCTGGAGACGTACATTTATCGTATAGTATGTTAGTTATTTTCTTTGGGACGTGATCAAATGGAATGTGGCTTGCTTGGTTTGGTTTTTGAAAACTGCTCTTACATTCTCTCTGTGCTAACACTGATTTAATAGGTAAAATTCAGATGGAAAATAAATGGTCGATCAAGACAAAATTCAATACAATAATTAATTCAAAATCCAGAACTGTCTGGTCTACCACTGAGCAGACTGTATTGGCTGTTTGTTGTATAAATGATGTTATCTACCCCATATAAAACATGCAAAGTATAAACCATCAGTTTACTGGCTTGCTGAACTGAGAATAGACCATGGTGTCATTAGTACTCTTGAAAATTTATTTATGCCAAATAAACCCTAATTTGGATTACTGTACAAATTGTTTTATTGCTGTAGAAATAGGATTTGACTGCTCTGTTGAGAACAATAGAACTCAATCTTGACTTGGTATTTGAGATATTAAATCCTGCTCTCGTTGCCTCTCTTCACCAGTCCTGTTGTCAGGACAAAATTAAGTGTTGTTAAAATTGTAACCACCCTAATGCGTTTGTCCAAACTCAGAAAAGAGCAAGTAATCTAAGCAATTTTTCTATTCTTTGTTACAATGTACTTTGAACAAAGTGCTGCGATTTTACACTACTGTCATCCTCAGCATTTCTATTTCTGTACTTTCCTTTAGTGTTCCAGGGGATTTATAGCTGCAACTCAAATTCCCCTTGGACTGAATCCTGGCACAGAAGCTCTCATTATAAGTGAACTTTGTTTTGCAAAATTAAAAGCAAAGCATCCATCAAGAGGCTTTCTTAAACATAGAGGAAAGAAGAAGGAAAAAAAAAAAGTTTATGGTTGCAAATCAATTTTATTCCCTCTGCAGAAAAAATCCAGCCAACTTTAGAAATCCCAAGGGTGTGGGTATGCAATCAATAATGATGGTAGATTCAATGGAATGTTCCTATTGCATTTAGGAAACTTTAATTTAAAGTCTTAATTCCTTAACATGCTGAAAATTCATTGCTAAAGTAAAAGCTGCAGCTGCAAACTGCCTAACAAAAATAAGAAATACAGTGATACTTTTAAATTTGTTTCCAGTGTCTGGGCATGCAGAGAAAAAGGAGATGGTTGGGTGGTTACATGCTTCACCTGAAGTAGTGTAGGTCCTCAGTTCCCTGGAAAAGGTTGTCATCATATTGAATTACCTACCAAGTGGTTGGTTGTTTAATTTTTATTTTTCTTTAAACTACATTCCCCTTTTTTGTGTGTGTGTGTGTAATTGTGTAAAAAGCAGAAAGGGCATTGTGGGCCACAAACTTATTTTCGGATATAGAAGATGGAACAATTTGATTTGTTTAAACATGAAATATCAAAGATAAGTTTTGAGCAACTTTGTAACAGTGACTGGATAGAGGAGAGACCCCAGATTAGCAGTGTCATGAATGATGTCATTCTAGGAAAGCCTGCTGAAG
Source organism: Regulus satrapa (assembly GCA_013396955.1). Lineage (NCBI taxonomy): Eukaryota > Metazoa > Chordata > Aves > Passeriformes > Regulidae > Regulus > Regulus satrapa. The sequence continues at coordinate 484,927 of VWZN01005429.1, read as the reverse complement.
GTCAGCTGCATTGTTACGGGACCTGAGAAGCCTTTTGGCATCTGCAAACATTCAGCCCAGTCATAACATGTATAATCTCTCATCCCTTTGGAGAAAGTGAAGTCGGGATGAGAAGAGCTGGGGTTTTGTTTTTGTGGTGTTAGGAAGGGGCTATGCTAATGTGCATGAAACCGTGGGTTTTAGCCTCGTGGATTTGAAATAAGTGTTCTTGAAACCTGAGACATAAATAGACAATGCTTTCACTGGGATACTTTAGCATCCCGAAGCACTTAACAAACTGCCCTGTGCTTGGGGATTGCTTCACTCGTTTCTTCACACAGAACCACTGAATCTTGTCATTCGTTAGGGGTGCATCTAATCTCTATGATTATCAATTGGCATATACTTGATACTGTATAAAAAAAAGGCGTTGGACCTGTGCTGGGCAGCTTACAAGTGAAATCACAGATGTGGAGGCGTGAAGCCCGGGCTGCCACAAATTTTCCTCTGCTTAATTGCTTTATTGGAAGTGTGCCTACAGAATACCAGGTCTGAAAGTCACTGTTAGGCAGGACAGCAGGTATGTAATTTAAGCTGTCAGTTGAGGATTTGCATAGAAAGAAGCAAGTCTGACCTTCTGGGCTTTTAAGGAGAGGCTTTAGGAGGAATGAAACAGTTTCTTATAGTGGAAGAAGTAAGATTCTGGGCTCGAGTGCAGAATGTAAATGAATAAAGAATAATGTCAGAAAGGAGAAACTTGAATAATTTGTTTAGGAACAAGAATGAAAATATGGAGGTTTAGATCAGGAAATAAATATCATTTTGACTTGAAAGTGCACAAGTAAAGTAGTAGTTAAGGGTGCAGCTTTTAGAATTATTTCCAAAGTGTAGCCTCAAACTGAGACAGTAAACTGCTGCTGAATTCCTGACTATGAGTTTTAGATCACTCCAGCTTCTGTTCTGAAAGTGGGAAAAGATTACTTATAAGTTTGAGTGTAATGGAGAAGAATATTGACATGGTGTATTTCCTTCTGGTTCTGCTTATGGTAGGGGATTTAAAAATAAGAAGTTGTGTAGCAATGGTGAGGAGGAGAAATGTAAAATATGTGGTTCTCTGAAGGAAATTGGAAGTTATTTGTCCCAAACTGGTTCAATTTCATTAATAATTTTTCACAGGATGTATTAAAAAAATAATTGATTGTCCTCCCTCATTGTTGCCCTTTTTTTGGACTTTGTTTTGGAGTTCTATATTTTGCTACTCATTAGCAAAATTAATTCCTGATTCAGTGAACAGTCAATTGACAGACTTCAGTTTAGGATTACATACCATAGTTAGTGTAATGCTCAGTATAAAAGTGGAGTCTGAAAGGCCTAAAAGTGGTGGTGGTGCAGGTAGGATATTCTGGTTGCTTTGAGATGGCCTGTAGGGACTGTTTAGAAAGATGAGCCATATTGGGGCATTTGCAGTGAAAGTCTCATGTTGGTATTGACTTACAAGCAAAATGAGCTGACACTGATCACTTGGTGTTGGGATTTCTCTTGTACTGTGTGGGTGTTTTGAGTGCTTATTACTCTGCTGAGATTGAGATAGTATGGCTCTTTTTGTGGCTCACCATGCTGATATATCATTTGTTAGTATAAATGTGGTGATAAACAGAGCCCTTGGTTTCAGTGTCATAAACATAACTTTTGGAAAATGCTGACCCTGACTGGATAGGAACTCGCTTTCTGTCATGTGTGCATTTACTATGGCACTTGTAAAATATACAGCCTTTAAATATACTGAAAATCTGAACATATAGCTAAAGTTCTGTTCAGAATTATTCTCAGAATATTGTATCCTGTGGAAGAGCATGAGGTATACTCTGAAATGCTTGTATGGGATTTGTCACACTTGGTTAGTTCAGTACTGACACTCCTCTCTCTCCATGAATGCATAAATCCACAGCTTTCTATGAAACACATTATAAATCCACAAACAGTAAATTGTCAGGTCACAGCAGCCCATAGCATGTGGGTTAAACTGCATTGTGAGGGCAGTAGTCATGCAGTGTGATCTGAACAGGGGATTGTATGTTTCTCAGGCAGTTTCTGTGAGAATTCCTATAGAATTTTTCTCTTGATCTTTACAATTTGCTGAGTTCATACAAAGCTTTTCAGCTTCCTTAAGCATTCATTGAAACTGTTGGGAGGGACAGAGCGAGCTACCTTGAAATCTCACATCTATAACTTCATTTTGCAAGGGTGGGTGTTGCCTCTTGCTTGAGTTTACTTGTTCAGCTTGGAGACTGTGTTAATATATGACATAGAAAAAGTACCACTAAGTCTTAACAGTGCTCATAGTCAAGTACTCATCAAGGAATTGTATGAAGTGCTTGCTTGTTGAGGGCAGGGACTGTCTTTGAAGAGCCAAGACGTTTTTCTTAGTTATATGTTACTAGTCTCTGCTTAGGTATTATTTTGTAATAATGCCTATTTAAGTTTGTGCTCCTCCAGTGGTTCTAGTGAGGAATGGAGCCTCATTCCCAATTTTAAGAGGCTATACAGATCCTAAATAATTGAAAGAATATTATACAGTAATATCTGCTATCGTTTCTGAAATGTTGTTACATCTTCCTGCATCCTAGATGCTCCTGAGGGAGTGTCAAAGCAGAAGCAATCTGTGTACATTCCTTCTGCCGCCGCTGCAGCTCCAGAGGGTTATTACAGAATCTGCAAGCCAATAACTTACACAGTTGTGTGCATCCCATTCCCCTGATTGTCTGTCGTGGGTCCTTAAGAATGAAAAGAGGAGATGTAACTGATGCCTCACTCTGGAGATGATAGTGTAAAAAGAAAGGTTGAGACAAAGTTGTTGGATTCAACCTTAGCATCGTTATAAGCCTTCCCAGAAAATAATTTCCTGGATTTTTTATTTTAATTGCTGTAGATGACTGTGCTGCCAGAAGTGTAGATATGGTAAATGTTGATCAGTAAGCTTGCAGCAGGCCCAGTGAATTGAACTCACTAGATATAATTTAAAAAGCAATGGACATGTTAACACAAGAAAAAAAAAGCTATTGTAAAGAGACTTTGTAATTTTATTAATAACACCTGTCAGTGTCTGTGCCTTAAATACCATTTCTAGATATGTTTGTAAGAACCTAGAATTTAATTTACTGTTAACTGTTTTGCATTTTCATTGGTGAATTTCAGTGCCAAACTATGCACACTTACTCACTGGCCTTGGTGATTAGACAGATACGCTGAAGTCTGATGAACTCCGATGTTTACGAAACTACTTTTAGAAGCTCCCTGAATCATAGGTGGATATATATTGTGATAAGAAATCAGTGAGCTAAGAAGTGGAGTTATTCTGTAGAAAACATTTCTAGCTTCATTTCAGGAGCTAGGAAATATCAAAGTTTCTTGCAAAGCAATTCTTCAAAAACTTAAAATTGGTGATTACCTGACGTGTCCATGCTTTAGTTTAGACTGTTTCCCTTTTTAAATTAAACTGAGAAAAAAAATGCAAATAGGGTCTTTAATTAGGAAGAATTTTCAAAGTCATACAAGAAATGTATACCAAATACAGTTAAAATATGGTGTGTTATGATTGTTTTTGAATAGTGGAAAGAAATCCTCTGAAATTCTGGTCATTTCTGTTAGCTATTCAGAATGTTCTGTAGAATAAGTAGTTTTGGATTGAGTACTTTTCTTCTATAGTATTCCAGTAGCAAGTGTTAAAAGTTTTGAACTGGAGGGAAATAGGTGAATGGCAAACACCATCTCAGCCACGGACTTGAGGGTGGTCTGTAACAGCCTCTGTTTTTCTCACAGCTGGATTTGTTAATATTAGCTTAGGTACAAGGCTGATCTTCAGCTGAGGTAAATCTTTGTTTTGGAGTAAGTGTTGTCAGTGATAGCCACCACACTGAAGTGCTGTATCGCTAGTGAACACTAAGCAGTGAGCAGCCCATGTGCGAGAAAGGAAAAAAAAAAACCATAATGCCACCACTCACTTTTGGCAGCATTTTGCATCCTCTTTGTATTTATGTAGATGACAACTGTAACCCAGGGGAGCACCACTTATCATAGGCTGTCATTGGGAGAAGCTACCGAGCAGGTTTGTCTCACAGGAAAATGAGAATACTGACTGTTTTGAAGAAGGGAAGATAATTATTTTATTGCTGGCTTTTCCATAGTTCCTGGAAGTTGGATTGTTTCCTTGGGCAGCATATAGCTAGTATGTGCAGATGGCTCTTGCTTGTTTTAAGAAATTAAAATAATTTTGTTGTTGTAAACCAGAAAGTACAGGCACAGGATTCACATTTGAGACCCCTTCTAGTTTAGGAGTTCCATAGTTGTGCTTCAGAATGTTTCCAAATATTTGTGCATCATGGCTTACATGTCCACATGTTTTATATGCAAATAAATCTTCTGATCTGGTATACTGCTGTAGCCTCATCTTCCCTTTTTCTTTTCTCTCTGTGGCACTGATGGCTAGGAAAGAAGTGTAAATTCATATATTGCCTGTGGTTGATGTAGAAACTTATTCAAATACATACTTTATATTCAATTTGTCGCTTTTATCCAGAACTGTTGCTTAAATGGCACTTAATCTTGAAATCTGGATCACATTATTTAGTTGAAGTGAGGAGATGGATAGATCTTGCTGTTGATTACTGACTCCTGGGTTAATTTTTTTTTTTTTTTAATTGAACTGAAGCAACTTACTACTTTCCCTTCTGTGCCATGTGGTAAACACTTTTTCCCCCTTTCTGTGATAGCTACTACAAGGCATGACTTGATGTTTGAACTGTTCACTGGCCAAAGCTGGGCAGTGTTGATTCTGGTCTTTTTAAGTGAGGAGAAATAGGTAAATAGCTTAGATAAAACCTGCACTACTCATAGATGGCAGAAATCCAGGTTGTGACCCTGACACCATCACAGCAGACCTGTACTTCACCTGGGTGGTCTCTTTTTTCCCTGCTGTAAAACATCTGAAAAGCGTGGTGGTACTTTTCATTTCATGTCCATTTTGTTGAAAAAATAAAGGGGAATGGATGAAAATGTGAACTACTTGTGCAAAGGCTGGAATTTGGAAAGTGTGGTACTCTTCATAATGTGCAAATTGAGGAAAGAGAGAAAGCAGCTGAGGCTTTTGGGGGGTAACCTCGCAGTCACAGGGTTTGGAAATAATGAAAAGAATTACTGCAGCTTTAGGGCTATGAGTCCCTTTTCTTCCTGAGTTCAAATAATAACATTTTGCAAGCTGTTGATGTAGCAGCTGTATTTCTGTAACATTCCAGCTGCGTATGTTAGTACACATTTTCAGATAGTTCAGACTACAAACCCAGTCATGTTTTCAAAGTGCACAAAAGCTTCATTTCCTAGTGACTGCTAAGTTTGTCATTTCACTCTTCACTGTACTAACATTGCAAAGAAAATGAATTTGTTTTTTTTTTTTAAAGGAGTCCTCTAGCTTTACCTAGTGTTTAGTCTTCTGTTACTTTAAAAAAAAAAAAGTAAGTTGGTAGAAGATGGTGGGGTTTTTTTTCTGTGATAGTTTGAAACTGAAAAAGTAACTAGACTTTTATAGCTCCACATGTCCTGAAAATATTGTGAGTGTAAAGTGAGTTCAGCTGTAAATCTTTGAACTCTTCTCATGTTCTTTCAGCAGTAACATTGCAGGCTCTTTACAGGATCAAGAATATGAGGGAAAATGCAGACCCTGGGAGGATAGTCCAGTGGTTTTTCAGGAATGGTTAGATTGGCATGTGACGCTTGGAGGCACAAGTAGATGTATTGGGCTTGTAGGGGAAAATTCAATGGTCAATGGACCTGCATAGGTTAGAAGATCGTAAACCAATTTGCTTTGTTTTCCTTTGAAAAAAGTGGCATTTCAGAATCTAGTCTTGATAAGACAAAGATAAGGTTTTTTCCTTGAAAATTACGGTTGATGGTGGATCTGTTGCTACCCTTGATAAATGGAAATTTGAATTGATTATTGCATTATGTGTTTTGGAAATAGTAATTTAGAAATTGTGCTTCACTGTTCATTTTCTGGTCTTTAGTCAATTAAGACCCTTGTAACTTTGTGTGTTGTCTTGAAAAGTCCTCTTTTAATTTTTTTTTAACTTTTCCCTTTCTGTAACTTGACTGCAAACAAATCTCCCAGCTATTTTTTTCTTATCAGCTAAAGTGAGCTCCTTGCGTACTTACTGTCTGGCATATTCTCTAGTCCTGTAACTGTTCTTGTTGTTCCTGTCTGAACTTTCTGCAATTTCCCTCTTGCTGTTCCGTTCTGCAGGGCCCCAGCTTAGAAACACAGATGGTGGATGATGAAACTGAGACTACAAGTGAAGAATTGCCTCCTCATCTGCGGGAAGAGCCTCCCGAAGGTACAGTGCTGGCAGTCAGTATAAACTCTTTGCAATCAATTGAGGGAAATGTTCTGGCCAAGAAGTCTGATTTATCTGTCTGACTTGAACCTGTAGCTGCCTGTTTTCTGAGAGGGATGAAGCTTTGTCAGAACTGACAGTTTAGCCAACCTCCCAGCCAGAGGTCTAGCCAGCCCCTAAGTCTTCTTTTGCATTCAAAAGAAGGTTTTACCCACTGAGGTGCAGACACAGTTCTGCATTATCTTTAACAATATGGCTTCTGATTAAAATTGTCCTGCTTGATCATCCTGTCTTCAGGCTTAGGAATCAAATGCTTTCTCTACTGTCTTGTGTGTGATGTTTTGAGTCTTCATTAGGGGTGATTTCCTAAGTAGTCATCTTTTGTCTCTTTACCTCTCTCTGCAGCATCCTGCTATTGAAATTGTTCCCAGCAGAGGCATGTCAAAGTTAGGTATTCTAGTGATTTTGTTTCTTTTCACTGTCTCTCTTGGAAGCCAGTTTAGCCATCTGAGGAGGCGGCAATGAGATGCTGCCCATCAGCAGGAGGCTCAAAAATGCCAATTTTAATTAAAAACCTTGTTTGCAATGACATTGCCTGGATTTATACAGGGAACAGATTTTTTTTCCCCCACTGTGCAAAAGTCACAGACATTGTATATATGCAGCAAAATAGGTGTGGCTTTCTTTTGACTAGAAGCTGCTAACATTGCTGCAAGCGATGATACATCCTGAGCTTTGTCTTTAGTTCAGTGGCTCCTAAAGCATAATCACTCATAGTCACTGTGGATGGCTGAAACAACCCAGAGAGTGCTGAGATTCTTATTAGCCACTGACTGTTAAAATGCTATGACACGTCTCTGGGAAACATAAGTGTGTTTTATAATTTTCCTTAAAGAGAAAAAGATGCTGATACAGCATTTATACAGCTAGCCATTCTTAATTAAAGGTAATGTGAACCAAGTGGAGGGTTTAAGGAAGTACCCATCCCTTCCTGTTGAGCGTTCTTTGTTAAAGTTTTCTTATTAAGTTGCAATTTCTTTTTCTGCCATTTCATATACTTTGTGTTGACAATTACAGTGGTATAGAGGTAAGTGAAAGGTAGGTTTCTTTTGTAACTCCTATAAAGCCAGAAGGAAATAAATGTAGAGGTTGTTGTGATAATTTATATTTTTTATATATGTATATTATGTGATTATATATACATGGAGGATATAATGTTAATATTCCCTCCCCCTCCTTTCTTTGTAAGTAAAGCCAAGTTAGCATGTAATGACAGTTCATTGTTGAAGTAAGAATTCTGGTCACTTGCCTAAGCTGATGATTGCATGAGCCTGGAAACTATATGCTGGAAAGTAAAACATATCTTGTCTCATCAGGTTATCAGGAATATAGGCCTAGATTTTGGACTATGGCTTTGACTTCTATAATCAGAAGCAGGTTTTTCAATGTGGCTCAGTATTTTTGCAAAATAACTTGTTAAAATGAAAGGAAACAACTTAAAATGAAACCAGCAACCCTGCTGGTTTGAATGACATATGTTAGTGTTAATATTCTACTTCTGTGACTTACTGGATGGTTTGGGAGAAGTATGTGGTCAGGATATGCCCACTTGCTGGTGTGAGGAAAAATAACTGTAGCAGTTGTGCTGATTTGGATAAGCAGTGATACCGTGGATAAAGTCTGAGCTCAGTATGTACCTTTTGAATTGACAATGACCTTAAGAGTAGCAAAATAGGAGGGATGCAGAGAACTGAAACTAGAGTCTGCTTGGCAGAAGAAGTGGAAAAATTTGTCCTGAAGAAGAGCAATCAGGATTATGCTGAATTTATAGCTGACTTTGGGTGTTGGTGGAGTAATGGATGTGTTCCTTAGAAGCTGTTGTCTACCAACACAGACCAACCAGAATTACTGTAAAGAACGTGTAGTTGCAGGAATGATTGAAAATACCTTGTAAAAGAAAAAGAACTCTGAAGTTCTTTGAATTAAATACTATTCAGACTACTATCTTTGCTGCTCTTCAGATTTCTTGTTTCTTTTGACAGCACTTCCCTAGTTAAATCAGATGCTTTGCAATACATAAAACAATATTGTTGTGACTACTGCAGTCTTGTTTCCTGGGACCTGTGAATTGGAGACCATGCCTGCTTGCCTTCTGGTAATGAGTGCATAAGGGACAGAAGGCTTTCCAGAGTCTCTCTGTCTAGCACAATCCATTATTCCACCAGATTGCATCATAGTAGCTTCATTTTCCTATCTTGCACAGCATAACTACTGCCCTTCTGAAAGGAGGGGAATCGCAACCACGGTTCTATGTATGTATTACAGTAAAATAAAAGTTTGCCCTTCACGGATTGTCATATTTCTAAATAGTGCTGCACCATGGCCTTCTATAAATAATGGGACGATTTCACATGTGCATCACGTGCATAGCTAAATGGAGTAGGTGTGTATGTGGGTAACAACCGGTATGGAGTAGCAAACATTGGTTCCGAGTGCAGTGTGGCGGCCTGGCAGTGTTTGAAGCAAGAGAAACGAGACAAAGCCAAGAGGCACAAGGCTGTGTGTAACCTGAAGCTGAGCGTTTCTTCAGCTGTTAAGCAGAAGGCGTGCTGTAATTCACGAAGTCAGCAGAGCAGAGGGGTTGGTTGAAGCGCGGGTGTCGCTCTGGGGGCGGCCGCGCGGCGGCGCTGCAGGCCCGGCCATGCCGCGCCCGGCCGGAGAAAGGGCTCGGACCCATCAACTCCTCCGCATGAGCATCTTTGTGATGCGCACTCCGCCTCCAGAGCTGTGCCCTGACCGTACCCAACCTCCTCACGTCGTGATCCGTCTGCCAAATTCACCGGGCTTTTTTTTATTCCCCCTTCATCTCCAGTATCTCTATGATCCTTGCAACATACTTTATTTTCCTCCCCCTCATTTGAAATGCAGGCACAGGGGAGCAGTAGCAATTAGCATCTGGAGTGCTGGTGTGCTTAGCATTTCACAGAGCAGGCTCTGTAGGGCAGGTTTACCATTACCAGCCACTGAAGGGCAGTGAGCTCTGCAGAGGGGCACAGTGCTCTAAATGGTATGAACTGCTTCCTTCTTTGCAAGAAATTCAGCATGGCTGATCTGTGTTGCCACATGCCCGAACTTCTTTAATGTAGATTCTGTGTGATCTGGAATGTTAAATGGCAGCAGGTTGCAATGAGAGAACTAGATTTAGTTACTCAAGTACAGCAAGGTGTTGCTGTATCTGTTGCTTCTTTATTCTCTTCTTCAGAGTTCTGTTGCTGATCATTTAATACAGTGCAGTGTTAATTGATATGATCACTTTACTTTTCTGTCCATTTCCATTGAATTAATCAAGAAAAGCGATAGCAATGAAATCTGGTGGTGATTAAATCTTCCTTGATGTTCTCCATTAGGAAATGTCAGCACCTTCTTTGCTGCATGTATCTCCCTTTCGTTCCACTCTTTTTTTTGTGGGAAAAGAAGCTTTACTGTGTCAAACTGCTCAAAACGATGCATTTCAGGAGTGTCTGCTTTGTTGATACCGGGGCATGTCTGTAGTTTGTTTTGACCTTGCATTGCCTGTAGTCCTGTGTCTACTACAGCCCCTTTCAGGGTGGCATGGTATGGTTTCAAAGCTGTGCCGTGGTGAGCAGTGGTAGTCTCTCTTGGGACTTTACAAACCAGTGCTTTCTTCTATGGCCTTTAAGTACTAAGCATGAAGATTTTGTCAGTCAACTTACTATGATCAGTTTGGCAATGAGCCCGAGTCTTGTGTCTGAACCGTCTGCTACCTCTTCTGTAGTTTTCAGACCTAGCAGAGACGTTCCTTCTTTGTTGCAGACAGATTGGTCCTTGTGGAGTAAAGCTTTATTAAAAGCAATGGGTCTTAGCAGCTCTGCAGGATACGCCAGACCTTGGGAAATTTACTTCCCAAATAACTGTGGTGTTCTTAATTCAAATTGTTTTACACTTGCTGTGGGTAAAGAATACACAGAGATAGTTACTGTAAATCAGATGATTTGCAGGAGTTTAGAACATAGTATCTTGTGTGAGCCTTATAATCTGCCTCTGTGGAGGCATGTAGCCTTTGCTGTTTTATATCTTCTGCAGGATAATCTTATATTGCATGTATCTGTAGGAAGCTTTAGAACTCCTTTTTCAGAGTTTGAGAATCTCTAATCCAAAGAATCTGCAAATTTTGTGGATTGCTCATTTGGGATTGAGTTTTGATACCAGCATTTTACCTAGATCTGTATGGATCTAACTAAAATAAAGTACACTTGTGTTTCAGTTGAGGTACTACCATCCATTTGAAACGTCTGAAATTAATTAGACTGTTAGCTTCATGTTGGTGTATTCTCTTACAAGAACATGGCAATTTATTGAAACCAGCAGATGCAAGAGGAACATGCCTTTTCAGGCATCTCATCTGTGATGAGATCTTCAGTTCAAGTCCATGGTACAGGTGTTTAATATTGAAAAATACATGCCTATAAACAGATCCAGTTTTGGTGAATGGGTGGCACTTCTCCAGTTATTGTTGGGCTGATTGTCATACCAAGATTTAAATGATGCAGACTTTATCTGCCCTGTTTTGCATCTTCTTATTGCAAGTAATGTTTAGTATACCTGTCTCCAAACTGCTTATATACAAATAACATCAAAGAAAATACCTTGAAAAACAATGCAGTTAATAGCAGTTTAATTTCTTTCCAGTATCAAGCTTTCTGCTAAATTCTGTTGCCTTTTCTGGTAGAAAGTAACTTAACAAAGCTGCCTGTGGCACTGTCATATACTACTACTTAGGGTAAGTATGTGTTCTTACATGTGTCTACCAGACCAATATCGTGAAGTTGTGTGAAACTGGCAAATGCAAAACTGTGGTATCTGCTAAGCCCTCCTCTACTTTCCTGAGTCAAACCTCTCTGCAGTATGCTACCTCATAAGGTCCAACAATCCAATCCTTCTACAGAGGACCCCTTTAAATGATCTGCTTTTTTTGTCTAATGCCCAGTCAGCCTGGATTGACCCCTGCAGTTTTGTGGTCGTGTAACAAAAGCCAAAGACTGGGCAAAGGGACAGCTATAATCCATCCCAGCAGTGTGGCCTGGCAGCCAGGGGGGGCCAGCCATGCCCTGGGGTGCATCAGGGACAGCATCACCAGCCGGGCAAGGGAGGGGATTGTCCTGCTCTGTTCTGGCACAACCCAAGTTCTGTGTGCAGTTTTGGGCACCACAGTGTAAGAAAGACATTAAACTATCAGGGAACATCCAAAGGAGGGCCATGAGGATGATGAAGTGCCTGGAGGAGAAGTCGTATGAGGAGAGACAGAGATCACTTGGTTCCTTCAGCCTGGAGGAGACTGAGGGGAGATGTTCATCCCAGGCTTCAGCTTCATTGTTAGGGGAGGAAGAGGGCAGTTAGGGGAAGTTTGCATTGGGTATTAAGGAAAAAGTGCTTCACTCAGAGCGTGGTTGGGCACTGGAACAGGCTCCCCAGAGAACTGGCCACAGCACCAAGTTTGACAGCGTTCAAGAAATGTCTGAACCATGCTCTCAGGCACATGTGATTCTTGGGGTTGTCCTGTGCAGGGCCAGGAGTTTGACTTTGATAATCCTTTGGGTCCCTTCCAGCTCAGGATATTCCATGATTCGTAGCCCTGCTATTGATTTATTCTGTGGCTCTAGTCAAGTAGCTTGGCCTTCCTTGCACCATAGTATGTGAAACAGAAATTACTATTCTTATTTATAAATGAGGAGGGTGAGAAAGCAAACTGTAAATTTTTTGGCTTTTATAGATGGAAGATACTTGAAAATTGAAACAGAAATTGTGATTGTAATGTATAAGCAGTACAAAACTTTGTGTGATACATAACTTGTCTTTTTTTTTTTTTTGTCTTTTTGAGTCCTCAAAAAGTTGATTTGACTTGTCAGATAACCTTAAATAGAAAGGCAGGTTTCTTAAAAAGCAGAAAAAAAAAATTAGCAGTGAGGCTGTCTGTTCTTTGGAGCTGGGACTTTATGTACCTGGCGTGTCCTCTCATCTGTAAAAGCATTTCCTGAGCTACTTCTATAAATGCCCTGAGGCTGAAGAGCAACATTTCAGTATCATCTGTCTCTAAGGCACGGATTCCTTGCAGCTGTGCTCTTCTGTTGGCCAAACCAGTTCTTGTTTCTGCAAAAGAAATGACCTGTAGTGTCAGCTCAGTTGTGTGCACAAAGTCTGGTTTAGTATTATAAAAACTTTCATATCCATCAAAAAGTTTTAATGTGTTTCTATTAAATTTATCACCATTGTTTTAGTAAAGCTGGGGCTCTTCTTTGTTTAAATTCTCCATTAGCTATATTGGCTTACTCATGCTTTATTTAATTTAGTTCTCTGGAGGAAACTGACAATCTGAAATGTGATTAATAAACAGTGCTTGTGCCCCTTTCTCCCTCTTTCAGCCTCTACCCTTCTGTACTCCTGCTGCTGTATGCTTGTTGCTGACAACAGGCATCTTCCATTCAGCAGCTATGTTACATTGTCTCCTAGAAACAGCATGAAAGCTATTTAAATTGGTTTTATTCCACTTCTCCCTGTGTCCTATTCTTTCCTCTCCACTATTTTCATATGATTTAATGAGAGGTTACTTTGACAGCTCAGCATCCCTTTTTTTCTAGCCTGCTTCATGCCCTGCAAATCATTCTGTCACTAAGTGTTGTTGGTGTGCACAGCATATGCTGTTAAGGGCAGCAGAAATAGCCTCCTGTGCCTGGTGGATTCCAGAAAAAAGGTTCTCAAAACCCAAGTGTGGGAAACCTCTTATCAGTGGGTCTTGTTAATACAATAATATTATGAAGTGTGTGAGTAACCATCTGGTTTTCCCAGAGAGTCTTTGCCCATAGGATGGGACAATAGTAGTTTTACCATTTGCCTAAGAAAAGTGAGATACAAATGCAAAGGTATTTCAGTGTGAAAGGTCAGTGGGAAGCCTCTGTCAGAAGATATATCTTGGTCAATTACTAGTGAAAGTGGTTTATTGTAGCAATATAGGTTTGTTCTATGTATCTTACTACCTGGCTAAAGTGGCAGATAGTTGTCACTGTTTTTATACTAGCTAGAGATATATGAAATTGTGTAAAAGAATATATGTTCTTTTACTGTGTATTATTTTGGAGAACAAATACAATCACATAAAGATATGCAGACAGTTGTTCTTAAATGTTGTGGTTTAACCCCAGCCAGCAACCAAGGCCCACACAGCTGCTCAGTCACTCCCCCATCAATGGGTTTGCAGAGAGAATCAGAAGGATAGAAGTTAGAAAACTCATGTGTTGAGATAAAGGCAATTTAATAGGGAAAATAAAAGCTATGCACATTAGCAGAGCAAAGAAAGGAATTAATTTACTGCTTCCCTTGGGCAGACAGGTACTCACCCATCCCCAGGAGAGCAGGGCATTGGGAAGGCAAACATCATCCCTCCAAACATCCCCCACTTTTTCTTCCTCACACTTTATATGCCGAGCATGATGCCGTGTGTTCTAGAATATCCGCTTGGTCAGCTGGGGTCACCTGTCCCAGCTGTGTCTCCTCCCATGCACCTCCAGTCCACTCACCACTGTGGTAGTATGAAAAGCAGAAAAGACCTCGGCTTTTCTGCTCAGCAATAATAAAAACGTCTCTATATTATCATCACTGTCTTCAGCACAAATCAGAACATTCCAGCTGCTGTGAAGCAAATTAACTCTACCCCAGCCAAAAGCAGCACAATCAATCTTTCAGGCTTGTAGTTATCAGCCCTGTTTGAAAGCTGAAAAAGAAAGCAGTTCCTGCCTGTTTGTAATGGACTAAAAAAAGATCAAGTAAGTCTCACTTTTACATATAGCTACAGTCTGAAGTACTAAATAAGAATGAGCAATGCAGTAAATCCAGGTCAGGAGTGAAATTGAATCAATATATCAGTGTGTTAACAATGATGATATCTTGAACTGCTAAACTATCAGAGTATTATAGCAGGCAATTAAATCATAAGGTCGGTACATGAGGCTATTAATTCTGCCTCAGAACGGAGTGAAATGCCCAGTTAACATTTCATAAACATCTGTAGTCTCAGCCTGGCTGCCTGCCTTGATTTCAGCTGTTTGTGAACAATTTGGGCCACTGCTTTGATTACCAGTATGATTGCACGATTGCATCAATCTGGCCTCTTCTGGACTGATCATTTTGGATCACAAGAACCAATCTGATTCTGAGGAATAGTTTTTTTAAAGGCTGTTTATGAACTTATGAATGAGCCGTAAAGTGAGGGGGTTTGTGTCAGCTTGCTCGCCCTCTAGGATAATATTCTGGGAAAAAAAAACCATCTAATTTGAAGCTGGGTGGAATTCTAGAGCAATTTTTACAGATAATGGTCTTGCAGTAGTGTGAGCAAGTGTAATTCTATCTCTTCTTTATTTTCTGAACACATTGAAGACCAATGCATGTTCCTTATTAATATGTAGGATTATTAAACTATTCTGATACATTTCTTTGGCATATTATAGGGAATCTGTCCTCTTTCTATGTATTTGATACTTGTGTGCTGAGAAAAAATTTACCTATGGCTATGTTTTAAATTGATTGTTATGCCCTCTCTCTACCAGTAACATATACTACTGGTTTCAGGTTTTGCTCAAAGTATGTAATATTCAGTAGGATATACCTGCTCTAAAACGTTTAGGTGGCTTTATATTTTTCGATCTTGTTCTTGATTTTCTTGATCTTTCAATCTTTTTAAATTATGAAAAATGAATGTGTTTTTCTAGTTGGCATCCAAAAGGAAGTATTCTTTATGTAAAATATTACATCTATTTTGCAAATAATGCTAAAAATTTGGCCATGACATTTCTGTGAATTGTGAGAGGGTCATAGCATATTGGATTGTTAAAGGAGTATACTGGAATATTGTTACAGTAGAAAGAGGAGCTTTATAGTCTTAAACTATAACTTACTTTATTTTTTAGCAAATGAGACCTCATTTTTGGAGTGAGACATTCACCTAAATAACTGTTCATGCAGTTAAAATTCTAAGGAACTGGTCACGTTGTCAACCTCTACTGTTTTAACTATTTCAAAAGTCAAATTTTACTGTAAAGGTGCAGTCAAAATAATAAAGCTTCTGTCCTGTGCAGAAGTTCAAAGCCAAAATGGTTTTGGTTTTTTTTTTTGTTTCCTTCCTCTTTCCCCATCCTCCCATTTCTCCAGAGATTTGTTGTGCTAGTGATGCGTTCTGGGTTTTGTGGGGTTTTGTTTGGGTTTTTGGTGGGTTTGTTTGTTTATTTGTTTTTATTAGTTTGTTTTCCCTTAAAAAGGGGAAATGTTTTTCCTGTATGTCTTGAATACAGAAATGGCATTGTTCTAGTTAGTTAGGTGAACTCATCCTCTTTTACTGAGTCACTTGTTGGTATGTATCTAGTACTGGAAAGTGTGATTTTGTGAAAGACCTAGTGCCTATCACTCACCCCTCCAAAGGCCAAAGAACTAACCTCCAGGATTTAAAACAATGTTATTACAATATGCTAAGGTTAGGGATCATTTTGGGAAATGCAAATTCCCTAACCAAGTTAGGTTTAGTGTCTTTATAGCTTGAGAATACTGTTGTTGCAGTGTTTCGTTCCTAGCATCTTGAGAGTTGTTGTTTGTTTTTTTTTTTTTCCTCTAAATATTAGACTTAATTAATCAGGAAAGTGGGTAAATTCTTCTAGTCTATGCATCTTGTACTTCTACATTGAAAAAGGAAGAACCTTACATTTACTAAGTTTGAATTAATGTCTTAGAATCTACTTTACATCATATAGATAAATCTGTTTTCTGTACTATCTGGAGACGTTTAAAAGATTGTGATTAGCTGAACCTAGCTCTAATTAAAATACAATTTGGTCACTGGTTTAAGCTTAACATGTGCTCTCACAGAAAGAGGTATTCCTGCATTCAGCCCTGGTGTGCCTGCAAGGCCAGGTGTGCCTGGGTGCCAGCACAAAAGCTGCCGAGTGCCCACGGAGACAATGCCTCGGAAGTCTCGAGTGGGTGTTGCCGGAGCTAGCGAACCTTCGCACGGTTCCCAGGAGGCAGAGACGGGAGGATGGGCTGTCCCGGCTGTCCCCTGTTCGGTGTGTGTGAGCTTGCCAGGAGCGCAAGGGCAGGCTTGGGGTCCCATGTGTGCTGTGCAGCTCGCCTGGCTTCCCCGCCGTTCTAGCGAGGAACAGATGCAGCCGCAGGCACCGCGGGAAACCTCTTTTGTGATAGCATACAAGAGGTCAGCTCTTGATGTTCATTTTTCCAGCGACTTCAGTGTATATAGCACGCTGGTTTAAGATAGTGAGGAAAGCAGAGGGCTCTTGGCTTTCAAACCTACTCTTCCTGGGTCTGATCCAAGTATCATTAATATGACATGAGACGTTTTGTTGGTGTTTGATTAAGTGGGAGTCTCGTTCTTGTTTTGTGTGACACGTTGTAAGTTAACCACCCGGCATGCCGACATGTGCGATTAAAAACAAACGCTTAAAACTCAATTGAGGAGCGAGCCGGCTGCCAAGCGTGCCGCAGGGAGGGGCTGGATCAGCCGGGACTGGGACAGGCCTCACTCGCTCCTCTCCAGAGCACGCGTCGGCACCTTCCCGGCTCCCTGCCGTGTTGCCGATATTTGGTTTAAAACATTTAATCAACATTAAACGCGGGGAGGCCAAAAGGCAGCTGAGAGCGGCGCAGTTGGAGCAGGGCTGTTCCCCGGGCTCGCTCTCTCTCTCTCCGCGGTGTGGCTGGGCCGCAGCCCGGCAGGGGGCTGCCGAGGGCCGCCCGCCGCGCCGCCTGCACCGGCTCCCTCAGCGAGAACGGCGCCGGGCCTACTCCCTCATTAACTCGTTCATTTCACAAATAGGGCTTGGAGAGTTAGCGAAGCTTATTTTCGCTTCTAATTCCCTTCTTTCTGACAAGATTTTTAACCTCCCCTCCTTGTTAGGGTCCTTGCTATGGAAACAATTCCTCCTTTCTCAGTGGGCAACAGGGTGTTTTTAAAGGTAGTGCTACCCAGACAGGGAGCTGGGTATGTGGGTACCAAACATCCAAAGGAATGAAAGCCGTGGCACGCACAGTGGCTGTTGAAGTCTTGGTAACCCTTAGCTATATTTTCAGACCTGAAATGTGCTTTCACAGTTTTACCAGAAAGCCTTCTGCTGATTCAATGGGCACTTTCAATTCCACTTAAAGCAAAATGTGCCCTCTGACATGTGCAGAGATGTGCAATGCTTGTGAAAACTCACACATCCCCTAGAGTGGAACTGCTGACTGACAATGATGTGGTGTTGGGTGAGCTGGGAGAGGTGTGGGAGCCAGGGCATCCCCACACCTGGCAGCATGCGGGGGCTCTGGGTGCTTGAGCGCAGAGCTCTCCTTGGCAGCTCTGCAGCTGAATGCTTTTCTTCCAGGTTGTGTGTAGAATTGTTCCTTAGCAGGAGTAGTTCCTTAATTGATTATTGACTCTGTTAGAAAGTATTTTGGAGAAGGGCTAAGCAGACCTTGTATAAAGCTATCTTGTTCTTCTTCAATATCGGTATCTGCTTTCTTTTCATTTGAGGCAAATACCAAGGGAAAAAATACCTTTAAATGTACCTGCTAATTCCCAAGTTGAGATTTTAAGCCTTTTGTGTGTAATGATTTTTTTTTTCCCCAGAGGAACAAATTTTATGCTTGCAGATCAAGGACTGACTAGATTAGAGGGAAAACAGCAGCAGCAAGTGAACTGCTGTTTTGACACACACACACACACACACACGCACGCACACACTTTCCTGCTGCTGTCATGAATTACAGCCAAGACCAGAAATCTGTAAAGACACTTAAAGTGTGGAACAAATAAGAGTGTTTCCAAATAGTTGGAGTCTCCATGACATACCAGCAGTTCTTTTAAATGTCCTGTGAATTTATAGTAGCTTCTGGCTAAAAACTATTTTCAGAGTAGTAAAGCAGAGTATTTTTTTACCTGACTTCTTCCTGCAGCACAAAAAAAAAAAAAAAAAAAAAAAAAAAAAAGGACTTCAGATGGAGAGAAGGAGGGTTTTCCAAGGACAGCTTGGAAAAAATATTCTGACAGCCACTCAGAAGGACCTAGTTGGAGGTCCATTAGTAGTCATAGGTTTGATTTGAGATCATGAGAAAGCTTTTAGTTCCGAAAAGCTAACCATCCCCTGCCCTCAGTTTGTCCTGAACAAGCTCTTGTTCTCAGATGATCACTTGAGCTACATTGCTTTTCTCTGCCGCGCTGTAAAATGGAACTGTGAGTAATGAGTTGACAGCAAAGCAAATCTTCAACCTTCCTTGGAGTACCTAGGATATTTTTGGGCCACTACAACTGATAAATAGGGAAAGGGTAATCTTTGAATTGCACAGCAACTTTTAACTGCAAATTTAGCTCTTGTTGCTAAAATTGTTAGAATTTTCCTTTCAGACCTGCAGGCTTTCAGATTTTGAAATCCATCTCTTGTTGGACAACTAGGAGTTTCACAGCCTTTAAAGGGTGAGTTTGAGAGGGCTGTAAGCCTCACTCCATTTATTTTTCCATTTCCAGTGCTGAGTTTGGAATAGACACTATTTGAGCTTAAAGTCGTGTCTTCATTGTTACAGGCAGGGCAAGATATCCCACTTTGCTAGAGAAAACAATGTGATGTTAAAAACTGAAGCAATAAATATGTGCACAGCTGAGTGACTTTAGGAAGAGGAGGGGGGGAAGTACAGGAAGGGAAGGAGGAGGTAAGTAAACTGACTCTGGTGAAGGTCTTGACAAGAATGTAATAATCTTAAATGAGATTTGTCCCCAGCAGACACTGAAGACATCCTGACCTTTTAAAACTCTGATTTATTCATCATGGGAATGGATTTTGTACCTCATCCACTCTGTGACTGATGGGCAGGAGTAATTTTTCTCTCAATACAGAAGAGTACAGTGTGGTAGACTCCATTTGCCACACTGACAGGAGCAGAATGCCATCAGCTACAGAGTTGGCTTAAGAAATATTTTCCTTTTCAGTCTTGCATTCTTAATGTGCGCCTAATATATATGTAATGGCAGGATGGGGGGAGAAGGCTACTGAATTGTGTGAAACTTGAGTAATGAATTTCCTCTGCTGTCTGAGATCTCCTCAGATCACAAGGAAAAGGACTATCTATGGCTTTACTTGAAAGAATTCAAAAAAGAAGAAAAAAATCTTTCTGGAGAAAATTTCACACACACCCCCAATCCAACTCATGCTCTTTCTCATAGATCGATAATTTTATGAATCTTTGCTTGCAAATATGCCCTTTCTATCTGTAGATTCTCTAATCACTGTGATCTCCGTATCATATGCCAAAAGCATGAATTTGCTTCGTATGACTGTCTTGTCCTGTGTATGTTTTTGAAAGTAGCAGTGTTCAGCCCTTTAGAAGGGACAGTTATATATTTCATTTCAAAATACTGCAGGCAGATCAGTTTTCACTACTTTTTCTTGTGGGCAGTGTTGGGGCAAGAGTGGGAAATAGGAGAAAGGAAGAATGAGATAGTTGGAGCAATGCTAAAGAATATAAAATTGACATTGTCAGCTTATTGTATTTCAGAATACAGACACATAATGAGGTCTTGTGTTAGTGAAGGGCTGAACAGAAAACCCCACCAAAACATAAAACCCAAGAATTCTGATGGTGGGTAAGAGAAATGGAGAGCAACTGCAGTAAAATAAGAGGGTTTATAAGCCCTAGGGGTTCTTCATTGGCTCTGGTCACTAAACAGTGCAGACTATTCCAGGGTCATCCCTGATGAGTTGTGCTGCCTGTTGGAGCATATAGGCAGGTTTCATGTTGGAGCAGGTGGTGATAGTGCTTTTCCTCTGCAGTTCTTTGCTACTGACCAAAAATGTATTCAGGAAGTACCCAAATTACATGTCAGATGTAGTGATGGCTACACATCCGCGAGTACAGGAGGGAGAGGGGTGAGAAAGACAAGCGTGAGGATTAGTAGAGCACTATATTTTTGCATTCTGACCTTACCAGTTTAGCTCCTGGCCTGTGGTTCCAGTGTGCAAATGCTTTGAAAGCTGTTGAACAAACCATTTCTGCCAGTGCGATCTTGCTGCTCAAGCCATTTTCCTTCTGCAGGTAGGTGAAGCCCATGTGGAGGTGGCTAGCCCCTATGAGATGCTGTAGTGTTTTCTAGAGAATCCTTCTGAATTCCCAGTGAATGGAAGGCATTTCTAAACCATGTTTTGTTTTTTTTTTTCTGCTGGATTAACATTCTTGGTAGCCTTTTCAGAGAACTAGCGGCTCTGCTGAGGTAGACTCTGCATCTTGGTGTTGTTTTTCCCCAGCTTTACTTACTAAAAGCTCGGAGTCTGTCACTGTGTCTCTTTCTACGTCTGGTCTGCTGGAGATTTTAGTCAATACTAACTGGTGGTGCACTGCAGACCAAAGCAAACATGCAGTGGTATTATCTGTGACACCAGTTTGCTTGAGGAGATTCAGGAGCCCAGCATGTCATTCAGGCAGAGAGAATACTGTGAGGCAGAAACCTGCAGGACTTGAGGGGTTTTTAAAAGGTTTGCAACAGTTGGGCAGCAAGGCATTGTTTCACTGATATATTTAGAGTTCTGTTGCTGGCTCATTTGGGACTTGCTTGGGGTCTCAGCTTCTTCATTCAGAAGTCTTTAGAACTTCTGAATGATGCATAAGGTGTAAAACTGTTGCACAAAACCTGTGGTATCTGAGGAAGTTAGCCTGCTNAGCTGCTTGTATGTTAATTTCACAGGACCCTCTAAGTCTCAGCTGCATCTTCTGAGGCTGACTGCTCCGTATCAATGCCATCGAACGTACTGGATTTCATACTGAAATTAATGGAGGTCATGTGTGATTCTTTTTTTTTTTTAAATTCATCTATAATTATAAGAGATCTTCCTTTTAACTGTCTAAATAAGCCTTTGCAGAATAAGAAAATTCTGCCACTGAATTTTGGACTTGCCTATTGCATGATAAACAGTGTCTTGGTATTTGACAGCTGCATGATAAAAGCCTTGGTATTTACAGAAGAATGAGGATGCTTGCCAGGATAGGATGATTTACTTTCTTCACATTCCTTGCTGCTACTGGACATCTGATTTTTTTTTTTTTTTTTTCCCCCTTTGGTACTTTTTCCTTTTTTNATGTATTCAGGAAGTACCCAAATTACATGTCAGATGTAGTGATGGCTACACATCCGCGAGTACAGGAGGGAGAGGGGTGAGAAAGACAAGCGTGAGGATTAGTAGAGCACTATATTTTTGCATTCTGACCTTACCAGTTTAGCTCCTGGCCTGTGGTTCCAGTGTGCAAATGCTTTGAAAGCTGTTGAACAAACCATTTCTGCCAGTGCGATCTTGCTGCTCAAGCCATTTTCCTTCTGCAGGTAGGTGAAGCCCATGTGGAGGTGGCTAGCCCCTATGAGATGCTGTAGTGTTTTCTAGAGAATCCTTCTGAATTCCCAGTGAATGGAAGGCATCTCTAAACCATGTTTTGTTTTTTTTTTTCTGCTGGATTAACATTCTTGGTAGCCTTTTCAGAGAACTAGCGGCTCTGCTGAGGTAGACTCTGCATCTTGGTGTTGTTTTTCCCCAGCTTTACTTACTAAAAGCTCGGAGTCTGTCACTGTGTCTCTTTCTACGTCTGGTCTGCTGGAGATTTTAGTCAATACTAACTGGTGGTGCACTGCAGACCAAAGCAAACATGCAGTGGTATTATCTGTGACACCAGTTTGCTTGAGGAGATTCAGGAGCCCAGCATGTCATTCAGGCAGAGAGAATACTGTGAGGCAGAAACCTGCAGGACTTGAGGGGTTTTTAAAAGGTTTGCAACAGTTGGGCAGCAAGGCATTGTTTCACTGATATATTTAGAGTTCTGTTGCTGGCTCATTTGGGACTTGCTTGGGGTCTCAGCTTCTTCATTCAGAAGTCTTTAGAACTTCTGAATGATGCATAAGGTGTAAAACTGTTGCACAAAACCTGTGGTATCTGAGGAAGTTAGCCTGCTTCTTCTGGAAGGCTCTCAAAGTAGAGGCATGTTTATAGTGATTTAAGAAACTGAAATAAATAATAGGTTGATATTTTTTCCCTTTAGTCTTTTTCCAAGGTTCCTCTGATCTGGTTGGTTGCAGAAGACACTTCAGTGAAGTAACTAAAGTCACAGTAGGGGCAAACAGGTCAAGGAATCAGCTTGAAACAAAATCGTCATGTTGCCTTCTTCTCATGTTTCTAGGGATTTTTCTCTAATGACACATACGTTAAATGTAACTAGTAGTTTCTGAAAAAGACTGATCTTATTCTATTTATCTCACCAAATCAAAGCTGCTTGTATGTTAATTTCACAGGACCCTCTAAGTCTCAGCTGCATCTTCTGAGGCTGACTGCTCCGTATCAATGCCATCGAACGTACTGGATTTCATACTGAAATTAATGGAGGTCATGTGTGATTATTTTTTTTTAAATTCATCTATAATTATAAGAGATCTTCCTTTTAGCTGTCTAAATAAGCCTTTGCAGAATAAGAAAATTCTGCCACTGAATTTTGGACTTGCCTATTGCATGATAAACAGTGTCTTGGTATTTGACAGCTGCATGATAAAAGCCTTGGTATTTACAGAAGAATGAGGATGCTTGCCAGGATAGGATGATTTACTTTCTTCACATTCCTTGCTGCTACTGGACATCTGATTTTTTTTTTTTTTCCCCTTTAGTGACTTTTCCCTTCTTTCACTTTGAAAAGATAATCTACCACTGCCTCTTTCCTTTCATGGCTGTTTGCTGCTGACCTTTAACAAGCCCTGTAAATCTTCAGCCAGGTTATAGGATTCGTACGCTTTTTAACAAATAAGGAAGTTATAGAGCTGGTAAATGTTCCAATAGCAGTGAAGCTTTTTTAATTGTGTAAACCCCAAAAGGAATGGCTCTAAAGGGACAAAAGAAATTACCATTACAGAAATGTCCTTTCCCAAAGGGCTGTTACCTTTTTAATAGAGTTTCCCTATTATACCAGTTCTTCTTTGCATTTCTCCTTTTCTCCATAGAGTGATTGCACTAGAACAACAACCGTGGTACTCTGAATTGTTTCCACCAGCTTTAGCCCCCAGTGTTGATTGCTCTCCCCAAATTCTTCACCTTTTCTTTGTGTCTATATGGAACTCATGATAAAGCTGAGACATACTGCGCAATGCTAAAGTAGCAGTCTTGGGGTTTTATTTTTTTAAATGCTTAATATGTTTGGGTATTTAATTTTGAGCCTGGCATTAAATTTAATAAGTTCAATAATTCTTTAAAAAAATGTCCTTAATTAAACAATTTCATGCTGCTGTTCAAATAAAGCTTTCCAGTCTCTGAAATGTAGCCATGCTGCTGCTTAGCTTGTGCATTAAAACCATAATGGCCTGTTTGACAGTGTCCAATGTGCTGTGATGTTCCCAAAGCTTATGATTAATTTCATTTTGGAGTGTGAGAATCTATGTGTAATCAAATGAGTGATTCTGGTGTTAACAAGATGCCAATTCTCTAGTATTTCCAGCTGATGCTGGATAATAAGTGCATTGTTAATGGAATGCTGACACCTCTTCCATGCTTTTCCTTCTCAGAGGGCTTAAATAATCTTTTGAAATAACCTTGGGAATTTTAATCTTTACCAAGTACAACATTTTTTCTTTGGTTTGCCTGTTTCTGCTAGCCCTACTGTATTTCCTTGCAAGTGCAGCATCAGAGATAATAACATCTAGATGTCTGAAAGTGATAACCTGGTGTTGTTTCTCATTAAAAGAGAAGAAAATCCTGTTTGTTTTCTGCCAAAAAAAATCCCTTAGCACTGGCGTGGCATTGTCCAAATTTACGTGCAGGATCCAGCTTCCAACGTAACTAAAGAATTTTTCTGATTGTTTTTTAAATTCTCTTAAAATGAATATGCTTAATCTGCAGTCTTCTGTAGCCTGGATGTTTTGTGGGTCATTTGTGTAAGACTGGCTAAAAACGTAGCCTTGTGAGGACTGCTTGTCCATGTGCTATTAATTTTCAACCTACCCATCATATTTTAGGAAATCTGAAATACATTTTATTGTAGCACCTATAAAGCACACAGGATTGCTGAAGAGCAGTCTCTGTGAAGTGAAGGATTACTTCTTGCAGCTGATCAGTCAGAATTTTTCTGGAATATAGAGGGCTGGGTTACAGCTGCAGTTTTGGGGGTCTCTTGTGTCATGGGACAGACAGCCTAACTTTCAGTTCTGCCATTCCTTCTTTAATTGCCAAGCTATTTTTTTGGGTCTGAATGACCACCTCCTTATGGTACTGTGCCTGACAGTCTCAAGAAAATCCTGTTTGTAAAGAACCATCAAGCTTAATTTTTAACTTGTCAGATAAGTAAATTACATATTAATTGTTTTAAATGACCCATTGTTTCTCCTCAAGCTGTTAAAGCAGGTACATGTTTGGATGGATTATGAACTAAAAGATCATATTTTATGGGAGAGGTCAGCCTTTTCTCTTAGGCAACTCATGATAAGAGAAGAGAAAGTGGCTTCAAGCTGTGCCAAGAGAGATTGAGGTCCAACATCAGGAAAATATTTCTGTACTGTAAAGGGTTTAAGCATTGGAATGGGCTGGAGAGATGATGGAGTCACCATCCCTGGAAGTGTACAAGAAATGTGGCATTTAGTTTGGTTGATGTGGCGGTGTTCAAAGTTGGACTTGATGATCATGGAGGTCTTTTCCAACACTAATTATTTCTATCATGGGCATCCTATCCACTTCTAGAGATAGCAGTGTAGTCATTTATCATTTAAAACCCAACTGACACTCCTATAATTTGCTCTATTGTTAGTGGCCAGTATGCAGTGCAAGTATGTAATAATTTTTTCATCTTATCTTGTATTATAAAATTTTCAAGTAGGCAAAACTAGTCTAAGAACACATTAGTCAATAACAAATTCAAAAGGGTAGGTCTAGGTAAGGAAATGTTGACCTTTATTCTAATACCTCTGGGAACGCTGTTTGCAGCAGGTTTTTAACTTCCATTCCAGAACTTCTGTTGCTCTTGCAACATAGTGGGGTCATTTTGATACAATCATTTTACCATAAATCATGAGGGGGGGAAAGGGCCGGAAAAACTTTCCTGAGCATACTTTTTCTGGTGCACATCTAACCTTTCGGATCCTCTTCAAGAACTCTTGGTATTTTTTCTTGGTTTTGTACGGCTTTGGTGGAAATGAGTTTAATCTGAAACTGGTCTTGTTTCTTCTGTGAAAGATGAGAAGTTGTCCTGAGAGGATTTTACAACAGAAATTTCTGCTTGAGCAATGTTATGTTTCTGGTGGAACCCAAGAGATGTGAATTCTATCGTCAAGCTTCTACATATAATTAGAAGGATAGTGAATTGGGAGGCTAAGGTTCATAACTGTGGTATCTGATGTGAATTTGGTCCCTTGAATTTGATTCAGGTTTTATTCTTCTGCAATTTTTGGTTTAACAAATGGAACCTAGTGCATATAAAAAACAAAAATCCCAAACCACAAAACAAACAACTGTGTTGCTACCAATGTTATATTTTAATTGGACAATTGTATAGCTTAGAGGATTGGCCCCAAAGGAGCAGCCAATTACTCTCTGTCTGTCTAAAACATTTTTGTTACAGAATACTGATTAAGATTGTATAGTTTCATATTGCTTCATGTTATTGATTTCTACCAACCCCAAGCCAATGGTTCATTAATTGACAATTACCTTTTTTCACCATGTTTCAGAAAATTGATGTGAGCAACCTAAGGTGTTAGTTCAATTTCAACTAGGTATCAGTATGCCTGTTTAATCTCTAACAAGACCCATTAGGTTCCCCATTTCAATTTTGCACAGAGCATAAAGGCATCTCCACAGGGAGGCCATGACCCTCTCACTATAAGGAGAGCAAATATAGTCTTTACAGAAATAATAGGGAATATCTGTGGAAGGGCTTTTTGCCCATCTGTGCTGACAGGAGGAAATCGATATTTTGCCTATCAGAAGTGCTGTTGTAAAGTTGGGGGCCATTGATATGTAACAACTTACAACTGTTGTGCCTTGGTTTCACAGTTGTGCCTGTTTGTGTTGTGTTGAAGTTGTTGGATGCAAGAAGTGAAATCTTTGTTTTACATGTCAGAGATGAGATTATTTGAAACCTAAAACTCAGAGCGAATTCTTTTTGGCAGAGGAACCTTGTGTATAAAACTTTGTTTTGTAAGATAAACATGGCCTTTGTTCAGGACCCTTAACTTCCCCAAAGCATGCCTGTGTTATGTAAACAGTCAGCCTTTGATCTATGCTATATCTGCCCTTCCAGCATCTTCATCTAGCTCATCTAGTGCCACTACTTAGTTTCCTTCTAGTTCCATGTCCTACCAGACAGGACAACTCTGTTCCTGAATTCAGTCCTTTTGGAAGTGGCAGTACAGAGCTTGAGGACATCAGCATGCTGATCACATGCTGCCACAACCCCAGTCTCCTCACAAACTTTCCCAACAGCTCTCAACCACAGTGAGATCCTTCTCTACCTTCAGGAGAGGTGATTCAGGGCAGAGGAACAGTTGGCACAATCACCCTTTGAGTTTAATCAGAAAACCAAAAGCAGAGATGCTTGAGAGCAGCTCTACCTACTCGGGCCTCTCTGTGTCAGCAGGACTTACAATGGTGAGTGGCATGAGAAGTTTTCTCATTGTGCTTACTAAGCTTGCTCAGGCAAAGAGCAAAAGTTATCAATGCTGTGGTGCTTCAGTTTGGTATTTCTGGGTCTCATGTGGGGCTCAGTGGAATGAAGGTAAGTAAAAGTTACGTATTTGCCAATTTGTAAAGTAATTATTGTTTTTCCTAGTCCCTGTCATCTTGTGAACTTCTGTGTCCCACTGTACTCCACTTGCATGCTCTTGACAAATGCATAATGAGTTGCATTTGCCTTGGAAAGGTTTGTCTTCTGGCTGTTGCCTGAGCTGCTCCCCTACCTGACACACGTTGCCAAGAGTGAGTAGGTCCTTCAAATACTCATCAGCGTGAGGAGGAAGGAAATTTGCCTGTCAGTCTAAATGAACTCCTGTTTGGAGCATGCAGTGCCATGTGCCTGCCATTGAATTGAAACCTCCTGCTTGTTACAGGACAAAGTCAGAAGGCAAAGAGTAACTTGTCCTTACTGTTGCAAGGCCAAAGATTAGGAACTTGATTCCAAGTGTAGAGAGAGATGAGAAATTTTGTATTATTATTTTCAAAGAGTTACCAGGAACTTCACTCAGTTTTGTCGAAATGAGTAGTTAGAGACAGTCTCCCAGAGCCATGCCCTGCCATTACTATTGTGTGTTGTTGCTCTGTAGAACTCCTCTTTCTGTCGTCTTGTTTTAATTCTGATTCACTGGGTAACCTCAGTGACTCAGAATTAGAAGATGATCTTCAGAGAGTTTCTTGGGAAACTTGTGTTAATTTAGATTAAAGTAGTCTTCAGAATGTCTTGGGTACTGTCCAAGTTGAGACTATAATCCCTCTTTCCCAAAGGTTATTAATTCATTGATTATTAATTGTATCAATGTTATCCTTAAGAACTTATGACTGGGACACAAGGACTCCAAGTTTTAGAGCCATTTCTCTTTGTTCTTCATACTTTCTTTCAGTTTTTTTCCTGATGTGGATTTTAATAAGAGATCATTATAATATTACTTTGAAATAATATTTTGTTTTGCTACTGCTAAGTATATCACTGTAAATATCTACAGTTTCATTTTATTCAGTTAGTCTCTCTAAGAACAAAGGAGATTTATGGTTCAATTACAGACACTTCGATCTTTAATGAGTTGTGATAGAGGAGATTGTAGCAATTTCCATTGGGCCAGAATTTGTTACCGCAGTTTTCCAAAGAAACAGTTACAGCGTTTTTCATGCTGATGAGTTTAAATATTAATTTTAGCTTCTCTTCAGGTTAAATAGTCAATCCATTTGAAGTTGATTTCAGAAATTCTGCTGGCTTGAAAAACATCAGTATTTTACCCTTCGTTTCCTCTTTCCCATCTTAGAAAAATACTATTTTCCCTTTAGCTATTGCATCAGGCAAAAGTGTGTTTCTGAGATTACTGTACATTCATTACATACATGCATCTGTATACCCATGTTGGTTTCTCACAACCTCACTTTTATTTATTATTATAGCCTCACTTAATCCTGATCTGGTTTAGAATTGAATCTCTCCTGTGGTTCATTTCAGGATGAGGTAATATTAAGGAAGAGGTGGTTGTTTGGGGGTTTTTGTTTGTGTGTTTTACTGGCTTTTTCCCTCAGGAGAAGGAGCTGTTTTTAACATTTCCTCTCCCCCTCTCCTCCTCTCCTTGCTTTATTTGGTTCTACTTCCGCAGTGAGTTTGGAAGGGTAAAAGATTCAATAAACTGCAATTTTTTTTTTCTTTCACACTTAAAGGATTTGAAGCTTGGTAGGTCTCCTTTTTTTTTTTTCCTTTTTCTTTTTTTTTTCTTTCAGCCATTGACACAAACCGAATTGATGTGAAGCCTCAGGCCTTCTACTGCTGACTTTGTCTAGAGCATGAAGAATCTCATTATTACAGAGTGCACTTGAAGCTTGAAGTACAGAGAAGATGATGACTACATTGATAGTTAACTGCTGCACCCTATGAGTCAGTGTCATCAGTGCATTTAATGTCTAGGCTTGTGCCAGCATTCACATTCATGTGCTTGAGTGATGGCAGACAATAATGACTCATGCTTCATTTACCGGTGTCCTATCACTTTTTCTCTGGCTTCATGGACTTTTCGTGTAATCTCAAAGAGCAATTACTGGGAAAAAATGAAGTCTCTATGCATGGATAAGGGTCAGAGAACTTAGAGGGACTCTGAACATTGTTTTACCAAGGAAAACAGGATGTTCTTGTTTCTTCAGTTTTCCTGGGTTTTTGTCATGTTTTCTGATTCTATCAGAGTCGTTTAAGATCCCATGTTGCAGGTTTAGCCCCAGAAATTCATATGGTGGGTGGCTGTGCTCATTTGTCCACTTCTTGGTTGAAAAGTAAAGTAGTTCTGGTTGCTCTAGTTTAACAGTTAAACCAAACAGAAGCTGTGATATTTAAATATGTTGTACCAAAAGTGGTTTCACAATTTCCATTTTTATGGGGAAAGTAGAGTGTTGTTCTGATAAAGATTTGGTGAGATTTTAAGCTTATTATTACTTAAATAAATACTGCTTTAATAAATTATTACATTTAATAAATTTATTAATTATTTATTATGTAAATTGAGAACCTTTGAAAAGTACTAGACAAAAGACATATGGCACTTACCATCATACCTCCTCTCTATTCCCTGTTTTCTTTTCTAGCAGAAGCAGTGCAGAGTTGTGAAGCTGGGGCCATAACTGTGTGACTGTAAAGTGACCAAACCAGAGCCTCTTCTAAAGCTGCTTTTTCATGCAACATTGCATGGTCTGAAGGTTATGAAAAAATTGACCACCTTGATGTGTTTCTCAAAGATCTGTAAGCTAAAAGGATCCACAGCTATTGAATATTGCAAAAAGGAAGTTTTAGGTCATATTCGGAAATGAGAAAATATTTTCTGGCATGAGTAGTCAAACATCTGTGAGAGCTCAGGGTTTTTTGTTTGACTCAAGTCAGATGTGCAGTGCAAATTCTCTTGTGTGTATGAACAGCTAAAATAGTTTTCTCATTAGTGGGACTGAGACCTTTAAACTCAACTATCTACAAGTAGAAATAAAAAGATATATTAGAAGATGCTGGGTGAGTAGCAGATTTTCAAGGAAGTTTAGAGATGGTCATGTTGGCTGCAGGTCTCTCTTCCTCCAGTTGAGAAAGAAACAGAGGCCAAAGCACCTTAGAGGATCTAAAGCATGCATTGTAAGGCAGCTTTGCATGTAGTCCCAGTAGGCTTGCAGAGCAACGGCTGCAAGCAAAGGCTGCTTCCTCTTTAAAAATTAGGAAGCTGATATGAATATTAGTTCTCAAACTAAGTTATTTCCCTGTAGAGAAATTGAAAATAAATGCTTGGGAAATAGCTCTCTGCCATAGCAGCTGAGAACCAAGAGTGTTACTTAGCAAACAAAGATGAAGCTGTATGAAATCTCCTTCTGTCTGGGAAACTCTTGATATTCCTCAGCTGAAGAGTTGCAATCTCTGTTGCAGATGTTTAACCACATGCTATATACATTTGCAGTGCTCCTTGGGGAACGGTGTGTGTTTATCACCGATGCAAAAACCCTGAATAAGGGCATAGTGCATTAGCTGCCTCTCCTGCCATTGCAGACTGGTCCTTCTGAGATGGTGCAGCATTTGAGGCATCAGTAGCACCCTGACTGTCAATAACTTGGTGGTGGCTTCTGCCCCTTGTTACATTTTAGGGGGCAGTAGTTTGAAATCTGTCCTTTTTAAAGCACAGTTTTGGGTCAGAACTTAATTACAACCTGGCAGGCAATGATACCAACTGGTGCTGAAAGATAGCAGCATACATCAGCCTGAGAGATACACTCATGGCTTTTCTTAGATCTCTAAGGTCTATGCTGGAATTGCACACTGTATGTAAGGAATTGCAGTCTTAACTCTGCAACAAGATCGTGGTTTTGTTCAGTATCTAGGCTTCTCCACACTGGCACATTAGGAGCTCTGCTCACCATCATTAGGGCTGCTGTGCCCTGTCTGAATGCACACAGATGTTCTGGGCTCTTTTTGAGGCAGTGTTCCTAATTGCATGTTGCCCTTGGAACAAGATAGACTTTTTCCCCTTTTTTCCTCTTTTAGCCATCGATTTTTTTTCAATTGATTTTAAAAATTAAAAGCAATTAGGAAGTTTTAATAAAAGACTGAACACCAGATAAACTCGCTACCCATTAACAAAATCACTAGAAGACAGTGCTTCCTATTGGGAGTTAGAGGGGATGTAAAGAGAGCAGGGCTGGAGTTTCTTCCCTGAATTATCATTATGCTGTGTAATGAAGCAGAAGCTTACACAGCCATGAACTAATTTGTTATGGCTCCTCATGAGGTCTGCAGTCCAGCTGGAGAGAGGTAAAGAGATGACAGTAGGTTTGTTAGGGAAGGGAAGGAAGAAGCTTTCTTTAAGTTATTTGGATTTTTTGGATTTTCTAATGTCATCTTTGTTCAACAGCCATTTGGATTAAATCAGTTGTGTCTGATTCATGAATTGTTAGTGCTTACCTTCTTCCTCCATTTCCCTCCCCCATTACTTTTTTTTTTTTTTTTTTTTAAGCATCATGAGTACAAAAAGAGAAGATGGCTAAACACTGAGTGATGCTGTTCACACATTGAAGTAATCTGTCACCAGCTTTAAGGGTAGGATGCTGGTTTGGATCTGTTTAAATGAGAAATATGTTTATCACAAGTGTGCTGAGCTGTGCTTCCTTTTTGATTCCTTAATTTTTAATGTGTAATGATTCTGCTGAAAGCACTTCTCTTCACATTTTTCTTAAAGCACTGCAAACTTCATTAATAAGAGCAGCACTGTTGTAAGGTGCAGCGTGTTGCTGCTGTATTAAATAATATATGTTTGAAAACTGCATTTAAAATGATGGTTTGAAGTTATGTTTCCCATGAGCAAAACAGAGGAACTGCTACTTTGTCCTTAATTCACCTTGTTATGTTACAGATTGCAAGAAATACAAGAACAGTAACATTTGGTGAAGGTTGTTTTCTGCTTATGTTTCTTATCACTGTGATCTGTTGTTTTTAACATAGGTTGTAGAAAATGTCCTAATATTTTTTTTTATTAACAGATTTCAGTTTATCACGCATTGAGAAATCTGATGAAACATGCTTAAATAATTCAATCCTATAGCTCTGAATCTCTTAAACTTTTTTTTCTGAAAACAACATGATTAAGGGTTTGATCTCTAGGCTAACAACCTGGATGTAGAAAAGGAATCTTTCAAGGTCTTTGCAAACATTTGATGCACCAGGTACTGGAAGTTAGTTTTCCTGCTTGGTTGCTTACCATTCTGTTAGATGAGATCTGTTTATATAGCCCTTTAACACATGCAATACTTTGCTTTTTACAGATGGAAATGGTATTTTTATTTTACTGTTTGTCTTATTCCTTCTTTTAGAGTTCCTTCTTTAGGATTATGGAGTCCTTGACTGAGATTTCAACAGTGAAACAAGCATATGTGCTAGTGTGAATCACAGTTGCTACCAGGTTTGTTTGCAAGTGGTCCCAGAGTGCAGCTCTGTTTCTTACAATCTGGCTTTTCTGGCATGGGGCTCATCTGCTTTCCCTTGATATATGGAACAGGGGTTTTTTTTCTGAAGCCCTTTGTCACTCAACACCTTTCCCTCCCCTGCATGAAGAGTAGCACACCACCAGAAAGTGCAG
Organism: Regulus satrapa; assembly: GCA_013396955.1. Lineage (NCBI taxonomy): Eukaryota > Metazoa > Chordata > Aves > Passeriformes > Regulidae > Regulus > Regulus satrapa. The sequence goes on along the minus strand of VWZN01005429.1, from coordinate 452,173 downwards.
AGTGTCATTTCTCCTTAGCTTCCCAAGGACTTTTTGGAGGGGAAAAAAAATATTCAATCCCTTGCAATCAAGCAAAGGGGATGATACCTTCTTGTCGCTGCCAACCATTCTAGCTCTTTTGGCTGTCTCTTTTAAAATGCTAATGGTACTTAGGAACAGCACTCTCAAATTTTAGGTATTTTTTGCATACTTGGAGAATGCCACATAGTTCCTTTGAGTTCCTTTGGCAGTTTTAGACAGCTAGTGCCTTCTTGCAGAAAATAAATATACAGAATGTGTGTACTTCCATTTTGATTGTGAGTTTATCATGATGAGCTTGGATAAATTGACATCTAGGGAATATTGAAACAGCACACAAATCAATCAAACAATGATACATCATTGTCTTGTCATGTCTTGAGTCTGCTGGTGTACCTTGCCCCTTGCTTTTGTATGGGAGAAGAGGGTGAGGAACTCTTGTTTGTTCATCAGATGTGTTTGTCTGCCTGACTTCAGCAACCATGCCCACTGACATCCAAGGCAAATTCTCAGTAACTGTGGTCATCAGGTTCCTGACTTGTCCTGTACAGAATGCCTAAGTCCCCTGTTTGCTGAAACCTACAATACTGGGTAAAGGGGGGGGAAAAAAAGAGGCAGAAACTCCCTGATGAATAAAATGCCAAAAAGAAATGAAACACGAGTCACAGCAAAGGTGATGAGCGTTGCCTTGCAGCTGAATTCTGGTACTGTCTGTCAGGTGTTTGATGCTTAGGGTAAACTAACCAGTGGTTAAAAACCCCCTGGAATTTTGGTGTCATTAACAAAGTAAATGTTTTTTTCTGTCTCTTGAAATGGAAAGTCTCTAAACTGCAGAAGGGGGACAGAATCAGAAAGACTGAATTGATAATTACAGAGACATGCAACTAACTTGTGAACTTTCTTACTATGATGTGTATCCCTGCATTAATTTTATGAATTTGGTTGTTGTGAAAGATGGTACTGAGAGCAGCAGTAGAGAAGTGTCATTTGTGAATAAGTCTCTTGTCTACAGGTGTCTGCCTTTCTGCTACACTGGTAATGTGTAGAGATTGTAAAAAAACACTCTGTGTGCACTTCTAACTACAAATACATCTATATTAAAAATGCACATACAGAATGGTGGAAATAAATGCTTTGTTAGGTTAAAGAAAAAATTATCTGAGAGCAAACATATTGAATAGGCACAAAATTAAAGGGTAGTGACCACTGCACAGGCAAAAGGAAGCAAATTATTCCATTGCATAAAACTGTATTATGTGTGATTGGTAGAAATGAGAAAGGAAAACCTTTTATTTCTCTTACACAGTAACAATCCAGAACAATGGTTCTTTTGTGTGAATAACTCTGATGCCAGGTTCCAAAAGGGAATCCACATGGTTCCAAATTGGTACATTTCCCCCATTTGTGTTGTTGGCTGTATTTAATTTCCTTTTGGAGAGCTTTTTTGTTTGATAGCCCCTTTAGTCACTCCATGTAACAAGAGGATTCCGTTTTGATTTCAGAATAATGAACTAATATGCTATTGCAGGAGGTCAAGCATTGCTAGGCCATAGTGTACCTTGGACATGTGAGAAAGCTTCTCTTAATTTAAAATTAAAATCTCACCATGTCTTAGATGTGTTGGAGGATAATTTAGGCAGGGAATGTTATAATGGTGTTCTTCTGAAAGTCATCTGAAGTTGTTTTGTTTAGTGTATATAAATACAGTTTAAATATGTAACTTTAATTTCTTTCTTCCCATTAGCTTTCCCAGTTCTGCTTGTAGAGCAATTCTCTTTAAAATCAAAACAGACAAATGTGAAACTGAGATTGTAAGCAGTGTGCTTAGATCTTAAGTCACATTTAGGATCTGATGCATTTAGGAAAAACAGCTACTGCCATTTTGTTTTGCTGTGACTATCACTATGGTAGAAAACAATGGGAAGTGCATCCCTTTTTTTAGCTTCTTCAGACCAGACTACTTCACTGTCTTAAGCTGCTGAAAAAGGTGAATTTGAGTTGGACTGTGGTATAGGGTACATGCATGCACACACTGGCTGGGTTTTGTAAAGGAGGTTGTGACCTCTGAAAGCGATAACATTCCCATGTCTATTTTCCTGGTGATATTTTTGAAGGTACAGCATTGCTTTCATAAGTCACCTCATTTGTAGTGTGGCTTTGGGTCATGGAGTCAAATTTACAATTTCAGTAGCCTGAAGACAGTAGGATGTTGGCTGTCCAGTATGTTCTCAAAATAATACTCTTGAAGCAGCATAGCAGAGGGAATGTGGCATATCAAGCCCCTTGCTTTTCATCACTGTTAACACATTTTAAACCTTTCAGATGATGTTATTCTTTAGTGGTAAGGCTTCTATCTATATAGATAAGCAGGATTATTGACTACTTGGCTCCAGTAATTTGGCATACATGTGATGCTAGTTCTTCCACTAGGCTAGGTTGGTTAATGCTCCGTCCATCCTGGCTTTGAACATTTCTAAGGATGGGGCATCCACAACTTGTCTGGGATGCCTCAGTGCCTCACCACCCACATAATCTACAATTTCTTCTTAATATCTAAAATAAGCCTACCCTCTTTCAGTTTAAAGACATTCCCCTTATCACTGTAATTATGTGCCTTTGTAGAAGTTCCTCTCCAGCATTCTTTAGGACCTCCTTTAAGGTCCTGGAAGGTTGCTATAAGATCCCTCAGAGCCTTCTCTCTTCCAGGCTGAATAACCCCAACTCTTTCAGTCTGTCTTCACAGAAGTGCTCCAACCATTTTGGTCATCTTTCTCGCCTTCCTCTGAACTTGCTCCAACAGGTCTATGTCCTTCTTATGCTGGAGACTTCAGAGCTGGATGCAGCACTTAGGAGGTCTCCCCAAAGTAAAGGAGAGAAGCAAGAGTCATCTCCCTCAACCTACTGTCCACACTGCTTTTGGTGCAGCGCAGATATGGTTGACTTTCTGGGCTGCAGGAGCGCATTGCCAGGTCATACTGAGCCTCTTATCCACCAGTCAGCCCCAGTTCTTCTCTTCAGGGCTGTTAGCAATCCATTTTCTGCCTAGTGTGTACTTGGGATTGCTGCAGCCCACGTGCAGGACCTTGCACTTGGCTGTGTTGGACTCAGTGAGGTTCACACAGACCCACCTCTCAAGCCTGCCAAGGTTCCTCTGAATGTCGTCCCTTCCCTCAGAGCGCCAGTCACAGCACACAGCCTGTGCTGCCAGCAGCCTTGCTGAGGGTGCCCTCAGTCCCGCTGTCCAGGTCACTGACAAAGGTGTTAAACACTGCTGCTCCCAGTATCACCCCCTGGGGAGCCCCACTGGTCTTCACCTCAACATTGAGCCATGGGCCACAACTCTGAGTGTGACCATCCTGCCAATTGCTTGTCCACCGAGTCACCCATCTGTCAGATCAGCCCATGCCTCTGTAATCTGAACTAGGATGCCATGTGAAATGCATTGCTCTGTCCAGAGTGTTCATTTTTGCAGTTCTCAGAACATTACCGTGTGGTCATGGAGCTGTACGCTACACTGTAGTTTGGCTTGGTTACACAAGGTTTCTTGATGGTAAAAGATAAACTTATTACTTATAAATTATATTTATTTACATAGATTATACAGTCACATTCTCTTGCTTTGATTCTGTTTGTAGCTTGTCCTCAGCCAGCTGTTGTGCTAGGGCTCTGCTACTTTGACAGCTGTACTAAATTTTTAACTTCAAATAACATGAAAATAAATCCAGTTTGCCAACCCTGCATTTAAATCCAAACAGTGCAAAGAGGCACTTGTAACAAAGCAGTCTGAGCGCTCTGATGCTCCTGTCATTCAGTTTCTTCCTAATGTCTGTCAGCTGGCAGTTTTTGTGATTCTTAAGTTTTTCTAAGTTGAAACTAGCACTGTGAGACCTTGTTGTATTGTATTTTGTTTGACTATATAGGCTACAGTAGTGCTTCTTTACACAGTACTCTATGGCTTTTGCTCAGAAGCCTATGGATAATGTAATCTTGCCCCACAGTGAGAGCAGAGGCTTGGGCTGTTTTTCTGTATTACATGGCAGCCACGCTGAAGTTGTCACTCTGATAAGATTACTTTATCCTAGCTCATGCTGATTCAGCAGTGCAGGTGCTGAGTCTGTGCTCCCTGCTTTGTGGGATGGCATTCTGATTTTTTTTTCTTTCTCCAGTCTCAATTTCGCCTCCAATTTTGAGAACTAGTGAGTCAGAACAGCATTTTTCTTCATACTTTTTGGTTATCTTTAGTGGCAGTGAGATAGATACACTGCAGATGTGCCATGCACAAAGGCAGACTGTGCTGTTCTGTACACTATTGCCAGTGAACACAACTAGACAGAAGGTCTCCAAAGGGTTGGCAGCTTTCACAACAGCAAGAAGAATTGGTGTATTTGGATGTTTGTTCCAGGGATAACTTGTGATGCTAGTGAAACTCTTATGCTGCAGGATAAACCATATCTTGGAGTTCAATAACCATAAATGACCCTGGTCTCTGCTCTTTTCCTCTAGACTATGTTGTTAGGTACCATAGGTAGCATATAATTTTACAAAGCTATCTATTTTTGCTCTCTTTCATGCTAATATTGAAGATATTGGTACTTCCATAAATTGTTGCATATACAGAACAGTATGTCTGTGATGTTAAGCCTTTTACTTGTAGGCAGCTATGCAGGTTTGGATGGAGAAATAGGAAGTGAGGTATTTTTCTACTTTTACAAGCTCCCCATGTCTCGGGAGAAATGTACCATTGCCCACACAATAAAAACAAAAGGTAAGAAAATTAGAGCATATTCTGGTAGCACACTTGCAGTAATTAAGCTCAGTATAGTTTAAACAGAAGCTCACAGTTGCAGGTAAAGTAGGGTACTTAAAATGAGAACAACTGCAAATAATCTTGGATGATGAAAACTGGGGTAAGTAACGGAGGCTGCTTGTCCTTTTGTTCATTCAGATTATCATAAGGTTAAGTTCTAGGAGAATACTAGTGCAGGAAAACAGTGGTCGTAGTGTGTGTTGGACAGAGGAAATTCTTTGTTTCCACTTCATTAATTATCCATCTCTCCAGAGATTATAATCTAGCTGGGAACCAGAAGCTCTCTTTGGGGTACTTTACCCTAGGCTAGAAGCAGCAGTAAGAAGTGGTGATGGGACCCTTTCCCTGAATTTTATCTTCTCAAGGCAGGGAAAACCCATTACATTGGTGTGATTCTCTCATGCATTTTCAGTATCAACAGACATTGTCACTCTCCCTTCTCTCGCTCCCCAAACGAAATGACTAATAAAAACCTAACCCAAAACCTCAGCAAGTAACTGCTTTGATCTGACATTTGTTGAGGAGGAACTTGGCATCAGCTGGTGCTGGTGTAGATGGGCTGTATAAGGGCCAATGTAGGAGGCCAGCAGGCTGCAAAGAAGCACAGAAAACATGAATATTGTGAGAACGTACTAGTATTGATTTTTAATGTTTTGGGTATTGTTTGCTTGTATTGTTTGCGTTGAGAGTAGCAATACAAATGTTGGTGGTCCCGGATCAAGGAAATAAAGTGAAATGATGCAATTCCAGTTTTGAATGAAGTGAAATCCTGGCCCTATTACAAGATGTCATGCCATACAGCAGGAAGTCACGGTACACCTTCCAGACAAACTTTGCTAACTTCTGAATCTTAAAATGATCCAGTGTCTCTTCAATAAGGACTGGCTCTACCAGTTCTCAGAGTGGTGCTTCCCATATTGCTTTGCTAGAAATTAATTTCTGATCCTCTTTTGGTGGGTGGACACTTCAAGAACTTTAGGATTATGTCAGATTTGCCTTAAACAGAGTTGCAGCAGAGATGCAGTGGTATGACTCAGGTGAGTTCTCACTCTGTTTTAATTTTGGGAAGGGAATTATTAAATCTGGTTCTATACTAATGAATCACAATCAACATATTTTCCTTGCCACCTCACTTAATGGCATTATTTCTTTCTGTGGCTCTTCCTTTCTGTGACTCAGTATATGCTTTGTAAGGCAAACAGTCTCTGTGTGAAAGGATTGTGTAGCTCTCTGACAGATTTAATGCAAGTGGTAACCTCGCAGAGTTAATTTGCAAGTCCAAGGCAGGTGTTTGATTTTGCAGTTTTAATGAAATTGGATTAAAGGTGGAAAAGACTTAGAAGTCGTCCTGTCTATCCCTCAGTTGATGCTTGGGTTATGAAACATTAGACCCTTGTGGTGTTTGTTAATGCTGCAGCATGAGATTGTCCAGACTGATTTGTTCATCCACACATCATCATCTTGGCTTGGAAAATGGTGTCAGATATGATTGTCATTCTTGTGTTTTGTGCTAGCAGATTATTGTTGTTGGTTTCAGCTACCATTGCAGCAGGCAAGGAAAATAGGCCTTTTCCTCCCCCCTCAAATTCAATTACGGCTTTGGTTGTGGATATCAAATACATTCATAGCATCAAAGAACAAAAACAGTCCAAATATGTTTGTCATAGCCATAGGCTGCAATATCATACTGACTCATTTCTGTGTGCAGTGAAGTATTAGGGAGGGGGAGAAAGGGGGAGATGAAGCAGAGTGCAGATGCTGTGCCAGGCTGTCTAATGCATAGAAATAGATGAGTAGCTTTTGTGGGGCGAGGCTTTTTCTCATAGGAAATCTTGAATTTACAGATTTGTTCAAGGTGATTTGATCTGTACCATTTCCTGTCACACAATGTGCTGTGTTCAGATATTGCAATGCATCTGCTGTGACAGATATGGTAGATTTGGGGAGTTGTATGAATAGTGAAGTGGGGAAGCTGAGCTATTCATAATTCTCCTTCAGGATGGCTACCAGAACACAACCACTTAATTTTGGGGTTGGTGTTTATTCATTCAGCTTATCGCTTAAGGAAACAAAAAGAAAAGTACTCTGGCACTCAATATATAAACCTTTGCTGAAAATTCAGCAGGTGTTGTTGCTGCTGCTCTTGGTCATCTTTCTGTCTGTGTCTTTATTGCTTTTTTTGTTGCATCATATCTGTAAATGTTTTCTGTGTTCCTTGAGATAGGAAGCATGGCTATTTTGGTCAACATCTAGAGGCTTTTTGAGCGCTTCTTCAGGAAGAAAAAGTGAAATAAAAATGTGTCTGCCAACTAGCAGAGAGGTTGGTTCCTCCCTGTTGAGAGCTTCTCTGTTCGTTGATACCCTGCACAAAAAGGAATGGCTCTGGGGAGAGCTATGTGAAATTCCTCCTTTGCCACACCTCCTTTGTCTTGTGTTTCTTCTGTATAGAGCTTGTTAGAGTAAGCTATGACTGAAATAGCATTTTAGAGATGGTGCAGTGACTCAGGTGTTTTTTGTTTTGCATCTTCTTTCCTTCCTATCTTTCTCCTATTAATTAGTTAGTGTGGTGTGGAAAATCTGATCTGCTTGCTGATTGTTGCCTTCATTATTGAGTTGTGGTACTAAAGCATTGCTATTATCCTGTGAACTACTTTATTGTCTTTAATAAATTCATTCTTACTACTTCACACAGGGTGTTAGATAAATGGAAAAAGCTCAAGATGAGAGAACAAGTTTCTTCGCTGTGTTGCACTAATATTCTGTCTCCTTTGAGCTGCTGGCTCTGGTCCTTGAGCCATAGGCAGAAGGACCACAATCATTTAAATTGCTGCTTTTCAGTGAAAGAATGAAAATGTGTTACAGTTGGGTGCGCCATCTTTGCAAAGTGGCATGAATGTGTTCATTGGAAAAATAAAGCTTGATGAGTACACACACAGATGGATTTTTTCCACCTTGAAATGTTGAAATGTTATGATCATGTATGTGTATGTGTTCTCAATATCAGAACTAAAATAAGAGGCCCTTCCCTAAAGGTCTTTTTTTTTTTTTTTAAATCTTCTTTAAATGATCTGATTATGCCTTTGGGCATTGAATGATTTCTGCCACTAGGAGAAAATACACAAAAGCCTTGGAAGGCTTTCTTAAAATAGTCTAGAAAACAGAAGTTGAAGTTGAAAGAAGTCTTATGTATTAATTATCTTTTTTTATCTTACTTCCCAATCTTAGCTCACAGTTTTAAACTAAATCACAGCTTGTCCAATATAGCAAGTTTAGCAAGTGAATTGATGCTTGTTTCCAGTTCTTCAGACCACTTATAGTAGAAATTAATTTCTTGAGTAGCTAGGCTCTAGGGTAATCTTAAATGCATGCTCATGCTTGGAAATGACCCCTCAATCCAGAATAACAGAGCAGCAAAACTCAAGTGAGTGTGTAAGGCTGTGCCATCAGAAGAAGAGTTGTGTGCCTGTTCAGACAAAACAGGGCCATGGGGAATTAAATCTGCATAACCCCGGGTACAGCATATCTCACTGAGACTGTATAGTAGAGTTTGGCCCCTGTCCTCTTGTTTGTGTTTGGGCTCAGGCAGAACATGATAGCCAATCCAGCATAATTGTGTTGAATTCTCTTAAAGAGAATATTCTGTTCATCAGGATTAGCAGACTGTTTTCTTTCATAGCTATACTGTTATATTCTCTCTCTCCATGACACTCTTTCCTCCTGAGTGAAAGATGGCAATATTTTTCTCCTACAAGTAAGACTGATTACTTGCTATTACTCATGTGAAGGATGAACTTCAGCTAAGTGAGAGAAACTTGTAAAATCCTTAACTTGGATAAAATTATTGTGATTCTTTCTTGTGTCGGGTAACTTAATCTCTTCAAGTATACACTGCCTAAAAAAGGGCATATCCTTCAAAGCCCATCATCCATCTCCTTTTCTAATGTGAATAAATTTCTGGTATGTCAGTCCACCTCCATGGATTGTGTCATTGTCACCGATTTAAACTATTGGTTTTTTTTTGTTTGTTTGTTTTGTTTTTGTTAATCTTTCAAAAGTAACATTTGAATACATAACCAGTATTAATATAACCATAGAAATCTGTAGCAGACAATGAGATGCATATAGGCAGAGAAGCTGCCTTAGTTTGGCTAAAGATGTTTAGAACAGCAAAGTGGAGGCAGGAACTAGTTGGTCGACTAATTCTCATGTAATTGTCTAATTTTTCTTCCTTTGGCATCTTCTCTTAATTTGCCAGACTGCAGAGAGATCTTAACACTGATACAAAGGAAGCGTCACAGTATAAAGATGAACCTGTATTAGTGGCAAGGTGCCCTGTAGATTGTTTTACCAGCCACAGCAAATTGGCAACAAAGTTGCATTGGTATCTCCTTTTCTTTTTTTTTTTTTTTTTTAATAAACACTCAATTTACAAACTCTTAAGGGTAGAGTTAAATTCCTTTTCTCTCCTGGCAGTAAACTTTCCTGGGGGGATTTCTCTAAGTGCTCTGTGCCTAGCAAAGCTGACACATCAGATGGAAAGACTGAGGTGTTGGCTTCTTCCTGTGTGCAGCAGAGCTACGCAGAGAATGGCTGTCACAGCCCTTTATGTCCCACCCCCCTTTCTGCCTAGTCCAAAGCACACAAACTGCAGGAGTTTTTAGAAAAAGAAAGATAAGGCCATTTCTGTGTGTGCTTGGCTTAAGGGATTGTTGCAACACTTAGGTGTTGGTTCCCATGACTTTTGAGAAAGGAAACACAGGTAACCCTACTTTATAGGTGAGAAGACTGAATAAAAATGCAGCTCCCGGAGTTGTCTGAAACTACACAGCAAGAGAGTGATGAACGCAGGGAATCCTTAATAGTCTACCCCTTGCTCTGACAGCTTACTCTGACAACTTTCTCTGAGTGGCCAAAGCAGCACTGATAAAACCCTAAAATTGTGAAGCGCTCTGAAATGTTCCAGAAGCATGCATTCTGTTCCTGCATGAAGGAATAAGCTCCCTAGCTCCCTGGACTAGACCAAACAAGGGTTGTAATGCATTGTTGTTTGTGGACTTGTTTATTTCCCAGTGAGCCATCATGTCAGTTGTGCAGTTCTAGTACACTCCGGGCTGGGTGCTCCAGCTGAGTTACACCGCTCTGCCTTCTGCTCACAGCAGCCTTTATCTCATAGTGAAACTTTGGAGAAGGTTTGGAATGGTGAAGAAAATAGTTCCTTTGAAAGGAGCACAGTGCAGTCATGGTGGGATTTTACTCTCAGATTTATCATAGGTATTCCTAACTGCACTTTCCCACTGTTGTTAAGAATAAATAGGATATCTGATTTACTGTTGAAAATTGGTTTTGTTTAGGAGATTGTTGTCGTGGAATAGGCTATTTAATGAGTTTTTTTCTGTTCCTGCAAGGACACAGAAGTAGCTGTTTCATCTGATGAAAGGGAACTCTTTATTAAGAGGCAAAGTAATGCAGGGTATTTAAAGCTCTCAAGTGACTCTGGCTGTGGTGAAAGTACTTTTTCTCTTAAAACTTTACTGTGGGTGTTGTACTTTCTCTCTAAACTTTAGTAATGATCTTTGCAAGCTAAGCTGTTCCTCCCATGTGTTGCTTTTCAGAGAAAGATGAGCCTTGTATAGTTACAGGTTTATCTGCAATGTAATTTACTGTGTCTTTTCTTCACAGTCTTCATAGAAGATTTTGGCCAAAGATGGTAGCATCAACCAGCAGGACTTCTATACAGTACTTTCAGCTCAACCTTTCCATTATAGATCTCCCCAGTGAGTGGCTTATCCTCAAGCTCAGATGTTTGAAGTGCTTTCAGGCTAAAACTAAATGTAGAAGTTCTCTGCCTAGAAGCAATCCCCACCCTAATATTCCCTTAAAAGCAGGTTAGCTGCAGAGAATGTCATGTAATCCTCTGTCTGCCTTCAGCATTCTCCACATGAAAGTGTTTAAGTACTTTTCCAAACACTAAAGTAATACTTGCAGCACTTCTGTCAAATCAGTGGCTTGATACCAAGGATAAGTAGATCAATTTCATACTGGAAATCATAAGTAGATCAATTTCAAGAGCAGAGTGGCATACAGAAGGTCATGATTGCAGAGCTAGGAAAACAAGAGTCTAGTGTCACAAATTCCAGCTTGTTTTAAGAATTAGAGTCCCTAAAACAGCTGAGTTGTTTAGGGTTTGTGTTTCTTCCATCTGAGATCATTGTAATGTTCCCAGAGATCTGTGTGGTGGTAAGTCTCTGATTTTTCAAATGCGCTCATATGGCTCCTGACTGATCAACCCAACCTCTTGATCTGGTTTTCTAAAAGTAGCCTTAATAAAATAATAAATCATGTTAAGATTTTGTAACAAATGACCCAATTATATGTCTCTGTAAGTAGGGAATAAGTGCTTTAGAGCTTCCCAGCATCTGCTTTCAAAACCCTCTTTAAATGGGTTACGAACATTAGGTGTATATTTCAGTCAGGCAAAATAAAGTTAAACTTTGCCTTGCATTTATGCTAAAAAACATATCACATTGAGGATAGACTCTTTTGTTTATAGTTGACATGATGACACCAGTTTCTTTCACAGAAATAAAAGCCTGTGCTGTCAATGCTCCTGTACTTGTAGGGTGAAAGCCATATTGTTGGAATGTATTTTATAGTAGTTTGACCAAAGAAGAAAACATGATCTGCATAAATTGGATGGGTAAGTTTTTTACTTTAGTTTCTGCCCTGTTCCCCTTTCTCTGTACTCTTCTGGTTTAGTTCCAGCAGATGTAAAAATAGAAAAATACGATTTTGATTTGATCTTGGGATGTCATATGAGTTGTCTCTATTGTTTCAACATGTATGTCCTCATGACACATCTTAGCCCCCATGATTTCTTCTGGCTATTTTTCTTACTTGCCTCTGGACAGTAGTTGTCTATTCCTTGTTTAAATACTCATCAAATATGTTTTCCTGTAAGCAATTGGTCACAGAATGACTGTCTGGCTATTTCCTAGTCTAATGACCTACTCAGTACTGTGAAGTTGGCTGTTTGGCATGGATATTTGGAGAGCTATGGGAAGCCTGGGTATACAGAAGTCTTGGCAGATGCCTGAGGCAGTCATCTTCCTTGTCGAACCTGAAATCTTCCATCTGGGACATGGAGATGTCTTACAGCATGAAACAAACCATTTTCCTAAGTGTTTAAATCTATAAAGAAGGAAATGGACAATTTAGACTTCTGCAGAGTCTTTGACTAAGCCTCTTGAGTCTAACGGTTAAGACAACTCTTTGCTATGCAGCAACACAAATAACTGAGTTTCTGTGCTATTATCACTTCCAGACCAAATGGCAGCATTTATATATTTGTGTTTAATAATAGAGAATTGAGTGAAGGTCTTTAGTTCCCTGCAGAGACAGGAGTTGAAACCTGTGAAGTCTACACAAATGAATCAAGAATCTGAAGATTGACTTACTTTACGAATTACAATAGCCCCTGTTTGCTATTGCATATTAATGGGAAGATGAAGGAGGAATGCAATAAAGACACAGCGTGTGTGAAAACAGAGATTCCATTAACCTGGGATCCTGTGGCTTCTGATGTTTGAACATCACTCAGGATACATCTGCTCTCAAGACGTAGTTACTTCATGGCACAGCTTTATGTATATTGACTAAGGGATCCAATGGTGACTTCCCAGGTCTGTGTAGGGCCAGAAAATTGAAGTGGCTCGAGCAATTGTATAAATGACTAGAGCCTGCATCTCATGCTTGTTGCTACTACAAATAGGGAGGCTGCCAAAAGCTGAAAGAGGTCTGAAGTAAAGGAGTTAAAGGATACAGCATAATCAGAGGTGGTACTGTTAAACGCTGGGGAGGGTGCAGAGAGGGAGAAAGAAAGCAAATTGTTCAACAGCAAATGTTTCAAGTTCAAAATGCTCTAGGAAAAGTAACCTGTAGGATTTGATTTTGACTTAATGTATTGAATTTTAATTTTTTGTCCTCCGTAAGCAAGCAAATTAGGAACAGATTTCAAAGGAAAGTATGCAATCTTTTCTTCTCCCTTAATCTGTAGCTCTGTTTCTTTTATAGAATTATCTGTATTCACGAGGCAACCAGATCATTGCTGCTGAGAGCTGTAAGGCTCATGTTTAAAAAAATCTACACTGGAGGCAGCATTCTGTCTCACTGCTCGCAGTTCTTACCCATAAGTAAAGCCAGTTCACAGGTTGTATTCAATGACATTGTATTCAATGGCTTCACAGGTGACTTCTGGCTTGTATATGAAGTACTGGAGAGCTTCAGGAGACACCTAAATCCCACAGAATACCCACTACAGTCAACCGTACTGCATTTTTTGTGTTGCAGTTTTTTAGTGTAGACTGTTCACAAAGTAATGTTGGTTTTTTTCTTTTCTATTTTTTTCGTTTTACGTTGTGAAAATAAGTCCTGTTCCTAAAAATAAGTCAATAATATATGATTTTGATGCTTTTGCTAAATAATCTTTCTGGGTCTCTTGGAGTCTCTGGTACCTATTGGTACAGAAGTCTGATTCAGTGATGAGCAGACATAAATTTTAATTTGCATCCCTTTTCAAAATTCCCTTGACGTAAAAGCTCCTGGATCTGAACTAGAGCGGATTAGCTTCCTGTGACCCAGCTCTCCACAGGGGCAAAGCTGCAGGCACCTGACAGGGATCTATTGAGAACTGTTTATATAGGTGAGTTCTAGTGATCACGTGCATTAGAATACCTGTAGCAACACTTTATCCAGTTGTCTTGAAGACTAGAGCTGTACCAATAGCTAGCACAGTAGGTGGGACTGACTTTTGTACTGCAGATAGTCTTACAGATCTGCTTTGAAGTGTTGTTAGAAATCAACAGTAAAAGTTGACAATTGGTTTTATGTTGGCTTTTCTTTTTTAATAACTTTTAATTTGTTCCTTATTATTCTTCTTGCCCCTCACTGGTAGTGGAGACAAGTTTTAGCAAACATCACTCTGCTTGTGTCTTTGCATTCTGCTGTGAAGTGTGTCCTACTTTGCTTATCCACAGTCTGTGGTCATGTGAATACTGGATTGTTTTCTTGGAATAGATGGACTGAAAGACATTATGAAAAACATTTTAGAGATACTGTACTGTTGGGAGAGATGTTAGAAATGAGAAGGAAAGAAACCATTATAATCTTGATGATATTCCTCCTGACTTCCATGCAGAGAATTGCTCATTAATTTTAAAATTAGCCCCAAAAATAGGTATCCACCAATTACAAATTCTGAGCATTGGTTCAGTGGTCAAATTCAAGTTACTGCTCCTGGCAGCAAAACCACAAAAAGGAATAGTATCTTGGCAATCAGACACGAAAGACCTCTCATCTAAGAGGCCCTCCAAGTCTCTCCCATCAGAAAATGCCAGATGCAATGATAAACTTTAATCCTGAAAGTCACAGCTTGTTTGTAAGTAGCAAATCACTGAACCCTGAGAAGGCAGCCAACACAGACTTTTCACAGCTGCTAGATGTTGCCATGTGCTGTGCCCGTGCTGTTCTCTGGGGACTTGTCATGACAGCGTTGTCTCTGTCTGCCAAAATGCAGGGTTATCATCCCTGCCAGGGAAAGTCCATGTGTTCTGAGCACCTGCGATGCAGGTAAAAACTAACAAAGCTTTCCAAGATGGGAAAACAGAGACTTCCTGTCAAGCTGTGGACATCTGTAATTTATGTGTGTTGCTACCAGTGTATTCATGTCCTGATGTTTTGGTATTTGGCAAGGAAGAGATTTTAAGATAAAACTTTTTAGTCTGTAAGTAACTTTTTTTTTTTTTAAATTTTTTTTAATCTTTGTACTGCTTTAGTTCCCTTGGCTCTCCACATCAGTGGAAGAAAAGAGAAAAGTTTTCCCAAGGGAGACAATAAAGTGAGAGCCTGATGTAAGTGTTCTGGATTATCTCCTTGAAGATTCTGCATCTTCTTGTATTGACTATATAGGGATGCTGTACAGCTGCAGATCCACACCTACTATTATGCTTTACAAACAGTTCCAAATATTTTTAACCAAGGTTTAAAGAAGTGGTTTGAGGTAGTAAAGCGTAGAATGTTTGTTTTATAATGATGCCACTTTTAAACTAAATGGTGACACCAGGGATTTACTTTGGATGATCTTGGTAACACCAGAAGTAGTTTTTGTATTGTCTTCTGTTGCTCAAATGTGAGTCTCTTGTTACAGGCTCCTAAGAACCTGTAAAAGTTCTTGTTAAAGTTCCTAAGAGCTTTATGGACATATTTTTTTCCAGGGTACATCTTTTCCCTGTTCTGTGAGTCTCTATTGCATAGGATCTCTTGATGTTCAGTTATTGTATGATCAGTTTCTAGACACATTGAAGTTATGCCCTAATCTGAAAATCAACCTTACCAACAGTGGTGGTACATTTCTGTAAAAATTCAGCAGAATCTGGACTCTTGCAGAAACAAGATTTAAACAACCAGTTGCAGTTTAAAATGAAAGCAAAGGTTTTCAGGGGAACAAATCTTATTTACCTTTACTAAGATTCCAGCTGTATGCAGGTGTCCACTGTCAGTCTTATCTTTGGTCACATAATGCTGTCTCTGTAAGGAGCATCAACACAAAGCTAGAATGTGATTGTACTGTCACTCTGCAGGTAAGATATAAATAGAGTTTTAACGGATTCCGTATCACTTGCAAGGCTCCTGCTGCTCACTGGTGGTGTTGATGCCTTGAAATGTTTATTAAAATGACTTGAATTGTTGTTTAAGCACAGTGTCTCGCAGAGTCAGCTAACTTGGCTGCTGTTTTCAATTCACTGTATCCATCAGGACTTCAGGTCACTACATTTTAATTTCTTTTGCGTCAGAATCAACTTTGTCGGCTGGTTTCTGCACCTCAGTTGCATAAATTGCCTCCTGAGCTGTCAAAACTAAGTAACAGACTGCTTTGTAAAGAGCCTTACTCTGAGGAGTCTGGAAGGCGTTTTCCAGACCAGCCATTTTTAAAGTCCAAGCTTACAAAAAGCAGTTTTAGCTTTTTCTTCTGACGTTTAAAGATTACAGCTTAGGCACTGCCTAGTATTTTTAATAGTTGATAGGAAAGGTTCAGCCATGAGACCTTCTAGCTGCTAAATGCTAACAAGCTCTGTCAAACATCTGGACTGTAGATGAATTTGGCAGTATTTTGAGAGTCTAACCAAGCACACAGATGTGGACTACTGATGAGCGTCCAGGACTCAAGTGATTTTTATTTTTTTTTAACTTGAAAAGCTGGAAATGCGTGCTTTAACCTTCCAGACTAATTCCCTGTCTGCCTTAGAGAAGCAATGGGAAAGTGTTGAAAGCAGTGGTGCTGGCCTACTGTAACCATGAACTTTCACTTCAGTAGTTCTAATGTTTGATACAGGCATTTTGTTTTAACTCAACTGTAATATTTCCATTGTAAAATCATAAAATGGATCAATTACTTGGTATTTTTATGATCTGAAACCTGTGAACAGCCTTCAGAAGAAACCTGGCTTCTTCTAGCTTTTCCTAAAAATGTGTATGGATGAGTTTGCTTCCTGTATTTTCATCCAGCATCATAATGTGCAAGTCTGGTACCTTGTTTTTAATCAGGCAGGGCCATATAACCTTCTATACAAAATGATGAGAAGTCCGCCTGAGACTAGTTAAATTATTGGTCCTTGTACTAAATATCTCTTCTTGCAGTTAGAATCTCTTAACTTCTTGTGTAAAAGGGCAGTAGAGCATGTCAACAATTTGGATCCTTGAGACTGCCAAGAGATTAGTCATGACTTCTTTCTCAAGCTTCTGGACCAGCACTTTTTGACAAATACAATCCCTGGCTTAGGTGCTAAAAATTAAAACACTGTGTTGTTTTATTTGCATATGCTTGCTATTTTTTTCTTCCGTGACTAACGCAATTATACAGCAATCAAAATCCTATGGTTTTCCTCTACCTCAGAAATTATTGTGCCAAACACTGAGTATATTTTATGATTTCAGCCTTCTGTTCCTTTTATTAGAAAATATTCTGTCTCTGTCACTTTCATGTCACAACCTTTTAAAGGTGAGCTGTTTGGATAACTCTTTGGGGACAGTCAGTTCTGTCTCTGCTTTCCCTTAAGATGACACTGCAGTGAGGTTGGGAGTTGTTGGAATTTGAATTTCTAATGACAGTCAGAAGAAAAGGATCTCTGCATTAATGACTATTCATGATACTTTTGAAATACTCATAAACTTTCAGTGGCTATTTCCAAGTTAAAGGGTAAAAGTTGTGGCTGCTCAACCCACCATAGGGACACACTGATAGCAGTTGGCAATTTGAAATTTGTTTGAAGAAAAACTCCTGTGTTTCAGTGTTTAATAATAATAATAATTAAAAATTAATGTAAAGGGTTGAATTGTGAATATTCAGGAAGAAATCAGGTTTGTTATTAGACAAGGCAGGCTGCTGCTTTGTGGAAACCAGGGGTAATGCAGTCTTCAAGTCCAATATTTGATCCTACAGAAGAGCTGCTGGAATGGCTCATTGTTTTTAACTGTCTCATTTCAGCTGGTTTGGGGCAGAAGATGGTCTAGTGATGTGAAAGGAATCGATTACTCAAAGCCTGCATGATCTGTGACATCTAAGAAAGAAGGACAATAGATTTCACACCAAACTGCAAGGTCATTGCAGCTGGCGATGGATTTAGTGGCAGTAAGAGTAGTCTGGGCCTGAAAAGTTCACACCTACAGTACTTCTTCACAATTTTCCTGAAACTGTGCTCCTGTAGTAACAGTAGAAATGCAAAACCCAAACTCAGAATTTAGGTTCAGTTAATGCACGCTTCGATCCCACCCTCAAATTCTCAGTTTCTCATAGCTGTTTTCTTAGAAATGTGTTGGAAGTGCAGCATCCAGTATGAAATGCAGGGGTTTTTTTTAGCTGAAAGGAGATTGGTGGTTCTAGATGAGATCTTAATTACTTTTGGTTCACAACACACTCTGTGTTGCTAGGTAGTACATAGTGCAGCACAACATCAGTCTGCTGAAATGAGTCTCAGGAGAGGAATAACAGAATTGGGGAGCTTGCAAATTAGGTGTGATGTACAGTGTCAGAGAAGTGGACTAGAATTGGCCTTCAAGAGCTTCTGCTAGTCCAGGAATAAGAGAAACTGACACAGAGATAAATTTAACACAAGGGGTCAGAACTGCAGTAGCTGTCTGGACTGCAGGTTGGAGCTGAGGCATGTTATCAGGGCTCTGTCTGAAGATTTTAACAGCATCTGCCTTCTGGACTTTTGGTGTATGAGCTTTGTGAGTGCTAAAATATGCTTGTATAAAAATATCTATCCTATACTATGTGTAAGGATTGTGTATAGGTTTCACAAGAGAAGAAGTGAGGATATAGACTCTTTTTGCAGTGTTTGTAGATGACAACTCAGCTTTGTCAACTCTGATGTTTTCCTTGAAAGGGCATGCTCAAAAGATAGAGCAAAAACACTGAGAAGAGAATGTTTTAAAAAGGGCACATACTAGATGAATATGTTGCTGACAATCCCATTGTATTCTTAATAACCCGTTTCACAAGAAGAAACAGTGCACAGCCTTGAATTTATTTTATATCTATCATCTTTTGCAGTCTTAGCCCTGTCTCTGATTCAGATTTTTTAAGCTCTTCATCTCTCTGGTAAATTAAATAGTATTGAAACAGCTGTGTGTTACCTCTCAGAGTATTGCTTTTATGTGAAAGACAGCAGTGTTCCATAGGACAGAAATTAGATATGCTCCTCTGGGACAACAGCCATATTCTCATGTGGTTTTCAGTGTTGGTCTCTGCTATTTTTGTTGAAAAGTTGTGTCTTGACACAAGATAGACAAATGAGAATGTAATATCTGCGAGGTATAAGGGACAAAAATATAAACTTCAGATATTGCTAATTCAGAGTATTAGATGCATTTGACCTGCAGTTGTTGAAAACTGCATCTATCAGATCCCTTTCATTCACTTAGTGCAGTAATTTTACCAAAAGAAAGTGGGCGAGACTTTCTGACATTTAATGCTTGTGAACTCAGTGCTGCTTTTTGCTCACAGCTTTATCACCTGGTTATTTAAATATTTAAAAAATATTTTTCTACTATAATCTCTGTACAAAGAGTAGAGAGGTTTTTTTGTGTAGAACCTACACTACCTTCTCATCTTTCTCCTCTCCCTTTTATCATTCTTTTCCTACAGTACTTGAAAAAAAAAAAAAACCCTACAAAACAACCATGCACTTAGTTATGCCAGCCAATATTTTTGTATTCTGAGATGGCTGGTTTTTTTGGTCCACTGATACATGTTAGAATTTCTTTATATACCTAGACTCCATTAAAAGAATGTGCAGTGTTGCACTTGTTCTAAAACTGCTTTGGTTAAACCTTTAGCCACTGGCTCTGTTCTATCTTATGATACTGCTTAGTAACATGTTCACATACTGCTGTAATTTCCCACAGAACAGCTGCCTTGGTGAATTGGCTTTTATTTTTTCTGTGACTACATCTTCGGTGCTGCACACAGTGCAAATCTTATGGTAGGGTCAGAAATAGTTTCTTCTTAGGAGTGGTTCTGTAATATTACTGTGATACCAATGACAAGTGTAGGTACAGTTGCACTTGTAGCAGTGAAACAAAGTCTTTTCATCCCGGCAGAAAATGCAGCATACCAGGATCTGTGATTCGGTTGTGCTGTGCTTTGTGTTCAGCGTCACAGCAGGTAGCTGGGGAGTGTTCTTGTGTTGGCAGGAGGGTGGGGTGGGAGCAGAGCTCCTCCTGTCCCTGCTCCAGTGCCTTGACCTAATGTAGTGCTACAGCTGTGAAGGCTCCACTCCAGGCAGCTGAGGCAGGTGGAGGGGGGACACTGTGATCTTCTTCCCTGCTGAGATGTGTAAAATGGATTTTTTTCAAAAGCTTGTCAACAAATAAATCCACAGTGTTTTGGATTTTTTTAGAGTGGGAAAATCAGGGTTCACAAGTGTTATGTAGTTGTCACATGTTTTGCCTCTAGCTTGCTCATAATCTTTAAAAGTTAATGAGTGGTGGTTGGCCTTTGATTGTATCTCGATGTAAAGTCACTCTTGTGTTGACAGCCCTTGATAATTAATTGTTAACGGAGAAAACATCTCTGCGTGAATCATTCACACCTTCATTTTCTGATTCCACCTGCCACCCAAAACCTTTTAGTTCTATCTGATCACAATACAAAACAATCGGATATCAAATTGCAGAAGTTTAAATATCTCCCCATGTAGCATATGGGAATTATTTGTTCCTCACGCAAGTGTGCTTCTGTTATTGAACTTCATAGAGAGTCTGCCTCAGTGACACCGCTGTGAGTATCTCTAAGCCTATAGAAAACAGAGGACCAGTTGAAGTTCTTAAGAGACCATATACAAATATTTCTTAATAAAATCAATGTTCTGTGGGAGGGAATGATAAACCGCTCTTGCAGGTTTTTCTTTTCTGTTTCTGTTGACCTATATACTGTGTAATGAGGTAATTCCTTTGTAGGCAGGGTTATTCTTGGTTTTGTTCCTTTTCTACATGGGAACTTACTGCACTGGTTTTTTTGTATCACATCACACGTAGCAGTTGTAACGTGGTATTGTGAAACACTTTGTTTAGGTATCCTCAGATCAAAGAATTTTTTCTTTAAAGTAATGGAAAAGCTTTGACTTTCCATCTTGGATAAAATTATTGTAAGGAATTGAATTTTATCTTCTGATGTGCTAGAGTAGCTTTTGTGCCAAATAAAATTGATATTCCATACTACATTTGCAGATAAAAAAACCCCAAACAAAACCCCCTTATTTTCTATGTTTAACCTCTGGTGTCAGTAGTTCCCAATAGAGTTTATTTAAACAATTGAGATGATAAAAAAATTAAAATTAAATATATCAATATAAAAAATATATTTAATAAAATAATCATGAAGGTACTCAAGTGATGTAGGCAGTCAGATAATTAAAAAGTAATAACTTTTAAAAATTGTGCAATGTAGGAAAATAATATAAAGGCAAGAGGGTAAGCATAGAAGAAGCATGGGCATTTAAGTGTTCTGTCCAAGAGTAAATGAGAGCTGCATAAACAAATGGGACCTGGACAATCCTCACTTCCTATTCAGTAGGAGCCAGGAAAGAACATGAAGTCAGCTGGGAGCTGCTTAGCTGTCTTCATGGTGTGATCCATAAGGCTGAGTCCACAAAGCACGGAGCCAATCTTGCATGCTTTTAGCAGGAGAATTAGCTTATAAATCTGCAGCTGTTGTATACAGAAGCACAGGATGTGTGAGTTTACTTTGCCAGGTTTTAGAGTTGTAGCTGGGGTTTTGTTTGAACTGGGAAATCAAGGTGTTAGGGAGCACCAGGCAGATAGGCAAAAATAGGCATGAAAAGTACTCGAGCTGGAGCAATGCTGAATGTTACTGATAGAGAGCTTCAGGTCAACTGAGCAGGATTAGTGTGTGGTAATGTTGCCAAAGGCATTAGGAGCTCTTTTGCCCTGAGCATCTGCAGTGCTTTGAAGGGGCTTTGTGTCCACCTACACCAGCTCACAGCTGGGGCAGCTGTTTACAGCTCTGACCTCAGCAGTGCATCTACCTCTGAGGATCCTTTGTCCTGTGTGCCTCTGCCGCCTTAAGGCTGAGGTGGACCTCTGAGAAGGTGTTTCTTCTTTCAGTCTTGTTATGCTTCCTTAGAGTTCAAATCTATACATAAACCTCCTCTAGAAGAAGGCAGATGCCACCAAGGAACAAAGGAGCTACGGTCACTTCCATAGAACGGTGTTAATGCTACATTAGAATCTGTAAAGCAATGCTCACGTACTTTGGAGGGATGTGGGGTATAAATGAGTATGAAATGCGGGGTTTGAAAGGCTCTTGATGGTAGGATTAACGGAAAAACTCAGTCATAATCTAATGATTAAATGAATAGACAAAGTTTATAATCGGATTGAGTATTTGGCACTGAATGCTGTTTAAATTGGTAACGTGTGCCTTGTCTAGTGCCTCTTGGGTAATATATGGAGAGCAAGGTCTGAAATAAAAGTTGTTCACGCTCCTGAGAGTGACTTAACTGCTGAACAATCCTTTCTCAGTTCTACTTACCAGTTCACCAGAGTCACATGGTATTACTCATCCATCCTCATCCTGCAACAGGGCTTTATGAGCAAGTAAGCTGAATTTTAGTCCTGAAGTACTGTTCTTTGTTTGCTACCTTTGTTTGCTTTCCTGAGGCTCCTGTTCCTATTGCATCTCTTCTGTAGATAAATTGAGCATGTGTTTTAGAACCATCTAGCCTGCAGTTCAGCTAAAATGACCTCTTACAGATCCAGGGAGGCTTCTTTTGTATTGATGCTGGAATTATTCCATAGATGTCCCTACTTCAGCTCTGATTAGATTTTATAGACTAATTTAATGCCAGGTATAAGAGGTACTGAAGACATGTCTGGTCAACTCCTCTTTTCTGAGTCCTTGTGGAGTGTGAGATTGTCTCGACTGAATATTTATGAAGACTTATCTTTATTTCTGAATATTTATCCCGGAGTGGGTGCTTGCACTCTTGCCTTGAAGAGCATGCCATATTCTCATTCTTCTAACTTGGGAAACTTTTTATCATAGCAAGACTCTGTTCTCTCCAGAGTCATGTTCTTGCTAACATCTTGAATAGTATATTTTACTGCTTCTCCAAAGACACTTAGCAGGTATTGATTGACAGGTTATTATCTTGCCATCTCATATCTTTACCTTCAAAACACTAAATATTTTTCTGTCTTCATTTGTCTGCTTTCTGTGTGGTTTTTTTATATTATTCATGGCTGCCTCTTTTCATTTTGCTTCTTTTTATCTGAGGTCTCATGACTTTGGGGAAAAGCTTGTTTAGCCCACTACGTACTGAGTCAGCAGATGAATTAATGGAACAATTTAGGGGGCCTGTATGCTTGCAGTACTGATTCTTCCTTTGCCCTCCCCTTCACTGGACTAACTAAATTGATTTCCACCTGGAGAGATCTCAGGGGTACCATTTATACTTTGAGTAGATTGATGAAATTTAGACACAGTTTGTTAGTCTGTGATTTGGTGGTTTTGTTTGCTTGGTTTTGTTTTGTTTTTCTTTTACATTTTCATGCTAACCAAGCATTGCCATGCAAGTGGCTGGTACTATCACCTTGTTCCTTTTCCTTGTGCAGACCATGTAGAGCCAGTGGATTTGGTGCTTGACCACGAGCAGAGTACAGAAATGTTCGTGTCTCCAGTGGGGTAGCTGTAATTTGAGCAGTGCAGTGAGGTCTGGGGACTCATTCTCAAAACCTCTTTACTGGGCCAACTTGTGTCCAAGTATATCCCTCATCTCTGCTGTTCCACCTTTCAGTTTAAAACTTTAAGGCTGTTAAAAAACCACCCCCAACAAAATCCAGACCAGTGTTAGCTGCCTAATCCCCATGAGACATGATAGAGTTTTCCCATGCTTAATAAATGGTACTAAGTGTCAACAAATGTTATTAATTATTACTTTGCAGCATGTTCTTCTCTTTTCCTGACGTGGGATTGGCTTTGACCTTTTACATGGGTTGGGTTTCTCTGAAGCCTTTGAGAAGAAACACCAGCTAGTGCAGCTCCTGTCCTAGAAAGGGGCTAGCGTGCTCCCTATGTGAGGGCTGTGTTTTGTAAAGGAGCTCAGGCTTTCTCTGAGTTACTGATCTCAGCCAAAGGCTTCACCTGCTGCTGATGTGGAAGGACAGAGATGTCTTCTGTCTGCCTGCAGAAAGGAATGGTCCTGAAGGCTTCCCAGACAACTGTACAAAAACCAGTTCCATTCCCAGGGGAAGAGTGTAAGACCCTCTCAGCCAAAAAGAAGTGCTGAAAGTAGAGGAGAGAGGAGGAATGATCCAGAGCTCTTCTTCAGAGGTCCGTTGTGCAGCATAATGACCCATGACCTGTTAAAAGCTATTCACTGTGTTTAAGTGAAAACTGGGAAGAGAAGTGAACAGGAAAATAAATGTCATTTCTGTAGCTATTTCTGAACATAATTCTCCAATGCTCCCAGTAAAATTGTTCCAATATCAGTCATTCTTGTGGATATTCAGTTCCCATTTGGACGACACAGGGAAGTGGTCAGCTGCTGTCTGCTAACAGAAATACCAACCTTCCCTGCAGTATACACAGATGTGGCTGGAAGATCTCACTTAACAGCCAGATACTGCATGTGTGAACTCCAAGTAAAATTGGTGAGAGTGCCCCAGGGGTGTAGCTTTCTGGGAGTCACGCCCATCACCAAGCTGATTGCATCTGTGTGTCTCAGTGCTCTACAGCCCTTAAAGGAAATCTGAAGGATTGCTTTTGAATATCTCTAATGGAGGAATATGTGATTTGAAAGGCAGTTCTAAAACTAGGTAAAAATAAGTGAAATATGCTGGATAATGAAAAGCCTTTAAAAACTCCAGTGATGCATGTAGAGGGGTAATGTTCACTGCTTGTTTTTATGTTATTAAATGCATACTAGCACTTGAATTGCATTGTTTTAACACCTCCAAATAGCACATGCTCTGAAAAAGGAGAGTTGACATCACAGTAAGTGTTAGCAAGGGACTCTCAACTTGCACAGCATTATCACTCTTATTGTATATGAGCACATGAGTGTACAGGTAGGAGGGACTGCTGGGTCATTGAGTGTGCTCCTCCATAGCAGCAACAACTGTGTTAAACTCAGAAACAGTCACAGAAAATGAACTCCCCATATTATGGGTGATTATACACTTCCTATCAATGTAGTATGAATTGATAATCTGCAATAAAAAAGCAGATATTGCAACTAAAATGTGCCATGAAGCAGAGCTGGAAAGTGTGAGGATATCACTAGAGTGTTAAGCCGATGTATTTGCATAGCATTTTTTAGGCAAAATGTGTAGATTGTTCTAGGAATTAGACTCTGTATCTCATTATAGAGTATGGCAAAAACCATTGCAAAAACACCTCCTGGCATCGTGACTGGACTGTGAGGCATTGGCACGGTAGAGAGTTTCTTTCCTCTCTAAACTCTTGTAAATGATTTAACGGCAAACGTGAGCAGGTCACAGCACTTAGGCTGCTGTCCATACAATTGCAGTGAGAGCAGCAGCACATGGAGTGCTCCATTCCCTGGCATCTTGGAGCTTTGTTTGCCTTCTGCAGTGTTACTCTGTGCATGTGTCCAGACCCCCACCCTCCCACCCCATGGGAGGAAAATGTGGAGGCCGGAACATAAAAGAGAATTTTATCCCACAACAGGTTTGCTCTAAAAAACAAGAGATGAGGTTGGGAAAAGTGTTTGGCAGTGGTTTTTTCTGTACCCCAGGTTTGACAGTCTAGACTGGAGTCCTCTGTTCTCTGCTCCCACAATTTCTGAGCTCTTACAGCTGCCTAGTATCTTTCTCTGCAGCTGTTTCCCTAGGCTTTCCTACCTGATTTGCTCATATCTTTTGCTGCTTTTGTACTTGCATATCCAGCCCCAAACCAGGCTTACCTTCCCTTGAAGGGAAGCAATCCGTGCATAGTCTCTGTCAAGCAGAGAATGAAAGTACGGAGTGGGAGGCTTGTGATGACAGCAAATCAAGTGCTCTCAAACACGAGTAAATACAGAGTGGTTTTTGCTTGGGCTCTGCATAGGTGCTACCAAGGTCAAAATACTGTTCATTTGTAAATCTGTCCTGAAACACACACAGATGCCTACTGAGCACCCAAATCATATGGAGATGAAATGGAAACAAATCTGTTTCCTAGTTTCTCAAACATAAAGTTAGCAGATGTGTGTATGTTTCTTCCTCATGCTTCCAAATCCCTTATGACAGTATTTAGGACAGAGTTCCAGATATTTGCTGCCTTTTGAAATTGGTCTTTGTTTTCTCATTCCTTTTGAACTTCTCCTATATTGGTATTTTTTGCCTACTTGATGGAAAAAGTGACCAAAAAAGATTTTTTTTTTTCTTCATCTTTACCTTGGAAATCTGACAGATAAGGACTCTTATGCCCACACACCATTGCTAAATTATGATACACTATTGCTTCTGTTTCTCTGCTGTCTTTTTCTGCTGCTGGAAGGAAAGGGAGGCAGGAGAAAACAAAGGTTCAGGCTGCTTTTGCAGGTGGGAAACCTGAGGAAGGAAGACCATGACTAAAGCAGTAAGAGAAAGGACACATTGTAAAGGCAAAGGAAAAGGTGCCCAGCAGAGATGAGACAGGGGGTCTGCGACAGCAGTCACAGAAGCAGGATGTAAACACTGAAAGCAGTCCTGAAAGGAAGGTTAAGATGTGTTTGGAGCTTATCACTGGAGGCACAGGCAAGCTTGCAAATCCTGTTGAAGTGGTCACACAGCAGAGTTTAACCTTGGCACATTCTGAAGCATTTTCTAAAAGCATTCACTCGGCAAATGAGTGTCCGTTTAACACATAGAAAAAATTGTGTATAAGCTATAGATCTCTTTCAAGACAGAGAGCTAACATGTAAATATTTTGTTCTTTTCCCTTTGGTGGGATGGAGGCATTTGCCATGACTTCCTTGAAGCTGTGACCTGTTTCCATGTGGTGTGTGACCTGCTTGCTGGTGCCCCTGTGTGTGATGGGCTTTCTCAGCACTCTGCTATGCCAACCCCCAGCTCGAGTTCTCAGGCAAGGCTGAAACCAATGGTTGGATGTCTTGCTGACACATACACTCCTCTCAGGCAGTGGAATTTAAATGAAACCAATGGTAAAGCCTAGGCATGTCCCAAAACTAAATAACAGGTGAAAGACTATATATAATATATATATATATAGGGAGAGTAAGGGTTTTTTATATGCATAGGTATATGCACAGAAAGAAAGGGAAAGGAATAATTTTCATGTGCAGCTGGAGAAAGGGAAGACTGAAAGACTGCTGTGAAAGAACTGGGGATGTGGAGGAGGGGCAGGCATAATGTATTTTTTTTTTTCCTGATGGAAATTAGAGTTCAGAATTTTCTGTAACTTTTCTGAGCAAGAGCAGCAGTTGATTGATTGTGTTTTAATTAGGTGCTGTAATGCGCACATGCTGTGGATGCATGTCTCTGAAAATTATGCCCTAAATTAACTCAGTAGTAGAAAGCCTTCCTTTTTAGTGCAGTTAACAAACCAAACAAAACCCCAAACAGCAAAATGCCCTTAATCTATGCTCATCTGTGGACAATTTAACTCCTAATTTAGTAATGTTAACTTAAATTGTAAACTCATTTTCTGGTGTGGTATATGAGCACCTTTTAATTGTTGGGTCACTTCAACGGTGATTCAGAAAAGCAGACTTGCTAATTGGGTGTTTCAGACAGCAGTTAAATCCAGCAAAATTTGGGTACTTTGAGTCCATACTGGTTTAAAGACATGAATATGACTGCTTTGAGCATGGGTTTTATAAACCTGTGAATCTTTAGAGAGCACCCATATTCCTCAGAGAAACAACAAAGGCAACAAGACGCTTTAGTTGAATAAGGTGTTAAAACCAAAACATGTTAGTTGAATAAGGTGTTAAATTGTCTACTGAAATTTTGGGAAACCATTTTTACTCTTCTCAACATTGGAAAAAAAGTAGGATGAATTACTTCATTTTGGAAAGATTTATAGTTTTAATAATGCAGCATTCCCCAATAATACTGCCATGCTATTTTTGTTCCCTCTAAAGATGATTGGGAAATGTAAATCTAAATTTTTAAAAATAAATCTGATCATGCTAAATTGAACATCAGTAGTTTTCACAGGAACTGTGATCTAGTCCATTAAAGCAGACACGGAGAATTTTTTTGAGTATTTATTCTTTCCATATTCAGAACGCTTCATTCAAGAGATGAAGAAGTTAAAGCTTGTCAAGCTGTAGGATTCCCATCTGAATTTTAAGAAGCGGGCTAAAAATTTGCAAACATTCTGCAGAAGAGATTTCAAATGTAGATAATTACGTCAAGATTGTACATGAAAGTTAGGCTGAAGAGCAGAAGCTGTGAGCCCTTGGCGCAGCCGAAGCTCTCAGGCTGTCGGCATGCGCGTTCCTTGCCTTGCTTATGTCAGTCAGGGCTGATGAAATGGGGGTGATCTCACAGGACACGGGGCTGTTTCAGATTTGAACAAGTTTATCCAGCCCGCCTGGAAGCTGCAAGCCTGTGGTTTGTCAGATGGTGTGTTGGTCTCGGTAACATTTTGTCTGAAATGAGTCAACTTCAAATAGACAATCCTCAAACACCGTCCTTCATGTGTATTTCATGTGTATTGTGAGAAAGCAGAGGAGCAAAGAATGTGTTGGTAATGGACAGAGAATAGTTTTCAGTGACTCCTCAGGTGTATGAAACAGATGTTTGTTTAATCTTGGAATGTTTATCAGTAGTACTGGAAAGAGTCTTCAAGAATTTAAGTATTTTATTTCTTGGGAAGACAGTAAAGGATTTGTTTTCCAACGTCTGCTTTTATGGCATGCAGTTAAAAAGGAGAAGTAGAATCCCTCCCCCTCCTCCTGATTCTGCCCTCTGGCAGAAAGGTCAGTAGATGTTTGTGATCTCTGTCATTTGTATCTAAATTCAGCTTGCACTGTTGACTTGTAAATTTGTAATGGATCACAAGTTCATAAGCAACAACAGTAATATAACATGGATAGAGGCCTGAATGCAAAGGGATTTGCAATGTCAGCTTTATTAACGTGTGAGCTTCTCTCTAATATTTGTGATAGCTGATATTGCATATCTTTCCAATGTTTTTATTATCATTGACAAGAAATTTAGCTTGTGACTTTTATCTGATTCAGTACTTTGATTATAAATTGTGAAACAATTAATTTCTAGTGAGTGCTTCAGGGGGAAGTAGTATTTCCAATGGAGTTGCCCTTGGAAGCAAAGGCCCCTTTACTAATGTTCCACTTTTATTAGTTGGTTAAAAACAAGCTTTTAGAATATACAGTTCTCTTTTAGAAAAAGTTATTATTCACCCAAATGTAGCTTGTGGAGGTAGAGTGAAGGCTTTGAAATGGAGGATTAAAGATTATTTGTAGAGACCTTACTCAATGTATTCTAACTTTCTGAGATGTAAAGCTCTTTCAAGGATAAAAAATAAATGACTTTTCAGAGGTTGGATGAGAACTAATTCCATGTGTTGCTCTGGGTGGTAAACATTGATTTCCTCTTAGATTGAAGAAGCTTAGAATGTGTGAAATCCTCTTTAAGACGAAGAGCTCCCAGTGCATCAGTAGGGCCAGCTTTCTCCACAGTTACTGCAGTTTACTGCACTGCTTACATTGTTGTGACTTGAGCAAGGACTTTCTTATCTCAGTACATAATCTTGCAGAGATTAACATGGAAAACAAAACATATTCCTTGTGCTACATTTTTGGAAGGCATTCTGCTTGTAGTTATTTTTCAGTTGTATTCTTAACTTTAAAATAAGTAGGAGCTTATCACTATAAACTTCTCATGTAAGAAGATTAATTGATAATCATTTATTGAAAGCAAATTACAACAATACTGTAAGGTAGGCAGATAGATGTCCATCTAATGCTTTTACTGCCATTCTGGTTTAGCAGATGTCTTCTTTTCCTGACACCATACTAAAAAAATACATATAGCATATATAGTAATCCTAATGAGCTAGATGCATTCCTGAATTTAAACAAAAAAAATCTAATGATAAGTTTT
Organism: Regulus satrapa; assembly: GCA_013396955.1. Taxonomy (NCBI): domain Eukaryota; kingdom Metazoa; phylum Chordata; class Aves; order Passeriformes; family Regulidae; genus Regulus; species Regulus satrapa. Next base: position 422,694 of record VWZN01005429.1, on the reverse strand, counting down.
CGAATTCCAGGACAAATAAAATTGCTTATTTCTGCTATAACCACTTTAACAGTGGCTGGTATCTCAAGTTCTGTGCTTGATTCTGCCATAGGTGATCACTGAACATGCATTTTACCAATCTTTGTAAAATAGGTGTCTCAGTAAAGCACTGTCATTAGTTAATATATTTTATCTTCTGAAGAAGTGATGCCTTTTCCTCAATTGCTCTAAAGTCAGCTAATATCAAAACAAGAGCTCTAGTAAGGATGGATGCATATATAATATGAGTTTAACATCTCCTTGATGAAGCCTGTCAAAGTACTTCCTTTCTGTGGACATAATCAAAAGCCTGGATTCACTTGAGGTATAGAGAAGCCAAAGCCAAGTGTGTCCTCATCTTTATCAGGAAGAGAAAAAATAATTAATGTACAATGAACACAGTGCAATTGTATGTAGAATCACTGGTTTTTTTCTGGTTATGCAAAGACTAAAACACAGTTTCTTTTGGTACCTATCAAAGTGTTCAACACTTGGATTTGTTACTGGTTCATTTTAACTGCCTTGTATATGAAGATGCATCTGCTGATACGTAAATGTACTTTCTCAGATAAAGCTTGAGACAGAGGTCCTCTAGCAAATAGATAATAGTTTGCTCCATTTCCCCCTCCCAATATAAATTTCAATAACATGTTTAATAGTATCTGGGTATCATTTTGTGGGCAGTTTGAGTGTCTGCCAAAGATCTATTGTGGGAAATAAAGTAGAAGATTCCTGATGTAGTATTTTTACTTGGAAAAGAGCCGAGTCTCCAGTGTGAAGAGTGTAAAATCAGGCTGCTTGCTGTACCCATTGGGTCACTCTTGGAGAGAGGGAGATAGTTCTGGACCAGTAATACTCATTACACCCAATGAAAGCCCAATACTTTGTGCTTTTCATTCTGTCATCTGGATTGCAGTTACTAAGTTTGCAAATGATGCGCACTTGGGAGGGACTGCAAATATGTTGAAGGACACAGTGAGAATTGAGCATAGTCTTGGCAGGTTGGAAAAGTGGTTTGGGAGGAAAGTGGGATGACACCATGTAAAGAAAAGCATCAATTCCTAGACTTTAGAGTAATAAGGGGCATAAAATGCATGAACACAGAGTGGAGAATAATGGGCTAGTGGGCAGCTCTGTAGACAAAAGATCTGATGTTAATGTTTAGTCTGTGGTCCACCAGGGCTGAAGGGTTAAACTTGTGAAAAGGATGTCAGAGTGCACACTAGAAGCCTTGTGAAGTAATCCCTAAGGCCTAAACTGAAGTGTGGTGTTTTGTTCTGGGCATCCTCCAGTGAGGAGGTGAAGCAGTGGGAGTGCAGAGGAGAGCAGTGAGGATGATCAGCCTTAGATAACTTGGTGTCTGGAAGAGAACTGAAATATCTGGGCTGGTTAATCTAAAGAAGACAAGATGAGAGAGGGGATTTAAAAAATAATCTTCAAATGCTTAAAAGTCTGCTGAAAAAAAGAAAAAAAATCCTTTGTGTACAGGGTGGGTAGGAGAAGTGGTAAAGGACTCTAAACTGCTCTAGTAAGGTAGATGAAAGTTGGGGAATCCTTTTAACAAAGGATTCTGTCAAATTGTGAAGTAGATTGGGATATGGAATCTTGTTTGTTAGATTTTTTTCTTATCTGTTGTTGGATTTTTCTAAGGAAAACCATAAAAGTTGATTCTTCTGTGGATAATGGATAGACTAGATGACTTTTATAATTTCTTGTATCCCTTTTATTTGGCGGGGTGGGGAGCAGTGTTGTGTTTGTTTAGGGTTTGGATTACTTTTATTTCCTGGGGTTTTTTTTCTTTCTTTTTTTTTTTTCTTTTTGGTCCTTAATGTTGGACTGCAGATTTGTCTCGAGTGCATTTATGGATGAGACATTTTGAACACTATATACGCTGTCTTTTCAAGTGTATAGAATACTATGGTTTAGCCTGCTGGGTCCAAATTTCTCTGAACAATTCTCTACAAGATCTAATAGTAAAAGCAAAAATGCTTTTATTAGGAAAACTGACTTTTAGAGACTATCAAGAAGGGTAATTTTTCTTCAGTGTGATTTGAGAATTATGGCTTGGGGTCACATCAAAAACTGCAAGCTGATTTGAGAGTGAAATTGTTTCATTTGTCCCTCTTCCTTTCCATTTTATCAAACTGGCAATAATGGAGAGATGTTTTAATTTTTCATATTTCGCTTTTTAATCTGATCTATTAAATTAATTTTAAATATAAACCAGCTTCCTGGACCTACTTAAGGCTGTTTTAGTCTGAATATCTTGGCACATTTAATGTAAGTGGAATATGGTATAGAAATTTCTTATCATTTATTTTGTTTTGCTTTTTACTGCCAACCTCATAATTCAAATACATGTAGCACATGCCCAGCTGGTATAACTTAATTATGTTCGATTTATGTAACTTTATTATTAAGCACCAGTTTTTAGAGATTTAATTTCTGTTCTTCTTTGAGCATGGTTGTTGGCTTAAAGGAGCAGCTATCATTTTATAGCAGGAATTCTTTAAAAATCACACCTTTAGTTTTATGTTCTTTTGCCTCCTCTTTCTTTCTGGAATCCTTTTCTTTTGGAATTTCAATTAGGTTGGCAAAATACTGTTTTAAAACCAAAATAAGCAAACTTATGCAATAAAAACCAGAAGATAAAGTGTAGTTTGCCTAAAATTTATTTCAGATACTCTCAGAAATTAGACCTTAGGATGTTCATGAAATGTGGCTGTGTAATAACATGATATTTTTTTTCCCTGCTTCCTAGCAGAGACTCCATGGAATGATTGTCTGAACATAGTGGTGTAAATGGCAGGCTGAAGAGTTTGCTGCTAGCAGTGGAGGAAATAGGGTGATATGGAATCTTTATTTGAGAGAGAGGTGTGGTCATACACATCCCTCCCTCCCAGTTCTACTTCTCATGAAACAGGAGAGCAGTTCTGATCATCACTGTGGTGATGTTACTAGCGCATCTGAGCTGAAAACAAAATAAAATTAATCAAAACATTTTTTTTAAAACACAGAAGATGTTTCTGAGCCTGCAAAAAGTTCATAGTGAAAATGTCAATAATTTTTCTTAAACTGTTTTGCTTAGGAGTTGGTTTTATTCCAAGAGGGAAGATAAATTCAGATGTTTTTTCTTCTTCATGGATTCATTTTTTCCTATCCATTCATTAACCACAGCCAAAATACTTCCTCTGCTTTGTTAGGTGTGTCCTTCTGGACTGCGTCTTACAGACTGTGTTCAGACTAAATTTAGAGGCTGCTTCACCATTCATTGCAGCCCTGTAATTATAACTGCAGCAACCTCAAAGTTGATCCAACTAAATTAGAACACAAATTGCTTCTGCTGCTCATGCTGTTTGGATCACCTGAGCATTTCTTCCGTCAGTGATACTTCTGAAATTGTATCACTATGTGAAATTTTTGGTTTCCACGAAGTGGGAGGAAAACAGCCCAGCTGAGCTTTGACATTAGGAACCTCTCTTGGCTCTATTTCTGATGATTTCCCCTCTGTTCCCACTGTCGGGGGCTTTTCATCCAGTCGTGACCCCTATGGCAAAGGGCTTTAGCCTTGCCGGTGAGAAGACGCCAATAATTCAGATCACATTATGCTGGCAATTCAATCAAATAGAAAGTTACCTATGTTTCAGAAACATTTAAAATTCCTAATTATGTAGGAAGTTAATTTGAAAGAGCAGCTGAATGCCTCCTGGAACATTTGGAGAGTTTCTCTTTAGTACCCATTTTGCTGGCTTGCTCTTATCATATATTTTCTGAATTCCTCTAACCTTGTTCTTGATGACAAAAGACATTTGCATGAAAACAGGATCTTTGTTTCTTAAGTGTTCATCTGTTCCCGCTGTTTATTTCCAGCCTAAAGTCATAATCCTCCGTTTGTGGCATCACAATTGGTTGCAGTGGAAATTATTATGTCATCACAAACGGAGGATTATGACTTCAGGTGGGGGGATAAGCAGCAGGAACAGATGAACTCTTAAAAGCAAAAATGCTGTTTCATGTAAATGTCCTTGGTAATAAAGAAGAAAGGGAGGTGAAATACAGAAAAGCAGAAAATTGGTATGGGCAGACTTGTGTCTGAACAGTAGGGCAGCAGATTTTCCTTCAGGCAGGAACAGCTATTTTAAATTAAGGACATGTCCATGTAGAATTTTCCCCTCAATTAAAAACAAAAGAAAACAAAACAAAAAACTGATATTTTTACTCAAATACTGAGATGACTACACTATTCAGGGAGAATTTTGTTCCTTTGTGTATCTGTTTGTCAAATCACTTCTAATCTTAAGGGAGTTTCCCTTTTTGTGCCTGCTGATAGGATTTTCAAGCCCAAACCCCACCATTTGGAATGGAGCATCTGCCCTGTGTGAAGCAGGACGACCATGGTGGAAGCTCATCTAAACCACACTGCTGAGCCAATCAGTCAAATGCTTTTCACAGGCTGTTTCCATTTAAAACCACAAGCAGCAAGCTGACATTTCTCTTCAGCATCATAAGATGGAAAGCTCTGAAATACCCAGAAGCAATCTCAGCTTGTACCTAATTTGGCTTTATCCGAGCATTTTCCCCCACCCCCTCCATGCTACAGCTGTTCTATTCTTTAGTAAAAGGAGGTTAAAAAATTATTGATGCAAACTAAAAGGTTTATAAGAACAGAAACTGAAATAACGAATAGAAATGAGGATAGGGAAAGATTAGGGAAAGCCTATTGTCTGCTTTCTGTGGTAGAAGCCAATTTGACTTGCTTTCATTAAAATTCTCCTTGTTAACTCGGATGATGTGTTGGTGATGGACTATTTGATGTCTGAGAAGTGGTGAGAAGTTAGCTGTCTAATGATGGACTAATTAGAAAGCCCATCCTAGCAGGATCCATGGAAATTGATTTGCACAGTGCCATTTTTGCTAATCACAGTCGTGAATACGTTCGCAGTCCTTTCCTTACTCTTCCTACCCACAGCTAATGAAAGAGAAGCGATCATTAAGAGCTCAGCTACAGTCTATCTGAAGTTTTCTTTGCCTTCTAGGGATAGCCATACTTTAAGAATTTCAGCTTTAAGTAATATTCTTCCTAGAGAAACATATGCCTGATGTCTGCCTCCTCTAAAATGAGCATGTATTTCCATTATATCTGTTTTTGAGTTATCCTCACTGAACAGAGAGTCAGTGTCCTTTCTGTGCTATTTACAGAAAATGACCATCACTGCATGGGACTAGAAGAAACCATAAATATGTAGTCTGAATAAAATTAAAATTAATTAGACAATTTTTCCTACAAGGGCATAGCATGTCCATTCACAACTAGGTCAAGCATTTTTAATACTTATCAGTCTAAGGCAAACAACAACTATTATTCTTAGTATCTCCTCTTTATGATTTTATTTATCCAATTGCTTTCAGATGTCTTTAATCTGCCCAGATGGTGTTTGCCCAGCCAGGTCCATATGGCCCAGTATTCACAAACTACAAGTTTTTGCACAAAGATCTCCCAAATAAATGTGACAATCAATGCAGTGTGGCTACCCATAAGTACATCCTTCATTGTCCGTAGGGCTCTAGCTTACTGCCACCTTCCAAGTTCTCAAGGCCTCCTCTGGTCAATAATGATCTGGCATTGCATTGCTCTTCTTTTTAACTTGCACAAGTTCCTGTAACTTCTGTAAATTCATAATTAAAGAAAAATACAGACCTTTTCAGCTATCCCTAAACTCAACCTCTTTCAGGTGGGATTAAACCAGGAGCTGGGGGTATTGTATTAAGTTCCAGGAGTTAGCTGTACCAAAGTTTTCATATGTTTTCAGTGAAATGGATGTCCTATAAAACCTGTCAGGCAAAGGTGGAATTTAAGAAATGGAAGTGAAAAGTGTAAGTGGACCAGCAACTGAGAGCTGAAAGTAAGAGGGCAAGCAAGAGAATGGTGAAACGTCATTGCTGGCAGCAGGGAAGGAGTCTGAGGTTATGCAGTGAAGACCAGAAACAAGGGGAATGGATAACTTGAAGCTGCTGTTATCTGGACAGATTAGAAGAAGGGAGAGCAGAGGAATAAGAGTGAGTTATCAGAACACAAAATAAGAATAGAAAAGGAAGGTGGAAGGTTTGAACTGCTGTATCTGAGTTTCTTCGGTTTCTTTGTAGTTAAGAGACAAAAAGGAAACAGGAATTTATGGGGAGCCAGAGACAGCAAGGAAGTGGGGAAAACTTGGAAATCTTCATGAGAGTTTCTACTAAGAGGACAGCTAATTTCCTCTGGAACAGGAGCTTATATGTAGACAGTATCACAAAACAACATCATGTTGGTTTCCATGTCTGATTTAAATATGAACAAGAAAAATCCACTTAAAATGAAAATTAGTTACCTTGACATAACAAGGGGGGGAAAAAAAAGATTGTCCATCTTGCCACAAAGAAATTTAGGCGAGGTCAGCATTTCAATTTATTTCTGAGACTGAGCCTGCCCAGTTTACCTTGTGCCTGCAGTCACTCCTTAACATTGAAGAAGTTCCTATACATTAGTTCCCTGAAGCAAAAACCAGATCTGATTTTAACAGTGAAAACAACTGTATGTTCATCTAATATTCTAGAGTTTCCCCTGAAAGAAGACATTTTCTAATTTAAAAACTAGCTTCTCCATTCAAGTTTTGTTTTGTAGCATCTGTAAAATATATTTACATGCATATATTATACCTACGTGTGTGTGTATGTGTGTGTGTATATATATATATATATATATGATAGGTACAAGATCTTGAATTTCATTGCAGTTTCAATGTTACCTTCCAGCACTAACTACTCATTAGCTTTGTGGGCTTTCATAATTTTTTTTCCTTTTGTTCCTCTAGTGCAACCTATGAAAGATATTAAGAATTAGCAAACCTTTATGTATCTCCTGCACTATTATTTGAGGGGGTTTTCAGTAGTCCTGTGATGCATACCATTCAACATCTAAATATGCTAACACATATAAGGAAACAGCTAAAATTTTCTTGAAGTTGGCCTTTTTTGGCATTTTTTTGTTTGCTATTTTTACTTAAAAATTAAAATTAACTTGGAAAAAGCAATTTTATGGATGCATAACTCAGATAAAGATATTCCAGAATGGCAATCAGGGATGACTATCCAGTTGAGCAGACTAAAGATTTACATGTAGACCATCTTAGGACTTTCAGAAGTAATATTTATAAAAATAAATTATTAAAGGTATGGTTATAGAGTAATGTGATCCACTGGCATTGCATAGTATTGATGACTCATCTTTTTAAAGAAATATTGCTATATAAAGGCTCAAACATTGGTTTAATTTAAAATTCAGGTCATGTAAGCTGTTTGCTTACAAATAGCCTAGATTAATGACCATTGGCATGCTTAGAACAAAATAAATGTCAATATGGACAAGGGGTTTGTAGTGTCATTTACTCTTGCACAATTCTGATAAATATATTAGTTAACTGTACTATATTGTGTAAAGCAGATATAAAACTGTATTGAGTGACAGAATTTTGCTGAGACACGATTAACATTGATCATGTGGCTAAGTATCTGTGTGCAGTTCTCAAGTCTGACATGTTCTTTCTGTATGGAAAACATCCCTGTTTCTGAAGAGCTGCTATATTTTAGAGGATTTGATAGCTGTTGATAATGGATGTGATGGGGCATAGGCAGTCACTGGACACTATAATAATTATAAAATAAATATATGTAGTGAATTATAAAATTCACTATAATCATTATAAAATGCTCTGTGGATAAATCTCTTACTTGTCCAGTTCTGGTCAGAGGTGTAACCTTCATAGGCACCGAACTACCTGGCTGCAACGAAGCAAAACAGTAAAGGGAAGGCCACATTAATGAAAAAGCAATGAATGATGTTGGAAACCTAAGACACTGTTAGAAAAACATAGTGATCTACCTAGCTGGTATCTGGTGTCCTGCCATCTAAAAAGAAATCACCTGCACAGTTCTGTTCTCACCTAAATGCAGCCTTTGTTCTGTTTTACATTTTCTCCCCCTTCACATGTGCTTCTCCTCTTTCTTCCCTTAACATGCCCTTTCCATTTCATATTCCCAGTGGAAGTGATCTACCTCCTATGCAGGCTCTTTTCCTTTTTACCACTGCCAAGAACTTTGTATTCTCTCTTCCCTTTCTGCCTCATTATATCGTATTTCCTTGCCACTAAAATTCGCTTTTGTGAGCTATAGTATTCTTGCTTTTCCTCAGCTATTTTAAAAGAGGAAGAATTTGGGTTTGTTTTATGGTGGTCAGTCTTTTAAAGTGGATGTGTATCATGGAATTTCCGTAGTTCTTCACTGGGAGTTTTCCTTAAGCAGAGCCAGTGGCCTTGCAAAGCACAAAGATTAGATGATTGCTTTCACTTCTTGCTCAAGGTGGAGAGTGTTTCAACAGACCTTCTGAAATATCCAAAGATATCTAGCCTCTCTGTCATGCTTTATTGAGACATTTCTTTTACAAGGTGTTTGGATTTATTTTCAAAAATATTTAAAAAAAATTTAAAAAAAATTCTGTTGCCCTTGTCATCTTCTGTTCGCTTGAGTTTAACTGCAGTCAGAGAATACTGGTGAAAGCCAAGGCAACAACCAAGCTTTTGGTAAACTTTTAATGCCAGGAGCCCCTCTGGAGCTGCCATTGCTTGTATTTTATGAATCTCTTCTGTTTTGCTCCAGATTTTACTTTCCTGTAAGGTGTTAAAGTGTAGCCCTTCATAACCGGGGTAATCAAAGCCATTGTGCAGTTGGTAAAGCCAGCATTTCAATTCTGGAAAGTCTGTCCTGGATTTCATAATTTATTTAAGACCAGTGAAGTATTGGAAGTATTTTCATCGTTCTGAAGTGTAATTGAAGGAAGCAGTTACAGAAAGCCTTTTGTGTATTTTCAGCAGAGTGGTTAGGAAGCCTAGTCAGGGAACAGAGAAAGTCTTCAGAATTAAGATGATGAATCAGAATGTTCAAGTTCAGCAATAATGACTATTAGAATAATTTTTGAGTAACTCATTGACTGAAATATGTTTTTAATAGTCATAGCTCATGTTACTTAAAAATGGGAACCTTGATTTTTTTAAAAAATGTAAGGGGTGCACATAAAGAATAGATAAGATAGCTTGGTTTAGTTGGCTATTTCAAAGAGAAATGAGTCCAATATTCTTGTGTTACCTATTCATCAGTCATGTAAATTTTCTGCGTACTCTGATTTCATCAGGGAAAAGTTCATTTATCCCTGGGGATTGCAACAGTGAGTTTGTGAGTCATCCTGCACTGGGTAGTCCTCCCTAGTCTGCCTTTTCCCAACAACCTGTCCCAGCAAAACCAAAAATTTAATATGCTTTGCACTTTGGTGTCCCCTGCTTGCCCCGTGATTATCCTTGAGTGGGTGTAGTCTGGATTTTATTAAATCAGGTGGGGTGAAGAGGAGGACCCCACTGGGTTTTCTTGCTCACTATGTTGCTTGGCTCAGTGCCTGTCTATAGATATTATTTGATTTTTCTCTTTATCTCCTTCACAGCTGGATCATTTAAAGAAAAAAAACCAGAAAAACAACAACATCTTCACAGCTTTGAAAATCTGTAGTAAAGAAAAGGATCCATAGCTTTATTCAGAACTTGACACAGAATAAAAATAGTCATATATAGTTTTTCTACTGTCATTTTTCAGGCTGTGCTAAAAGGAAATGAATGCCTTTGTTTAGAGAAATATCTTAGAGAAAACAGGAAAAAATAGTTCACTGGATTTTTGATATGTTTCTTAGTTTCTAAACTTACATCCTGATGCCCCTCAGAGTATTATGTTTACATAGGTGTAGCCAAGGTTCATAAAACACCATTTTTTCAGGATTAGGAATAAGTCTTTGTCTCAAGAACCCCCAGCAGCTGGATACCCCAGAAGTATAGTGCATGAAAACTGAAGAACAGGTCCAGGAATGTGATTATCAGTGAAACCATTGCAGAGTGTAACAGTTTCCTCCTGTAGCCTACTTAGCCTTGTTCAAATGACTCAACAGCACAAGCACAGGAATTTTGAAAATGGCAGCTCAGTTATGAAGCATCTGTTAACACCAAATGTTAATTAATGTAGAAATTGTTGTGGTTGGTTTCCTGTAGCAAACATGCCCTACACAGACAGGCTTTGTATGCCTTGTCTCTGCAGTGCAAGAATTTAATTCTCTAAGTTAGGCATGGTTCCATTTAATTTTGACACATACATTTTCATCCGAATCAAGTTATACAGACTGGCTCCTAAATTCAAAGAAATTTAATTTTGAAAGTCCTAGCCCTCCCTGCCTGAAAGACTCTGGACCCAAACCCTTCCCAGGACCTCACCTGTCCAGAGCTGCTGCACAAAATTCCAGGCCATGTTCCAATTCCAGGCCCAGCAGATAGGGGCAGCACTGTAGCCTTTGCTTACCCTCCAGAAAGGTGTGTGCTTGTCACCCTGTGTAAGCTGACTGTTACTGACACTCCGTGAGTATTTTGAGACTTCAGCGAGGGAACTGTGCCTCTGCTCTTGGCCCAGCTACTCCTGCACCTGCCAGTAACAACTGGGCTCCAGATTACCATATGACTTACTGGATTTCACAAAAGACAGGTTTCATTCCCCTGTGTCTAAGAACTGGGATAGTCTCCTAAAACTATTAAAAAGCTCTGGAATGCCATGAATAGTGACAAAACAAGAGGCTGGTTTATTGTTGCTGGAAGAAGAGAAGCACATGGTAATTGTGACTGAACAAAGCATCCAGCTTGCTGTGACAGGCAAAAAATCTTACTTGGCACAGGTATGCTTTCCATCACATTATGGATGCAAATAAAGTTAGAAGGAGAAGCCAAAAGTTAGAGAAAGTGAAGGAGTAAAGTAGAAGAAATACATCTATTAGCAGTAAGAGTATGGACATAACATTCTCACTTTACTAATGGATATTTTAAAATATTAATTTCCCTTTGTTAAAGGATAGGCAGCATATGTCCAGGCCTGATGCTTCTGCAAAAATATCTTTCAATTTATACTAATTCATTGATTCTATTAATTTATGTTCATGTAAGCGGGTAGAATGTGACTATTCTGCTTTACTGAGTTGGAACTATGTACTGCAATATTGATTTAATCTGTCTCCTGTGTTAGAGACCAAGTGTGAGGCAATCAAAAATCTACCATGAATTTTTTTTATCAGGCACCTTTAATCACAGGTGCCTGTCGGGATGTAGCATGCTGTACAATGTTGCTCTCAGAGTACTTAAGTTCATGAGATGCTGCTCTGAATTTGCAGAGAATAGTAGGGTAAGGGAAGGAGGGAGGAATACTTGTCTTTCCTAAAGTTTCTCTGTCAAAATGTTTAGCTGTATTTTTATATTAAGAGATTCTGGAATTATGCTTAGGTGTGTCCACTACACCCAATGCACCTAATTTAATCATCTGTCTTTGTTGTAGGAATATTGATGCTAACCTTGTGACAAGAGTGCCTTCACATCTCAGGTCTGTCTCTATAAGCCTAGAGCTCTGTGAAAGAGACTAGAAAAAAAAAAATTGGAGACATATATGAGCTAGACCGCTAAATATTTATGTCTTTTATACGTAGAAGTCAGAGGCTCAGTAAGGTCAGAGTTCAAAGTACAATTATTTACTTCTGTGTTTTGAGTCAGAGCAAGATGAAAAATTCTTATTTTTTCCAGCAGCGAAATAAGTGAAGTGACATAGCAAGGAATGCTTAATGGCAGGTGTGTTGTCTCAATCTCAACCTGAAACTGTTGGGAAGGAAAAACTAGATGAGATTAAACACTTCACAATATTGCTTCTACCAGATCTCTAGGGAAGTGACTGGGTAGCTGGGAAACCATGAGGTGTCAGATGAACTGGAGCTGAAAACCACTGTCGGCTGCTGCCAGTGATGAGATCAGTGATTGCTGAACTCCTGAGTGGAGCTCTCTAGTATCTCTGCTGCTTAAAACTAGGGACTTCTTATGAAATCCTGCTGGAAAAGGGCTGTGGTTCTAGCAGAGTGAGCCTGAGGTGTCCTGACTATGCACCATGGGCTACATATAAGCAGGATTTGGTACACAGGCTAAACAGTGTAGGTGGTCTTGGAGCATGTTTGAAGATGTTCCTTCATTTTTGGATGTGTCTTCAAAGGCCACTAGTAGCCTGTGTAATTTATGGAAGTGCTTACTTATGTCTGTCTAGTTGTGACAGAATTACCATCATTTTGACACAAAGGATGTCCAATCTAGAATGTCTGTCAAGCTTTGGTGAAAATATAAGCGGGCAGATTAATCCAGTCTCCCTCCCCTTTTCTCCCAAGGAAATGTAGGACAGGATTTTTGAGGTAGAAAAAAGATAAATACTGATATATTGCTCTTAGGTATTAACTTTGAATATAAGGTAATAAGTTAGACTCACTGGTGAAATGAAGAGAATCCTGACTGAACTTAATGACCATCCAAACTGACCTTAGGAAGAAAGGGGCAGAAAAAAGTTTGCTGAGACTCGGAGCATTGTAATAAGATTTGAGACAGGCTGTTCAGTTTTTTATGAATATAAATAGCATTCAAAATTACCACCAAATAGGCTTCAAAAGCCAAACTTCGTGTTAGGAATGTTAGTGGCTGTTAGGAGAGGAGCACAAAACAAAACTGAAAACATCATTATAGCACTGAATAAATTCATGGAGCATCCTCATCTCCAGTTTTTTGTGTGGCTTGTGTTCCTTTGTCCCTCCTATCATCAGTCTCTCGGTCTCAGGAAAAAAAAAGGCTGGGAAAAATGTAGAGAAAAGGTGGCAAATATAATTCAAGGTTTACAACAATTTCTGTATTAAAGTAGCTGAACCTCTGTACTGCGAAAAAGAAATTATGTGGAGGAAATCTGGGATACAGGCCTCTTAAATTGCGGGTATCAAAACAGAACAGTTGTTCACTATATCTCCTCATACAAAAACTGGAGATCATTAAGAAAGTTCTTGAACAAATAAAGGGCAGTGTTTCTTTTTCCTCATAGCATCTGTAAACTGGGATCTTAGCACAATGGGTTATTTTGATGCAAAAGTTCACATAGCTCTGAAAAGTGAAAAGAAGAATTTGAGAAAGAGAAATCCATCAGGACCTATTAAACACAAGGTTACCAGGTGTAGCTTAGTTCAAATGCCTCAGGTGGAATTACCTAGAAACTAGGAGAGCATACAGAAGTATAATTCACTATAAACTTGCCTTCTTCTTCCTTTCATTTGTGCCCGGGTGGTGTAATCAAGCGAGAGAGATACTGGGCAAGGTGGGGTTTTGTCTGATCCATTTTTCAATCATTCACACTTTAAAAAAATTTTTTTTTAAAAATCCAAGGTTCTTGCTTTAAGACATAATTGATGTTTCCTTTAGGCTAGTTAATTCCTTTACGTACTTTTCAGAATCTGCCTGTTAACATCTGATAATGATAGGTGTGGAAAGCAGTCTGCTGAATCCTACCCGTTTGTCCCTTCCAGCCAGTGCTTTGTATCTCACTGTGCCTATGCATTCCACTATAAGTTTGGGGTTTTTTTTAAAATGTAGAATACTTTCATATCCATTGTGTATTGCGTTTTGTGCAATTGTGGGAAGTGCTGGAATTATTAAAAAGATACTGTGAACTCTAAAGTTACACAGGTTCTTATGGACACAGGTGATAAATAATTAGGAGTATTTTACTGACAGTGTTTAAAATACCTCTTCTTTTTTTATTGCCATCTTTATTGTAAAATTGAAATCTAGAGCTACAAATGTTATGTAGTCCTACTTCATGCCTTCTGTTGACGTTTAGTCCATTTGGTTTGTACTGCTCGGGAGAAACAAATGAAGCACTGAATATACCCGAGCATGGGAACACCTGCAAAAGCATTTGTATTATGGTCATAGAAGCAACAGGAGCAGTGTATTGTTAGTGTCCAGGCAGATCCAAACCTCCTTTGAAATGCAGCTGCTCTGGACATCTTCCTCTCAAAGCAGCTGCTCAGAGATGTCCCCTCGGATGGCCTGAGCAGATCTGTGCTGTGTCCCGCAGAGCTGTCTCACTGTAGCATTTCCAGCCCCCGACTGGGACACAGCCTGTTGGAGAGTGCTGCCAGCCTCCTGATTTTCCTCATGCCCAGGTTGCTCCAACTTCCTGTGGGGCACACGTAGAATAAGCTTTACAATGGAATAAGCAGCTTTATGTCTAGTCATGCTAACGTTTTATCATCTCTTTTTAATCGGCATACGGCATTTTACAAAATTCTAGGCAAGCAGATACTCAGCTAGAGGGGATTCTTCTGCCTTCCCCTTCTGTGTCCAGTTGCATGCATCCCCCTAACCTTGAAGATGGGGTGAGCTGTTGTTCTCCTCTACTCTGTGATGTCTGGCTGTGTGGAATGGAGTTTCTAAATGCCTGTCACAGACTGTTTTGCACACGAGTGCAAAAAGGCAGGTTAGTGGGAAGTAATACACAGAACTGGTGACATACTGAGTTGTAAAACAAATGTTGGTTGCTTCAAGGCTGTAGAAGGCAATACATACAAATGTTAATTCATGATGTCGATACAAATGCTCTCCTCTTTAAAAAGCCTTGGGATGCCCTCAGCCATGTGGTTGTCATGTAACAGCACATGGCCCTTTTCATGTAACAACATATGGCCCTTTTTGTCTGCTTCCTTAGTACTACAATTAATTTGCAGAATTAGGGAATATTTTGCTTGACTTTCAGATATGTCTTCCTTTCCTCACTTTTTAATTTAAATAATTGCATTAGTGTCTGTTTCACTAAGGCCATCTCTTATAATGCAGTTCTCCTTGCTTTTGTGACTTTTCATTCCTTTGTAGTAGTTACCACAATGAGGCTTTTATTCTGTCATTGGAGAATTTCTTATTGTCATAGTTGCTAAACAGGAATAAAGCAGCTATTAGCATTTTCAGATACAGAAGGGTAACTGACACAATTGAAAGAAAACTGATGGTTTTCACCACAGTTTGGGGTACAGTGTTACTGATAAGATAGTATTCAACTTGTCATTTGTCTGAAAAGGGAAAGGAGAGTGTTTTTTCCGAACTGAAATGAGTTCCTCAACTCTTAGCCTGATCCATGCTCTTTCTAGATGATGAAACCTCGACTTTGCAGAGGAAGGAGGAAGTGTGAGATCAGTGGCATCTAGGACAAGACTCAGTAGCCACTGCTACTGGAGAGCAGGCAGGGTCACAAACAAGATCCTGTGCAGAACAGGGATATCCCAAGTCAGCCCCAAGGATGTTGAGGTGGTTGTTTGACAACCACAGAGGGGATATTGGCATGTTGGGTTGATTTCACCTTGGGTCAGCCTTACTATCTTCTTAATTTGAGCTGAAAGTTAGCTCTAAATTTGCCTAGATTTAAAAACAAAACCCAGAACTTCTTGGTTGGCTTTTCATTTTAATATGGCTGCCTATGTTGCTGTTCTTTTCTTATAGTGAATGGAAACAGGTGTGGTTAAAATTGAGTTGCTAGCTCACTTATTTGGGTTTTTTTCATCGCAAACTCAGGGAAAAAAGAAAGGTAGGGGTGGAATCTGTTCTGAGCTGTCAGCTCAGATCGAGTATGGTCTGTGCAGCTCAGTGCAGCATGCAGTGTTTACTGCAGACAAAAGAGAAGGAAGTGTAGTTAATTCCTGCCGCACCATTTTCTATGAAACCTGAAAAGAATGGGAGGAGGATTTTGATTTCGTTTCTGTTTTTGTAAAAGCCATTTCACATTTCCTAGCGTGTTGTTCGCAACAAGCCAGATGTCAGCAGAACCCAGACCAGAACTCAGCCCTGCTTTTCCTAACACCTTGTGGTGCACTGGGAGCCTGGCAGGAAAATCTCAGCCATCCATCCTTAACCCATCCTATTTTGCCACCGTTTCCCCTGAACAGTAGCCCAGCAGAGTCCTGCCCCACGCTGCTCTCGGCTGCGAGCCTTTCAGCCGGCGCCGATAATTAGACTTTGAGATGAGCCATCTGCTCGCTGGCCCCCGGTGGTCTGTGGGCTTGGCAGCGGGCTGCCGAGGCCGGTGACAGGTCTGCCGCAGGAGAGGCCTGGCAGTGACACCGCGGCCGCTCGCCGCTGCCGAGCGCTCCGAGCCGCTCACTCCTGCTGGGGCAGGGCTCACCGCCCCACCGCGGTCCGAGCGCCCGGCTTGGGCTGGGAAGGCACGCTTTGCCCAAGTTGATTCCGGATGATTATAAAATGGAGGAGAGCGGGGGGAAAAACCTGGCTCTTAGATGTTGTTTGCTATGTGATTTTGGCAGTCCGGTCCCCTGTATTCGCATCAGCATTACGTGAAGCTGCAGTGGGGTAGCTTGCACAAATCAACACCTTATTTTAGAGGTTTAGAGGTACTAGGCATCTCTTTCGGGTTTTGTACTGTGATTGAAAGACCTTCCTAGGTTTAGAATCACTTCCAGTTCTTCCTTTTGTTTCTCCTCTTGCCCATTAAAGGGATTTGGTTAGAAATCCCTTCCCTGTTCCAGGCTTCTTTCTGCTGTGACTCTGATGTTGCAGTGCAGCACGATTATTATTACTATTACGATTATTATGATTATTTCGATTATTATTATTATTAATATTATCGTTATTATAGTTATTCTTGTTGTTGTTATTATTATTGTTGTCGTTGTTGTTGTTGTTGTTATTGTTATTATTACTCCTCCAGTCTAGTCCAGTTCTTACTGGTGAACAAAGAATCTGTCTTCTTTTTCCTGTTGTGCAGTGAACATCTTGTGTGAACAGAGAGGGATAAATGTTTGGTTTCTTTTCTTTGCAAAAGCAAGCAGCAGCTTAGCTCACATCAGTCTCTTTCCGCCCGGGTAGATTAACAGCAGGATAGCTGCAATTTTTGTTTTATTTGACAGGAAACTTCTTACTTGTAAGGGTAATCCCATGAATTCCAGCTCTGTGGGTTGGCTGGCTTCAAGGGCATCCTAGAGAGTGTAATGGCCTCATTCTGGACCTAGGAAAAAATGGAAGTCTGCCTATTAACTTAATGGTTGGAAGCTTAAATCCTAATATTTGGAGGCTAATTTCAAATACTTTTCTAGCGATGAGGTGAAATTGTCAGCAACTGCAAAGAGAGGACCAGGTGCCCACCTCTGCCTTCAAAAAAAGGAAACAGAAGTGTTGGTATGTTAATTACTTGGAGCATACTTCTGATTCTGCAGTGATGGAAACTGTGAAAACCCCCGTGTTCAAAGCAGATGCATCAGTGACTGCCATATGCGGTGTGGGGGCAGTGTGATGTGAGCAAGTGCCAATACATCGATTTAATTACAGCTGGGGTCTGATATCCCAACCAGCAGTTTGCCTTTCTGCCTTCCCTGGTGAAGGAGATGATACTGGAAGTATGAGAGAAGAGGGACTCAGGAATAACCAAAGGATAACAGGGCAAAGGAGGAAAAAAAAAAAAAAAGAAAAAGAAGGTCTATCAGTGGAAACCATATCAGATTAACAAACTTTAATTACATTTAATTTTAATCCTTAACATTTATCTAAAAGGTGATTGAGGGAAGGTTTATTAGGATTCTGTGTCCCTATAGCCCTTCTTTGAAAGAACACTGAACAAGATGATTGCTTGCGTCTCTAATTAGAAGTTTTTCCCCTCTTGATCACCTAAAGTCAAATTCATTTACTCAGCTTGAAACAAGGATTTAATTTGATTTTTTTTTTTTTTTTAAATCAAAAGCTGTCTCTCAAACATGATACAGAACCACAGCCTGCTAATCAAGACAGAACCCATTACCAGCCCAGTTTTATGAATATTCACATCAGAGGGCAGCACCAACCTCATTAGGAAGGGTGTTGCAATCATTATTAAACTGTTGGAGTCCATTATGATTCCAAGTGCTGTAATGATGACTGATACCCGCTGAGGGCAGGTAAGAAGAATACCAGAGCATAATGACCTCACCTTTTTTCATAAGCCTATAGGGCTTTTAAAGGCTTTCAGCCAGTGTCGTTTGTATTCTTTTAATCAAGTGCCTGAAAGTGGTCTTAATATCCTTGATTCTCTTGCTAAAGTGATGTGAAGAGAAACACAAGAGCAATTAGGGAATCTGGAGGTTACGTTTAGGTGATACGGTAAGTCAGTAATATGAATTCTTTCAGATCTTAGGTCTCCATTAATGAGTAGATTCTTGTCAGTTGGACTAAAAGCTCAAAATTGATAAGCTGGATCAAGCCCCTTGTGTTCCTTCCTTGTAAAGTGAGAAGACGAACTGCTGCTAAACCTGAGTTTGATCGTTTGGGCAGCAGAACTGCTGTAGTTAATGGGCCATCAGCACTGTTAGCACAAGTCCTTTCTCCCCTCCTCTTTTGCTTCCCCGCTCTGAGAATAACATCCACTTGAGTTTAACTATTGCTAGGAACAATTTGCTACCCCGTCTTGCTTTCTTCAGATCCCTGCTTTAATCAGGGAGAGTGGAAGAAGGTTAGCCTAAAGGATTCTCTGACTCACAATCCCAATCCCGCCTTAGTTATATTTGCATAAATTAATTTTCTGCAGATTAGCATAGTATTGGTGGGATTTTATTTTTGACATTTACAATAAGCTGGAGGATGTGTGTAGCTTTTAGTATACTTTCTGAGCTCAGAACTTTCTGTTCCCAACCTGCACGTAATTGGGAAGTAGCTGTACCTGACCAAAGAAATTTGTATTATTCTTGCAGAGTTAAGTAGCTGAGGTGTCTGCTGCTTTTTTTGCATCCTCAAGACAATTACTGTCATCTTTAGATTATACTCCTCTGTTCTTCTTGCATCCTAGAGATCACCTTTCAACCCAGTAAGGGGCTTTGGAGTCCTTTGGGGTCTCTCTTTGCTTAGCCCTGAAGGGTGGTGAACAAGTTGTGGAGGCTGCATGTGCCACCTGTTCATCCTGCAAGATGGGATTGGAACCTTGATGTCTCTCACTGTGCATCTGGTTTAATGTGTTTTTAATTGACATTTCTTGCTACAATCTTCTTTTTATAAACTTACAAGAGACAGTTAATGCAACTGGTGAAGCTGATTGTAAATTACTCCGTGATAATGATGCTATAAAAGGGGAGGCATTATGGGAAACCAGTTGTAAATTTCATGCAGGACAGTTATGTGCCACCAAAGAGAATCATCTCTTTCTTTATTCTTCTTCCATCTTGGCTTCTGCACTAAACTGTGAGAGCTCTCTTTGACTTGAGAGCTCTCCCTCCTTTAGCTGCCCATCCTATGAAATGCCAGAGAACGTGTCCTAGTTGGTTGTTAGAGCAGTTCATGGCAAAAGTAACATTGGTCTCTGTAGGATAGAAGAGGCAGGAGCTTGAACCAGCTCCAGTATTAATTAAATCTGGTGAGGAGAGTGGAAATTAAGAGTCCTGTAATAAGCAGGGCAGAATCTGCCTTTAATTAATGATATTGCCAAGCAAATTAATTAGAAGATTAACTCAAATGCTACGTAGATGGGTCTGTGGAGAAGAATGTCTAGCATTTCAGCAAGGAAAGCTGCAGTGGGCATCTTACAAAGATTGGGACACATCTCCTTTGCAGGGATTTGGCAGGAATGCCAGGTTGTGAAGCAGCCTGCATCTGACAGCTGAGAGCATCTCCTAATTAGACAGTTTGCACAACACTTGTTGGCAGGAGAACATATCCTATTTAGGATCTTTGGGGATGTCCCTGAAGTAAACCTTTCCAAGATGAGTATTTAGATTAAGTCCTTTATGTTTTTGTCATGTCCTGATTCACCTCAGTTTCAAAATTTTACTGCTGGTAGCATCAACCATTTATCCAGTAATGTTCAGCAAAGATAGTCTCTGTTTTGAGGTAAACATGGACTTTGAGACGCAGATTTTAGGCAAACCATTGCTGGATGGCAAAATTGTTGTTACCACTTCTAGTTGAACTTCTTATTTTGCTGAATGATGCAAAATCACCTTCTTAGGTTGATGTGTCCCTTCATTTTAAAGCAGTAACCAACAAATGGAAAAACTACAATTCAGCCCTTCCATGTCTTTTGGAATATTGTTATTTTGTGTTTACAAAACAAATGTAAAAAAGAAAGCTCATTATTGGTATGAGAAACAACCGTTTCTTTAAACACGGTGTTTCCCTTGCCCCGGATTACATTTCATGTGTCCTTTTAAACAGTTTTATTTCAAATAAGTCAATCTTAATTAATCCCCTGAGTGCCTCTGAGAGGTTCACTGCTGCACCAGTTTTTGCTTATTAATGTGTTTTACTATTAATAAAGATATGTAAATACCAAGGGTTTTTTAAAAGGGCTTCACCTCCATTATTTCACAATAGGTTTGCTATTCCTGCAGATATTTGCTGATGTTAGTTAACAACAATGCCTGTTCCTAATCATCATCTTGCCCTGCAAAATAACTTGTGATACATTGCGTGGAGCTGAATGAGAAGCAATAGATCGGCTCCAGTAGCTATATCCAGTGCATTGAAGGAAAGCGGAGTTTGCTGTTCCCTCAAGGCTTAAATTCTCAGGAGACACTAAAGATGCTGGCTCCCCACCTGCATTGACTTTTGGTAGTATTTTATTTACCTCTAAAAATCTCTCCTTTGGTCATTTGTGTAGTCCTGAAGTTGCTAGAGAAATTTTGTCCTTATACCTCTCTGAAACTCACATTATTGACTTCTTTTTTTTTTTTTTTTTTTTTTAAACACTTGAGTACTGCTGCCATTTATATCAGTTCATTTTGTTTGGTCATTGATAGACCCACATAAATCCCTAGCCAGAAGAGTGATGAAAGGTAGAGGAAATGCACCCATCTTCTGAGATATAATTGTATGCAAGACAAATGATAGAAGAGTCGTTGAAAGCAGGTGGATTTGAAGCACTGTCACAGTAAGTATAAAGCCTGAAACAGTTTTGTTAGCATCTCTTCAGTATCCATCACAGTTGGTCTTTCTTGCAGCTTGTCCAGTTTTCTCTTTGTTATGCATCAGAGGATGACTAATACACCGCTATTCAGAAAAATGAAGCTTTTATTGGCAGTAGTCATCTTATGCAGCAGTAATGCTATTTTTAAGTTATAACGTGCATTTTCCACATAAATCTATGCTGATTTCACTGTGCTTTTTTGACTGTTTTCCACAAAAAGCAAAGTAACCTTATTCTTCCTCTGGTAGTTGGTTTTAAGTTCTTGTTGGTCTGCTGACATATGTTTTCAGAACAGTAGGCATCTGATTCTCATATTGGTTTTAGTGGGCTCTGTTCTGTGTGTATGAGGAGTTGGTAATTTTTGGTGTCCAAATATACAGCTTGGAGTTCAGCTCTTGGCTTCTAGCTTTGGCAGCTGTTAAGATATCCTGAAACTTAGAGTGAAAAGTTTGACCCTAGTTAAACAGACATTTAGCCAAGAATTTTCAAGGGGCTTGTTACTTCCAAAAACTGCAGGAGTATGACTGTGCCTATCCCTTTCAGCCGATGGAAAGGATTATGTGACAGTTGGAGTTTGTGACTGTACGCACCTGAAACACTCAGAAAAACAATCCAGTGCATTGCCCATCTCCTGTTTTCCATACCAAACAGTGAATCTGCTTTAGGATTGCACGAGCTGGAGGCGTTCTGAAGGTAGACTGTAGAAATTGGCTTTCCTTGTTTTCCTTTTTTTTTTTCTTTCTAAGAAGTGACCGGCCCATTTATAAACCTGGTTGAGTAGGAGGAGAATGGTTTGTCATATTCTCTTATGTTTATTTGCTCTTTAAATCAAATGCCAATGGACAATTACTTTTGGACAGATTCTGGCTTTTTGGTGATGCCTTAGATAGAAACACGTGCACATTTTTACACATGTAATTTCAATGTAACTGCTGGAAAATCTGTTTCTGACATGTTCTTTCTGATAAATCCCTTAATAGTCATTGTCTTCAGGGTAGGACACATTCCCCACATATAATTAGCCTGTCTCATTTCAGACTTCACAAGGAAAGCTAAATGAGTGCTTTTCCATCATATTGAAGCTGTCTTCTTGCTTCCAACCCACAATCCAATTTCATATTTCAGGCTTCCCCACTGAAGTCAAAACTGTGTTCTGAAAGAATAGAAAGGAAGTGCGTAGCAAATCAGGAATATGTTCACTTTATAATGTCCTGTGTTTAAATGCACAGCAGAATATGTTGTTTTAGTGCTTGTGCTTTCATGTTTATCATCTGTGTTATCTGTAACAGCCTCTGACTCCTTTATCATAGTGAAGTTTGTGATGCAGAGAAAACCTCAGCCAGCTGGAGCTGAGGTAGGTTGTTACCTGTGAGAAAGGCACAGTTTTGCTTCCCTGTGATATGTATCTTTACATGTGTCTATGTGATGTAAATGATCTGATGTCACACAAAGAAGATCTACAGTTAGCTCAGTATTCCCAGTTCAATATCTTGCTTTCAGTCACTTAATTTTGTTTTCCTTGTCAGCCTAGGCATTAAATTCTTGGGTTTGCTTTCCCCCAAAGGTAAATACATTTGAGAAAATTTTAAGGAGGCCTCTCTGAGCACAAGAGGGAGTGAATAAAATGTCTGAAGACAGTGGGTAGTGTTTTTCAGAGCTGTGTTGTATCAGTAGGATTGCACAAGTAAGAAGCTGAAATTTATCACGCAAGTGCTTCCATATGACAAGAAGTGATTTTGCACCTTCCGGTGAAGACTGGCTTGGTGCTTACAGTATGACTCCTTGAAGACCTTTTACCTGATTTATTGTATGACCTCGGTAAGAAAAGGTGTCCAGCTCAGAACAAAACCATGAAGACAAATACTTTTGATTTGTAGTCTTTATAGTTTAGTTAAAGGCAAGCCCTCTGGATCTCGGTGTTATATATGGAGTTTTCTTTCTAGCATTCCTTTCTACTGTCTGAGCATACAATGTGAAGAAAAGCCTGAGAATACTGTCCTCCACATATTTTTATGCTCAAATTTCAGGCAATAGCAGCATTAGCACTGCATGCACAGCCTTGCTGCTTTTTCTTTATGTGAATATATTTGTGCATACTATAATCTAAATGCCTTGTTGCATGGTGCCTCCCAGACGTGTGCATTTTTGTACAATCCATCAATCCCTTGGATAGTACCTTTTACATTCCTCCAATCTTGTCTGTTTTCTGCTCCTCTCACTATTGCTATGGTTTAGAATCTTTATTTCTTTCCTTTATCATCAAATGCATTATATGCAGAATTCATTATATGAATTATGTGACATGCAGAGAGTAGTAAAGAAGTGAATGTGACTCTTCAGAGGAGCGAGTATTTGTCCAAGTGGTTACAGCTCTGGAAGGTGGGGGCTACAGTCCATAAGCTTGAGTTGTACACATCTTGTTCAAATAACAGCCTTGCCTGCGTTGGGTAATTTCCAGAGTTATAAGTGCCACAAAACGACACTTTTATTGGAAAAAGAATGTTGCCAGAACACATGCATTTGCCTCTAATCCTAGTCAGTGCCTACATATCTGGATATCTGGAATTTTACTAGAAGTTCATTCTTATATATTTATCAACTATTGTAGGGATGTTACAGGTTTTAAAACATAGCATTTACAATTTTCTTTTGCTGCCAGGGCATGCACAGTTGGACTTAAGAGTATTAAGGTAACTTGGCTTTATAGGCCATATGGAAAATAGTTCAAATAAAACACCACGGAACTCTTTAAAATAGCCTAAAATAGAGCGGCATAGTAGATGGGATTTTAAAAGAAAAAAAATCAATCTGTTCTTTTTAAGATGACTGGTATGATTTGTTTGCCTCTTCTTTAAATCTTTTCATCACACCTTGCTACCATGTATTTGTTTAATTCAAAACCGTTAGAAATTCCTGTCTGGAATAGCAAGCACTGGATAGTGAAGAGAGAGAATGGGTGATGAATGGATTTAGAGCAACTCAGCTGAAGAGGACCTGGGGATGCTCGTAGATGAAAAAATTAAATATGAGCTGACAACATGTGCTTGCAGCCCAGAAAGCCAGTCGAATCCCAGTCTGCCTAAAAAATCATGGTCAGCAGGTCAAGGGAGGTGGTTCTCCCTTTCAATTCTGCACGCATCCCGGAAGGATGGACCTGTTGGAACAAGTCCAGAGGATGGCCACAAAGGTTGATCAGAGGGCTGGAACACCTCTGCTATGAAACAGATTGAAAAGAGTTGGAATTGTGCAGCCTGGGGATGGCACTGGGGAGCTATTACTACAGCCTTTCGATATAATAAAAGGGTCTTGTAAGAAGGGTGCAGAAAGACATTTTACCAAGGCCTGTAATGACAAGACAAGGGTGAACTGAAAGAGGGTAGGCCAAGATTAGATCTTGGGCAGAAATTATTTAGTCAGAGTATGGTGAGGCACTGGAGCAGGTTGCCCAGAAAAGTTAACTATGCTTCATCCCTGGAAGTGTTCAAGGTCAAGTTGCACAGAGCTTTGAGTAACCTGATCCAGTGAAAGGTGTCCCTACTCATGGCAGCAGGGATAATAAACTAGATGGTCTTCAAAGATCCCCTCCAAACCAAACTGTTTTCTGATTACACCCAGAGCTCCACAGTGCAATTAGTTAAATCTCTTTTGTGTTCAGCAAAGGCAGAGGAGAGACTGCAGCTGGGCAGTTAGAACTTCTTATTCTTGGGAGCCGTGCTCTTTCAGGTGCCAGTCTTTGAGACATGACATTCTGACAAGATCCCTACCTTTAGTGTCTGTCTTATGGATTGTTCAGTTTAGCTACACAGCAGTTGTGCTTGATTTGGAATAATGCAAGGAATGGTGACACGGAGCCCTGCTGGAGTGGTGTGACATGACAGGACAGCCAGCAGTTCGATAGGCATTTCTAACAGATATGTAGTGCAATAGCAAAAACTTCTCAGGCCCTCCAGTGAAGGGTAAGCCCTGATGATGAGCTCATGTGTTTTGTTTGTGAAGAAGGGAACATCCGGACATAGTTCAAATTATATTTACTATTGATGGTGAAAAAAAAACGATGCTAGTGCCAAACGTGACGTAAAATTCAACCAATTTTAAAAAACCGAAGCTGTTGTTTCCTCATGTGATTTTTCATTCTTGTCTCCAACAAAAAAAGTGTGGGGGAGGTGAAAGGTGGCAGGTTTTAACTCACATGTTGGCATCATCTAACAGGCTCAGTTGCAGTGGGAGAAAAGTCAAGCTGACCAGGAACCCCTAAAGCCCCCTTTTGCACCAGTAAATGTACACAGATGTGCAGGTGGGAGGTTACAGCTTTTCTGTGACCAAGGCTCCAACAGCCAGGTTTCCATCTCACAGTTCAGCCCTAACTCAGCAAATTTCCAATAGTAGTGGGATTTCAAATTAGAATATGAACATATGGAAGGGACAACTGTGCAGGCTTTTACATAACTGAATAGTTGAATTTAACTTGCAGAGCCTGTCTGCTAGGGAGAGTCTGTCCCATGGAGGTGCACCATCAGAAATGTCCTGAATAAGGTTAGAAAAGGATATATGTGACTGCTAAGGACACATCTGGCTTTGTTCTCTTTAACTCAGGTATTGTGTAGAGGGTTTAGTCAGCTGGAGATGAATCTGAAGGGGCCACTTACCTCAGTTAGACCAGTTTTCTCAGGAACATAAAAACTACTATTTACTGTGCATGTTATCCTGAGGAGAAAGAGAGATAAAGGCATCTTTTCCTGCAAATCTTGATGTCTCAGCATTTTTAGTCCAGTATCATGAATTGGATTAGCAAACAGGGCTGTTCTTACATTAACTAAAGTAAGCAGGTGTCAAGGGTGACAAACTGGATTAAAATGCAGAATTTTAAAGTGTAATTGATAACCTTACTGATGCCCTTGTACTTCATGAAGATAAAAAGGGAAACCTAGTTGTCATTCAGAGCAGAAATTTGTATGGGGAGAGAGGGACTAGCAGCTGGTTAGTTTTTCTTTTTTTTTTTTAATACACCAGGAGGAGGCATGTCTACCAATTGCTTATCTGTTTAGTGAATTTCCCAGAAACTCAGTGTGCTACATCAAAGACAACTGGAGAGGTGGTTGGGAAAGATTGTCTGTCTGGTAATGCTGGCTTTTTATGACATTTAGCTACAGCAGAAAACAGATCACAGATCTGAGAGAAAACAGCCTAATGAGGGTATTCAGAGGTGTTGAAATAAAGATAATATTGTCTAGGTGGTGACATAAAAGACAACTTTGTGTCTGGAATGGTAATGAGGATGTTTCCACCTTTTAGTCTCCTGACAGACTTTGAAGTAAAGAAGGGAAGAAATAACGGGCAGAAGGAAAGAGTCAGTGGTGGCCAGAATATAGCACTGGAGAGATCACAGAATATTGGCAGGAGGATTTACCAGAAAGTGCTGGAAATGCACCCATCCTAGACTTTGTCCTACATTGTAAAAAAGAAATTGTAAAGCCATGGTTTTGCCATTTGCAAACTGGCTGATAGTTAGCCCCAAATAGGTATAGCCTAAATAAAGAGACTAAAGAAACAGAAAGCTTTTTATTGTTAGCCCCATCAGAGGTTTCCCAGGGCTGTTGCAGTGGGTCTGCGAGCACCATTGCACGCTTTGGTGTTGGTGGCTTTTCACAGACACTGCCACACCAGGTCCTGCTGCCTGCTGAGAATTCAGCCAGCAGCAGGGCAGGTTTTATCCTCCCAGGAGATCTTGCCCATCTGATTTCTTCTGCCATGAAGCTCCTGAATGACTTAGTTTACCATCTAGCAGTGCTTTCTTCCAGCCATCTTTTGAACATGCCTTTCTGTATGGTAAGTTTTGTAAACGCTGTGGTTGATTCATAGCACAGGATTGCTTGGAAGCTGTGTTAAATCCCTTCTTTTGGTCAACAGAATGAAACCTGATAGCTTGACCTAGAAATTGAAAGAAAAGAGGCAGAAGGGAAAGGAGAGTTAATGGATTAACTCCGCAGAGCAGCTGTGATAAAGGTTCCATGTTTCATTCTGCTGCTGTTTCAACAAAGAGAGGTTTTTCTTTAAGTATCTGCTTTAACCCATGTGGATGGATCTCTGCTAGTTGATGACCCAGGAGAGCAAAGAACTTTCATCTGCACCGAAGGAGACTGTACAGGTCCTTTTTCTTCCCTTTCAAACTTATTTTAAAAATACAGTTCCATTTTATTTAGTGAGAATAATGAAAGGCCAAGGGTGACAGGCTAAAAAGACAGAGGTAAACAACAGAGGAAAAATGTTTTCTGGTTAGCCTAATGGAGAACATGGTTAGAAAATATGTTGCATGTACCAGGGACCACAGGGAGAGGTTCCTCTGCTGCTAGTGAGAGAAGAATCGATGCGCGGACCAAATCTTAGTTGTATTTGAAAATAAACTGTACAGTTATCACTGTGCTTATGAAAGCACACAATGCTTCTGTGTATTTTGTGGGAGATTTGTGATTGATTGATTAAGCAGTGGTCTTATTTCCATGTTATTCTGAAGAATTTAAAAAAAACCCAAAAACTAGTGTTTATTTACTGCCTCTAAGGTGGCAAAAGTCTGCACATTTTCTTTAGCTATGTCTGTTGCCTATTAAGAAGATGCTGATCATTGACATTTAACATCTGTGTCCAATAGAGAGCACATAGTTCTCTGAGGGAACTTAGATTTGGGAATGAGGCAGGGACTTAAAATTGGTTGTGCTCCGCTGAGACATTCATATTTACTGGTGTCTGAGAGATGCTTAAAGGGCTTGCCTGATAAATTATTCTACTGTCTTGCTTGACTCTGTGGCTGAGCATTGGAAAGATCACATTCTGCCGTTAAATGAAAAATACAGGGACAAGAAGGTGTCTGTCTCCCTGGTCTGCCTGTGTGATGGCTTTGCTGGCACCGTCCATCTTGCAAAGCTGTGCACTTTTTAGTGACCTAAGAGATAAACTCTGTGTCACGCAGTGTACCCTGATTCTATTCAGCTGTAAAACGATCATTAAAAGAGCTCTGACCTTTCCGTTCCTTTCCTTATGTAGTTTCTGGTGTGATCTAGCCATGGTAGAGTAACAGCTGTGGAGTTGGTAGTTCCCCACGTAATTCTCTTCTGTTCATTGAGAAGCACTGCTCCCCAACCAAGAAACTCACAACACAGTTTTAAATAGATTTTACATTCAATTTTATTTTTCATAGAGAAGCAACAGCTTCTCTTTGCTTGGGATTTGACACATGTGATACGTAATCATATGTAATTTTTAAATCCCTAATTTGATTCCTTCATAGTTTATAAACTTGATTTTTTTTTATTCTGAGAACCTTTTTATTTTCCTTATGTAATTTTAATCTTTTCAAGTCAAAGAACAGTTCAGGTAAATGCTCTCTCTTTGCATTTAGACAGTGTTTGAGGTGCAGGTCTGCAATTTATCAGAGAACTGAGAGGTGACACCTGAGCTGCTTGCCCGTGTAAGTCATACTGATTACCTGGACACACAGATGGTTGAACTGCCTTGTCTCCCATAAATGACTGTTCCAGGGAGGGTGTCCAGGGTCATCTTGCACTTATGGTTTTTCTTCTGAATCAGGGAGGGATGCCTGGAGGGACTGGAGGGAATGTTCTTATATCTATCAATGGCCAAATAACTGAAGGGTTTTTAGTTTCAATAATAGTCTCTCTGGAGGAATGCACATCGTTTAAAGAGCTACTTTAGCATCTAGAACAACTAGGCCACTCAGACATCTAGTAAAGGATGGTCATAAGAAGATTCTGAACATGAGAATTGGCCCCTGAAGCAGGGACTAAGCAAGCTGTACATAGAAAAATTGAGGTTTTAGCCTCACACATGTACAGAGGTTATCTTCAGTGTTGTGGATGATTCCTTATCTATACATTGCCAGATTTTCCAAATTATGACATAACTTAGATTGGGACTTCTGGTTTTTCTTTTGCCATGACTTGTTGTCTGTACTTGTTAAGCAGAAAATAAAAACAGAATATTCGAGTACAGATGTGGGGATATTCAATAAGACATTTATACTCTTATCACATCATAACTCCCAGTGTCTGCAGTGTATGCTCTGAGACAGACTTATGACAAGAATGAATTCTGTGTTTCAGCTGGCTGATGATGCACTTCCTGATCCTTAAGTGAGAATGAGGGCTTGAGGAAAAAGGTGCTAGTTCTGTAATAGTACTTTATATATATATATATATACACACACGCCTAAATGAATTGCAGTTAGGCATTTGAGACCTTCAGTTGTGGTCTGTGGACAGGACAGTCTAACCATGAAAAGAAATGAGATTCAGGAATTTCAGCCCCCAGTCATGGATCAGAATGAAAGACGTTTGTAGCCTTTGAACCCAATTTGTGAGGTTGCCATAATAATGAGATGCTGCAGTTGAAGATCTTATATAAAAAATAAAAATGCACATCATTTATATTTTTGTTCTTAATGATCACACACTCAAGCTTTATTTTTTTTTTTCTTCCATACTCCAGATGAGATTCTCCTCTCATCATGCAACTCTGGGAGCTTAAGCTTTATGCAGAATGCTAATGTGACAAAACCCAAAGTACTGACAGTGCTATGAGAAGAAGGCTAAGTTGCTTCAGATTATAAACATAATGAATTTTCAAAACTTGTGATGACTTTCAAGAAATCTTTTGTTGTTCTGTTGTTTTGTGGGTCCTTTTTTGAAGGTGTATGAAAATCATCTGAGAGCAAACAGCATGTAGAATGGCACAGGAGGGAGTTTTTCATCACTGTTATATATATCATTTAGCACAACCTTGGGTTCTGTCAGACTTAAATGGCAAGCTCATTGTTAATTTCAAAGTTTAAAGTGTTCTTTAATCTTTCCCTTATTTTCCTCACTCATAAATAGCAGTACAGTTTTCACTGCTCAGTTCCAGTGTTCCCACCTGTACTATCAGCTTGTCCTTGATAGGTGGGAGAATCCATCTTGCTAAGAGTTCAAGAGGTCTGTCTCAGGGAACAAGGCCCATAAAATACAGTTCAACAGCAGGTCTGTTTGCAGTGTGGAGCATGAACATACATTTGGTGACTGCCTGTATGTCAGACCTGAAGAGAGAAATTAAAATAAATACTCAGTACTACTAAGTACTTGCCAGTGCACTAAGCAGAAGAAAGAAAATCATAAAAGGAGACACTTATTCCTTTTATTAAGGAGTTGTCTTAAACAAGGATTAGTTCTTACTTTCTGAAATATGCTCATGGTGTTTTTACTTCCTAGCTAAATAGAAAGGAATATTTTGTGAGAAGCTCTTGCATTCGCCTTCAGCTTTCATACTAATAACCACAGAGATCCCAGAAGCAGTTTTCTATATGACTTGTGGCAGGTTTGTTGGTAGATTATGTGGTCAACGTGGTTTTGCAAAGGGATTTTGTATCTTTGCAGCTTGTGAGGGATTTTGAGTTTCAAATTCACTTCAGTTAATTATTCCCAGAAGAGGTAAAATTTTGGCAAAAATAAGGGAAATCTCCCATTTTAAGTCATCATATATACTCCCTCACCATCTAATACAGGTGAAAGAGAGGCAATATGAACCTTTTCAATCCTGGATTTGCAATCTGGTTGGATAGCTTTGGTGGTAATTCAGGAAGTGGGTCTAGAGCCCAGTCTGCATGTAGCCCTATTAATGTTTGGCTGGGTTCCAGTCTAAATAATATTCACATTGGTAAACTAGAAATTCAAATTTCTATTGCTAATATGCTGAGCTGGCCAGCTTGTTTTATTATATTGTTTAACAACGTGTTACCCTGTTGACCAAAGTCCACGTTAAACTGGAATGAATGCTTGCAAAAATTGCTATGTCACCCCCTTCTCAGAAGCCATTGGAATTTCATGATGGATGTATGACTTTGGATTGATGCTCTTCCACACAGACACTCACAAGTGTATAATACCTTTGTTGTTGTACTAAAAAATTCTTGTCGTATTTTTAATGATTTTTTTGCTCTATGCTTTCTGTATTAGACTTGCATTTTCTATACTGGGACTGTAGGACAAACTGTTGTCTTTTTCATAGGGTCAATGTAGGTTACTGGTTTTGGAGCTGTTTTGCAAATGCACATGGTCACATGTTTTTGTGAACTTTGGTTTATTTTTTGTTAATACAGAATACTAAAAGACAAAGGTAGCTTTTCAGCAATTGATAATTCTCCTAACTTTTAAGGGCGTAGGAAAGATACTGAGGACAGTCAATCAGTCACTGTGCTGGTCTGATTGATGTTATACCTTCAGCAGTGGTGGTTCAGTTCCCTGCTACCCATCACCATGCTTCCTGAAGGCAGGAGAATCAAATATGTGTATTCTGGACTTGCCACCATTGGAGCCGAATGTCAGCCTTGGACCAGTGTTCTAATACCTGATTTAATTCAGTCCTGGGCATGCCTATAAATTCTCATCAAAGATTCTGCCTTTATATGAGGGGCCACTATCAGCAGCATAAAAGCTTGTTTTAAAAAGGTGATGATAAAAAGTGAGATTTCCCTGCTGATGCATCTGTAGCAGGGTCACATGTACTGGAAGGCACAGAGGAGCTGAAGAGGTCTTCTCAGCCTTCTGAAAGATGCAGCAGTGTTAATTTAGTCTGTTGTTATATAAGATGTACCACTCTATGCAAGCAGATGCAGGTAGAGTCACTGCTGAAAATAGTTGCTGGTTAAATGCACATCATTTTTTCATGTGTCAATTATATTTGTGAATAGCCTTAATTTCCCTTATCTGTGTGACCTGGCCCATATTCCAAGGTCTCAGCTTGAAGAGCCATTTAAGGCCCTTGTGTTTGAAGAGTCCCAGGCTATGGAAGAGTTGTTCCAGCCATTTCTCTTTCTGCCAGTCAGCAGCTGTTCATCTCACTCCTGTCCAGCTCCCTCAGCCCCTTTGCGCTGCCCACCTGTGTGGGGCAGCACGGGGGGAGGGCAGTGGGAGCCGAGGGGAAAGAGGGCAAAGAAACAAGTCCTGGATGGAAATTGCAGAGGAAGGTGTGGCACTTTTGATGGAGCAAAATAACACCTTGCACAAAAATAACTGCTAAATTAAATGGAGGTTTTTTAGGTGCTTGTCAGGTAAAGAGCCTGTGGGGCCATACAGAGTTCTCAGGAGCAGTGTTTGAACTCTGCAAAAGGTTGAACATGGCCTAGTTGACCTGGCTTAAGGCTGTCTTTATGTTGAGAGGACCTATTTTTTCCTTATCCTGATGATTCTGCAGAAGAGCACTAATCTCATTTATATAGCCAATCTCTCCTTTGATCGATTGTACTTTGAGGAGAGGGGTTGAAGTTTGAGGAGGCTTCATCCAAGCTGACCGATTCCCTGGTTCTGTGGTTCCATACTGCAGGTGCCAGTTCAGCTCCAGCCAGGTCTCTCTTTGCAGCTTTGTCAGCAGGGTTGACTTGCTTCTGCTATCTGGGGGCACCAGCTGGAGTCATTTGGAAATGCTGTCTGTGAAATAAGTCACGAGGTATTTTCTTTCTTAGCATGAATTTAGTTTTCAGGGCAGTGACCATTTCCAAAATTATGTCAATTTGTCTGTCATGCAAAAGTTCTCCTTTGCCTGAGACTTCATATGCTTTATGATGATTATTTCTGGGTTTGGATATAACAATCCTAACAGTTCTTCAGGCCAACTAGCTTTGCTCTTGCATACATTTTGTGGTGCTTTTTGTTTGCTGGTTTGCAAGAAAATTTCTGTAAGATAAAATATAAGGCTTCCATGTTGGGATGAAATATAATTGTTCTCAAAACTGCAGATTCTAGTGTGGGAAAGCAGCCAATTCCTGATTGAAAATAATTTTATACCACTGTGTTTAAGCTTGACTCAATTTACGTAAGGTCAATTCTATCTGCCAATGCTTGTCACAAACTCGGGAGATGATGTAGTCTATATGAAATGGAACAAGTTTTAATTTGTTGTTGTTGTTGCTGGGTTTGGGACTTCTGCAGTTTTGTTTGTGGCTTTGTTTTAAGTAAACATTTCCTACTGATGGCAAACAGGATTTAGAGCATCTTCTTATTAAGGACAGCTATAGCGCCGTCTGTTCTCAGCTTTTATCTTAAATACACTGACAACTGTGAAGCAGTTTCCTTGCTTTCAGGAGATGAAGCTCAGCTTTGGGCTCTACTGGAATCATCCAGGTTAGGTCTGCCATGTGGGTATGTAATTATATTAATACAGTTGGGTATACACGTAGCTGTTTGTAACCAGAACAGCGCTCGTATGAGGAAAAATTTGCTGACAGAACTGCTTTCAGAAGAAGCGTGAAGAATTTCTGCTTCCGGTGATAAAGCATTTTCTAAATTTCACTGGGTATTTTACTCTGTGATTAGACTCTGTTAAGATAAGGTTTCCAGTCAACTTTGCCACTGACAGGAGTGATTTCTGCCCCCAACCATTCCTTTCCTTGCTCATCTCTTTTGTTAGTGTAAAAGTTTGTGCAACTTGTGCACAATCAGATTGAGGAGCTGACACGGGGTGTTTGGCAGGGCAGCCTAAGGGTAATAAGAAGAGGCTGGGGTAGGGAGGGAGGACTGCTTTCAGCAGCAATGTCAGCTTATGGCAGCTTTGCCCATTAGTGATACTGCAGCCAGAGGCGCTGGGATTTTTCATAAAGGAAGCATCAGTCATTTCCTGAAACTGACTTTTGCAAACCACTATAGGCTCGATGTGGTGTGTGTTGGATAAAAAAAAACCATCTATCCAAATCCAAGAAACCAGTTACCCCTTGATAATACTCTGGATGGGTTAAGTATATGTTTGACCTTTTAAACTGACCTGTGCGCATTTGCCTTCAATGTGCACGTGCGCCTGCTTCAACACCAAGAGATTATAAACTCAGCTGGTTTCAGGCTCCTTTGTTCTGCTCTGAATCATGTCAGCCATGGACAGGACACAGCTGTAATTCCATTCTGGGGCTAAAGAATATCAAATCTTTTGCTCACAGAGAGTCTCCAGATTCACTAGTGATCTGCCAGGTAACCAGTCTGGGAGGAACTGAGGGCCCATGTTCAGGCAGTTGCTTTTTATGAGGATAATAATTATGTTCAAGAGGATAAAATGTACATAAGATGACGGAGAGAGACCTTTTTCCACTTTTATTGTAAAGATGCTGGATTGCAGCTGGAAGTAACTGATAAGGAACATAGCAGAGCTGGAAATGAGCACTGACAGTCTTGCCTTCTTTCAAGTGTGTTGTGCCCTCTTGGGACATCAGGAAGCTTTCGGGTTTATAAAGGCCAGTTAATGGCTGATTAGTGAGCAGAAAGGAGCTGTAAATCCTTCCAAAAACATACTTTGCATTTTTATTAAGTAAAAAGTCCCCTTGAAGGATGTATGATCAAATGTGTTTGTATTTCCTATCAACTAAGCTAATTGATAGGACTCACTGTACAGAAAAGCTGCTTTCCTGAATTTCATTACTTTATCATAGTCTAGATAAGCTAGAAAAACATAACCTTCTTGTAAACTGGCAGTGACCTTCAGGGCCAATAAATTACATAAGTTTTTAAGCAGAAATAAGCATGTTGTTTCATTGTTCTCTGCCCTTTTTCCACAGCTAATCTAGATACCCTCGGATGCTGCCCACCAATAGAGCATGGACAGTTTGCTTGCGTATCGCTTTTGAACTGAGGAAACCTTAGGAAACCAAATTAACTTCATTCGGTGTGAGATGTCAGTACAGTCATTAATGTGATCACCAAAAATAGTGAACATAGCAGAAATAGGTAGCAGCCACAGATGTCCTCCAGTTTCTTCACAACCCCTATTCATGCTGTCAACTTTGTTTGAGATGAGGAAATAAGGTGGACTGGAATTCCAGTGCTACCAGGAAAACCTGAAGCAAAATCTATGGATAAGTGTCCCTGACTGACTTGAGGACTGTGCTGACCTGCCTATATTCATCTTCACTGAATAGTGAATGTTTTTTAGAATCTTACCTATTTTCAAGTGAAATAATGTAAGCAGCTAGAGAGCAATCTGAATCCAGGCTTTTCTTATATGGTTGCTTTAACAAAATGAATGATTTCATTAATCAAATACAAATGCAATTAATTTTATTGAATAACTTAATTAGAATGAAGAGAATTCTGTGGAGAAAATACATGGAACTAATGAACTTGATGCTGTTTAAGCATCTGGAATTGAGGTAATCTTTAATTTCAGTGCACATAACAAAAGTAATTTCGGTTCAATTAATTCTGTTTTCTAGACTGTACCTTTAAAATTCTTAGCATCTGGGAAAAAGAAAATAGTTCATTGCCTTATCTTTCCTTTTGCTTTCTCTGCTTTAGTTGAATTTGGGAGGGTGAGGGTTGTTCCAGTGGCAAGTGATTAGCTTGTCACTGTGCTTTTTTTTGTCATTACTTGCTTGTCATTTTCAATCCTCTTCCCCCATTCTTTCCTATATAACATCGTATATGCATTTCTTCTATAATCTGGGCATCCTCTGCCTCTCCTTTTCTCTACTTACTGATTTTTCTGGCTTTCCTTTTGAGTATGCTTGTTACTAGCCTGTGCTGTCTGGAGTCATAAGTATACATGTTGCTTAGTTTTCCATGGCTTAGAGATACTTGGCTAGCACCTTGTTAAATCGCCTGCGACTATTCCTTGCAAATGGACTGCGTGCTAACTATGAGAAAGGATCTCTGTGCTCAACTGTACAGTCACCAGTGTCAGCATAGCACCTTTCCTTTGCATTAACTGTGTAGTTCTATCTCCTTTCTCTGAATTTGCTGACTGACATACTACAAAATGTCTCTCCCCTTTCTCTGTTTTTTTCATCTCCTATCTGGGTGTGCTCGGATACAGAAGAGATTCCTTGTGAGGTAGGGTTGTGTTCGTGCTTGGATGCTGTAATTATCTGTATAAATCTGAACTGCTCTTTCAACTGAATCACTGCATTCAAGTGTTGTTTTCTGCTCTGCCAAAAAGCCGTGTGTCCAGGCCTCTTTTTCCCTTTCTTTTTCAATCTATGGCAC
Organism: Regulus satrapa; assembly: GCA_013396955.1. Lineage (NCBI taxonomy): Eukaryota > Metazoa > Chordata > Aves > Passeriformes > Regulidae > Regulus > Regulus satrapa. Next base: position 386,791 of record VWZN01005429.1, on the reverse strand, counting down.
AACTGGTAGGATAGCCTGTTTACTTTATGTTCTCAAGACAGGCATATGTGCAATCAACTCCTCGAAACAAGGTGCTGGGTTCTACATTGCTTTGAAGCAATCCCAATTTTCAGTTTCCATTCGGTATATACAACATTCACTTAACTTTGTGTAGTGAAAAGCATCAGGGCTGTGCATCCAGTAACACTGTTCTGTTCTCTTACCAACTGCTGTTCCCCAAAAGAAAGGAAAAGAGAATGGAGGCAGGGCAAGGGAAGCCATAGACTTTCCTAGCAATAAAATGATACTGTTTAAATGTGTTTAATATACTCTTAAAGAAAGGATTTGATGGTAGTGCTGGATTTGGAGATTTTAATCCAGTAGTCCCTAGGACAGATAAATCTTCACTTGCTTTTTTTGGCAGAATGCTTCATATGTATGACTCAGGGAGAAAAGAAGTAGCTGGGACTTTGAATAGTTCAATGAGACAACTAGAAAAAGTATGATTGCAAATCCATGCTGATTTGTTCATGGGGATTTTTTTCTCTCAGCTTGAAAACAGAGGTTACATCCAATTTTTTTTTCATCAGTGTTAAACCACAGGAACTAACCTAAAATTTTTTTTTCCTCCTTTTCGCTCTCTCTCTCTCTTTTTTTTTTTTTTTTTTTTGTAATTTTTTTTTTTTTTTGTATTTTGTTTTCATATGCCACAGCCTTTTATTTCTCACTTTTACAGTAGCTAGCTGTACCTTCAAAATGTCACTTATAGTGCACACTGCCAACAGCTGGGATCGCAAGAAGAAAAACTGAGGGTTTGCAAAATGAAGCACCATGCTGCCAACATCAGCAGATTTGTGGTCTGCCCACTTCGTCCCCTTCCCACTCTTCCTGACCCAACATTGTGACTTCCTTCAAAGCCTGTCTTTGATTGAGTCATCATCTGTGGCGTTAATCAGCTGTGAATGCTCAGAGACACCTGGAAGGAGTGAGTTGTAGGTCCACTGGGAGAAGTGCTGGGTGCTGGGTTTGGAAGTAGTCTGGATAGGGTAACCTCTGCTGAAAGGCAGCATGATCTGTAACTCATCCTTGCATGTGAGTGCCAGTACACCTGCTCATTATCCAGATACTGTTGCACTAGAAAATGTGACTTGAAGATGGAGGAGAGAACTTCGTGTGAGAGCACAGTCTGTGCTGCCTGGCATGGTAGCTGGTCCTACTTGCCAGTGCATCACCAGGATGTTGTGAGGTGCATCCACACCTCACATTTATTGTGTCAAGGGTGATGACAGTCATTCTAGTCCTTTGATGAGCAGACTAGAAATAATCACTGGAAAGAGAATAAGAAAAATGTAAAATGTTTTTTGGAAGGGAGAGATGGAAGGTAAAGGAGAGGCACACAGCTGTGGAGTTTGATGGGTCTTCACTGGGTACTGGAGGTTACTTAATGCTTTTAATGTTTGTGTGGATGTTGATTAGAACTTATGGAAACTCCTTTACTGAAAAGAGTTGACCTAGCATTTCAATGTGGTTGGTGCCATGTGATATTTTATTTTATTTCACTGAATTTTCACTAGGCTAAGATTATAAGAACTCCTGAAGTTGCTCTTTGAGGCAGTGGAAAATCTCATTTTCCTTATTACAGTTAAGACATCTCCCCCTTCTCCTTCCTTCTGCTAAGGTTTGGAAGAAAAGGATGTGGTAGAGTGTGTTACACTCAGAAAGTTTATTCTTAAAATATTCTGGGCTCCATATGCTTAAGACTTTACAGAAGGCTTTGCTAAATCTTCTCTGTGTGTTTTACATGCCTTCCCAGCAGGGCAGGAGCACCTTGGTGCTACAACCACAGATAATGGGCCTCGGGTGTGGGTATTAGCCTTGAAAATCTGTGCTCTCAACGTGATGTGTTTGGAGTTGTTTGGTCCGAGGTAACTTAATAAATGTAAGACTGAAAATAAGACTTAGCCTGGCTCTAAGTGCAACCAGATTGTCTGAGACTCAAAATGTAGGTTCAGGATAAGATCTTTGAACTATGTTTGTCTAACAATAATTTTTATAGACTCTGCAGCTAAGGGGAAAATCAGAGCATGAGTGCCAGACATCAGAGAAAAAGGGTGGTTCAGGTGGCTTCTCATCTGTTTCTTCTGCTGACTGAGAAAAAATAGTTTCAGAGATGAATCCACTCAGTTGTTCTCTAAACATTTAAAAGTTTCTTTTAGGCTCTTGCTGTCAGGGAGAGCTTTTAATGCAGAATCACAATGACAGTGCCTTGTTTTGTGTAGTAATAATAAAGAAATTTAATATATCAGAATTCCTGAAATACTACAATGTTGTCTCTATACTACATGTGCATAGATTTCCATTTGTAAGAAGAAATAAACAAAGGAGATAATTTTTTTACATCCTCCATATTTGCTTGAGGTACTTCAGACTTAGCATGGGAAGAGGGAATGAAACAATTTGATCCCATGTCTGTTCCAGTTCTGGCCTTTTTGCTGACACAGCTAAGAGGAGGGTGGTTGCTGGAACTGCATGTATTGTGAATCAAAGACACACTATGAAGAGATTGTGCTACAATGTCCTCATATGTATTGGAGAGGTGGTTCTGCCATACATTACTTTCTTGTTTAGTGTGCTGCTTGCATTGCATGCAGGAATCTGTAATCTTCTGCAGTCAATTCTTCATTGTAAAGATTTTAGGGCACAGTGAAAACACGAAAAAAATGACCAGTGAACAGAGCGCAGGACTGATAGTCTAGTGAAATAAACACATTTTCAGCTCTGCTACCCATGCTTTGTAAATTTTGGCACATCACTTAATTTTTGTGCCTCGGTTTCAATACCTTTAAATGCCATGAGTTCCTAGAAATAACTTTGGAATAAAAATGTTCCGTGCTTTCTCACAAGGGAACCTCCGTGTCACAACTGTATGAGACCCAGTTTTTAGATGACTGCTACACAGCTGTATGAGAGCCCCTGCCTTAGCAGAAACTAAATTTATCAGCTGCTGAGAGCTCCTTTGAAGGTCATCCTGTCCTGAATATTTACTGGGTTCTGTTACATTTTTTATCTGTCAAGAAATCTCCTGACTCCTATTGCTCTGTAAACAGCACTTTGAAAACTGGAAGGTTTTTTTTCAAAAGTGCTCTTCTCCCTGTGCTGCATGGTCTCCCTCTTCACCTACCTCAGGCTTCTCTTTCACTCTGAGTCTCTGTGCTTCTGGTATTGCTGGCTTTGAACTGAATCTTGCACTTGCCTCTCTCCATCCCTCCTAACTCTTATTAAATGCAGTTTATCTCTGTGCTGTTAAGTAGTCTATTGATTCATTTTGGAGTTTATTAGATTATCGCTGTCTGGGTTTTGAATGTTTTAAAGTGCTTTTTCAGACGTGTATGTGTGCACATATGAAAAGAAATCAACGAGCAGGGACAATGCACAATTATTTACACAGCTACAGCCACCACTCTAATGTAATATTATCATTTAAATGCTTGCTGAGTATTCAGTCAGTGAAGGTCTGTACTGCATGCTCCACAGTGCTGGAGCCCAAGGGTAATGTTTTTTCAGAGCTGTTTATTACTAAATACTCTTGATGGAAATACAAATACTACCAAAGCTCCATATGTGGTTTCAAGTACTGGGGGGCCTGTATTGTTTCAAAAATGGCACTAAAACTTTTAAATGTTTCTGAAAAAGAAACTGAGATGCAGTGGGTCTGTTCAGGAGAAAAGAGTGATAAAACCAAGTAGAAAATTGATCTGCAAAGCCTGTAAGTTTATTTGTAAAATTCCCCTCTAGCAGGAGCTTAGACACTTGACTGAACATGCTGCCAATGCTGAGGTTAACCCTTAGCAGCCCTGGATATTTTACCTCACCTATGCTTTCCTAGGGAGACCTTACTGTTACCTTTGCATGATTTCTCTGGTAAGGAAAGGCAACCAGTTCATCCCATCCATGCCTTACAGTTGTGTCTCTGAAATGTTTTATTTTATGGTTTGCATTTATTTTTAAGTTTGGAAATGCACTGCATGATTTTATAGTGTGGTGGAGCTGTGTTGTGCCCAATGGGGTTATATTTTTCAACGTGCTGGCAGGGCTCAGACTTCCTCTGCTGGATCAGTTTCAGTTTCACCAGCTGGTGGGAATAGCAACAGGAATTTGGGGATTACAGATGTTCATGCAGCCAAAAAGGAAACAAGCCAAGTTAAGGGCACATTGTTAAATCTACCCCAGGGGCTTGGCTTTTATTTTCCTGAAGATATGAAGACCTCAAAAGACTTCTTAGTGTTGTAGTTCTTCACTCCTCCCATTTCTCGGTAATATATCCTCCTTTAGGAAAGAGTTCATCTAAAGATTTTCTGTTCATCAAAATGACATAGTTGTACCAGAAAAGACTCCATCTTTATGTGCAAAACCTCCAGCTTACTGTGGATGTGTTTATATCGGCACAAACCTCAATTTAGCAGAACATTTAAACACATACCCAAACTCTGCTGTGGTGATTGAATATTACATTTAGAATCACAGAATGTGCTCCGCTGGAAGGGATTCACAGGAATCACTGAGTCCAGCTCCTGGCCCTGCACAGAATCATCCCCAGAAGTCAATACCATGTGCCCAAAAATATTGTCCAAATACCTCTTGAACTCTGCCAGGCTTGGTGCTGTGACCACTTTACTGGGGAGCCTGTTCCAGTGCCCAAACCACCTTGTGTGTGAAAAGTCTTTTCCTAATATCCAGCCCATTAGTGGTCAGTTGCCAGCCTGATGTAAGCCCATTCAATATCACCCTTTGTGCTCAACCTGTGAGCCATTTCCTTACCCATCAGCTGATCTGTTTGTCACTCACAGTATCCTTGGGGACATTTGGGGCCACACTCTTGAGAAGGAAAAAATGTAAGTATACACACAGGCAGGTATACTCAAAGGAAGAGATTTCATATCCAGTGTTAAAACTGACACAAAGCCATTGATGTGGATTCACGGGTTTTTTTATAGGGTAAAGTCTCTTTCAAAGAGCTACTTGTTTGTCACCTCATTTTTTAACTGATTTTTCTTTCTTCGCTGAACAATTCCTTTTTCAGTCCCCATTTCAGTAGGGTATTTTATTTCTGTGGCACAGCCATTGGTGTGGCACAATCAGAGCTCCTCTGTTCCATTCTTGTGCTAAAGGCTTCCTCCAGCCTAGCTTTATTTTACCATCAATGGCTGATGAAAAGAAACTCTATTGCTTTCCTGCTTGTATTTGATAAGCTCCCCTGTAAGGGTTGCATTAGTTCAGCTGGAGTTAAAAACACGTAGTCCTATTGTAGACCAGATTTTCTCTGCTGCCATATATACTGATGTGTAATGTTTTTAGTATGGTTCTGCAGCCAGTGCTCTCCTGCACAGTCTGATGTGTTCATTTCATTGTCACTTACCTGTGGTTTTGTTGATACAAAACCAAGGGCAGATTGTTGATGTTATCCAAAATAGATTGCATTACCAGAGGTGTGCAGGGTTTAATTTCAGGTGTTAAGAATTTCTATTCTGTGCACTGTGCATCTTGCTGCTGCTCCCCTTTTCTGCACCTGCTTTTGCTGGAGCAGTTTCCATAGCAATAACCTCTTCAAGTTTTCCAGAGGTGTTACAGGAATGATTTTCTATCTCCTCCTCCTCAACAATTCAGGAAAATGGAGCTTATTAGAGATACTTTTTTGTCCTCTGTGCCTTGATGGGAGCCTGGCAGGGGCACTCTGCAATCCCAGGTAAAGCTGTCTGCAGCCACAGCTGCTTGTCCATGATGAGGACCCCAGCCGGGCTGCCCACTGCTGCAATTTGCTTGACCTAATATAGGTTGTCTTCACTTCTCTCTTGACTCAGGCAACAGTATTCTTATGAAAAATAGGAGCAGGACAGATGGGGGGAGAAAAAAACATTCTGAAAATGCAGAAAAACTGAAGTCTTATAGACTGAGAGCCAATAATTCAAGTTTCCATCACGTTTCATTCTTCTGCCAGGCATGTGTGGTACAACACAACTGTTCAACTTGCAGCTCAGTAGCATATGGGAAAATATAAATCCCTAGAGAAGGAAAGCATTAAGCAGCTGCCTGGAATCCCTCAGGAGCCTAACAAAAGGGGGAGTTGGATATTAACATGGGCTATTCAGTTATTATCTTAAAAAGTACTGCATTGAGCAGCAGATATGAGGTTGTGGTTTGAAAGTGAGATGTAGATGATGAGCTCTGTAGCAGTGTGGCAAAACCTTTGTGACCTACTAGGCCAGGGCAGAGTGACCTGCTGAGTGCAGGTGTCTGTGCAAATAACACCTGAGGAGCCACTCTGAGATACTGCCCAGAGCTGCTGCTCTAGCACCAGGTATTAGCCCCCTGCTGTTTCTAAACTGATAAGCAAGCTATTATGCCAGGAAAAGTCGTTGTTGTTATTATTATTGGTCAGAAATATGCTGAAAGCAGTTGACAGACAAAGCTGTGAAGTCTTCCAGGGTGACACATGCAAAAACAGCTCCCAAGCTCAATGAGGCTTAGTTTGACTAACAGAGACCTTGGGAGCAGCTGATTTTTCTGAAGCACTTGTGTCTGAGACACAAGTCTGTATGGCTGCTGCTTGATGTTCAGATTTGGAATTGAAATAGTTGGACATAAATTTGCTTTATTTTTGTATTCTCTCTCCAGATTTGTGACTAGACAGAGTAAAGTTGTGAAATTCATGGGGAAAGCCTCTTTGGACACAGGAGATGAGCCCTATCCCAAAGCTAATGATCTCCGTGTGCCCTTTCCCTTATCTGAAGTCTGCCAGAGCCCTCAATGTGCAAGCCTTTTCTCTTTCACCATTTGTTTCAACCTTGAAAAGACCTTTTTGAGTGCTTTAAAATAACTATGTTGTCATTCCTTAGTTAAAAAAGAGCTTTTCTTCTCTCTGTTTTTTCCCCTTCAACCTCAGTTGTTCAGACATTTTAATAATTCATATTCCTTTTGACTTCACACACTTGCTTGTGCTACCTGTAGTGCTCAGTGAGAAATGTGCTCTTTGCAGAGCTCAAAAGATCGGCTGAGAAATTAGTTAGAATTATGTAGGTGGAGGGTTATGTTTCACCTCCTAATTGAAGTAGTAAACCTATAAGTGTTAGGGCTCCTACAGCAACCTGGTCAGAATTCCAGTGTATTGTTGGCTGTTTCCTCCAGGAAGCATGGATGCAGACTTTGTAGCAGTGAATTGTTGCTGAAGAAACCATGAATTGGAAATTCCCTATCTCCGTGTGTCACATTTCAGCTGCAACATTGAGCTCTTCTGTTTTGCACACAGTTACATGCACAGACTAGACAGGGGAGTTTGGAGAACAACAGTAGTCACCCGTCCCTTTTGCAATTTCTCTAAGCTTCCTTTTTGTGAAAATCCCAGGTGTTGTGCTATCTTACTGACTTTTAAAAATACCATTTTGACAACCTAATCTTGCAAAAAGACGAAGTCAAGTGTATTTCTTTGGGAAGCGTCTTAGCTGCATACATACAAGATTTGGTTTTTAATTATTGCTGCACCCTCCAGCTATAATAAAAGACCTGTCACTGTATTCATGCTGTCCCTATTCATATTCAGAGGGTTGGAAAGTAGAGGTTTAGATTCATTCTGGATTGAGGTTAGGCAAGCAAGGTCTTTTCTTTGGCATAATGACTTTCAGCTCAGTTTGGTGGCTGATCAGTTCAGTTATCTGAATTGTGTATGCGTAAAGAGAAGAAGGGTTGTGCTTTTGCATACATTCCATTTTCATATTTATAAATCAGAATCTGCCTCCATTTAAAAAATGAAGTGTCGCTGCCTTCAGCTTATAAAGAGCAGCTGCCACTGCCATTAAAACTTTGAAATGTTCCCTTGAGAACTCTGAGGATGCAGAGTTCTGAGCCTAGTAGTGGTCTGAGCTTACAAGTGGGAGCAAAGTGTCCCTTAGTGCTCGAGAGTTTAGGCAGTAGATCAAAGGCTTCAGGTTTAAGCAGCTATCTTTCTTTGGTGAGCCTGTCTATGTGGGTACTCACGGAGTTCCAGCTGAAAAGGATAGTCCTGCCCCAGCCAAACTCAGGCATAATACTGCCCTTGGCTGTTAGGAGGAGTTTGTTGTCTTAAACTAACAAACCATTTCACAGCATAAGAAAGACCTCTGGTCGCTTTAATAAGAAAGTTTTTTTTCTCATTGTTCCAACAGCCGAACTACAGAAGTAGAACTGATATTGTGGAGGTCTGTAGATAAGGGCTCCTTTTTTCCATTAAAGGTGGTGTATTGGGTGAGACTCCCCTGAATATTTAAAAGGGCACATTCACACCTTATGATATGAAAGCTTGTGAGGTAGCTGTGGGCAGGTTTTCTCCAAAACTGGAAGCAATTTGACTGCAGAGATGGGTGAGATACAAGGCTAAATGCACTCAGGGACACGCCTTTAGTGACATGGCTGTACTGTTTTTGGGACTTATATTAGAATTTCCATCTGGCATTGCACTGCACAGGCTGAGAATTATGAGGGGAAGAAGGGAATGTAAGAGGTCATTGCCATGCTCGTTGGCCTAGGTTCCTTGTCTTGCTTCCGTGGGGCTTTGGCACCATGGGTAGGGTGCTGCAGCTGTGGTGGGAGCAGCACTGGGAGGAGCACCCAGAAGGGGGCAAGGGCTGAGGTGTCCTACAGGGTGGTGTGCTGGGACTGTGCTGCCTCTAAAACTGTCTGCCCAAGCCAGAACATGGTTGCATCCCCATGCCTGGCAAAGTTCTGGCAAAGTTGTGGACACGCAGAAGCACAGAGGCTGCTTTCTGAGCATCTTTTCCTACCAGGTCTCAGCTTCTGGCAGGTAACTGTGCCCCTGCTGTGCACACCACAGGAGGAGGCAGCCTCACCTCTCTTCACATAATGTCATTTGCCACAGCTGCACCGTAAGGATGCAACAGCACATTTGGAACAAGCTTTCACACGTTACGTTTACCCGTAAATGTTCAGCACATTAATCAGAGATGCAATTGCATGCTATGCTGCAGTTATAGCTGTGCCTCAGTTTTTGTTACTGCAAAATGGTAACTGCATATGAAGGATCTTAAAAAGGGATTTGTGACTACATCTACCTCAGCTTTATTACATCTTACTTTTTTTGTTACATCTCTTGTTTTGCAGGGCCCAGTCACAAAAACCCTCTCAGGCTCCACAGAGTTAATACTTGAATTCAAGATTTTTTTACTCTGGATGTCTCTGTATGCAGAAAACAAGAGGGGATAGAAGAGCTAAAGTTGACTACTTGTATAATTTCATGATGTCTTTTGGCTTTCTGGGTTTCATATCTAATTAATGAACTGCCTTGGCATCTCTGTAGATTGTACAGCTCTGAGCTCATTATTGGCACCTTCCAGGCAATGGCTGGAAAATGCTGAATGCTCCGAAGAAAGTGGTAGTGCTTGGGTGTTTTCTTTTTTTTTTTTCTTTTTCTTTTTTATGAACAAGGTCATCTAGACTGTCTTATTTCTTACGTATTTTTCTAATTTTTTTTTCCTTCTTTATTTTTGAAGGTCTTCCCAAAGACCTTCCCAAAGAACCATGATGGGTATGTGTGGTCCTCTGTGCTGGGCATCAGGAAAGCAGAATTGTCTTCTTTCCTCACGAAGCATTACAGCTCCTGTGTTGAACTAGTTTGGTTTAGCAATAGGATTACCATTGTGCAGTTCAGCTTTCAGTGCCAGAGAATTGAGCGATGACACTTACTTAAGCCCACACTCATTTCATCTCTGAATCATGCCAGCTGAAGTGGGATAATATTCTAAGTGGGTGGGTTTTGGCCTTTCATTCCCCAGTTATCCTTGGGAGACTGGTAGCTTTATATACAGTAATATCTCAAATGAATGCTGTGTATTTGGATGGATAAGTAGGATATAAAATAAGTGTAGGCTCAGACCAAGAATTTTGGCTGTGACATCAACTCGTTTCACCTTGTCGGTTGATGAGCATTATCTGGAGCTTGGCAGCCAGGGCGAGGCAATGGCATTGCTGTCTGCTGGAGATGAGCTCCAGGCTTCTTGTGTGGCTGTTTCCTGGGGCCAAGGGAGGACAGAGGAGCCCACAGGGCAGGCACAAAGGTGTCCCCTCTCAGGGGGATCAGTGGAGTCACAAACGGGTAAGTGTCAAGCCTGCAGACCTTCCAAGTGCAAGTGTTTGACTGCACTTGTATTCTCTTTCCCTGGGGGAGAAAAAAGAACTTTAATTTATGAAGTGAAGTGTCACAACACATTACAGCACATCACATCCCAACGCGCCGCTACATGGAGCTGACATTTGTTTGCTTTAATTCCTCAAAATAGCTTTTATTTAGAGCAAATGTTCGCTGTTAATTCAAAGAGTTCTCATTTTTCTGCGCACTGTACTTGCCAGTTCCCATGGGGACAGTTGTGACTGCGGAGCTTTGCCCTGTATTGGTGAGCTGTCAGGCCTTTTCAGGGGTTTTAGCTATTTTTCTTATTAGTAATGGAGAACTTCTTTGTTGCCCCTCAATCCAAATAATATTAAACAGAAGGCAGCGATGCTTATACTTTTTAATTAGAGTCCTGTGACGTACCAAGTGCTTGGCAAGGAACAGGGGTGTTTCTTGGCAGAGAAGAAGTGTTTGTGCATTTGGTGATCACCTTTCTGGCTGAGGCAATGCAAGTTGTGTTCTGGATGAGATTGTTCCGGGGCACAGCCCACCTACAGACCATCTGTCTGCAGTCACCTTCCTAGGATCAATATCCTGCTGTGGTGGGGTCTGCACAGGCACAGGAGAGATACCTACACCTGTAGTGAACATCTAGAGAAGATCGCCACTCGCGTGTTCAGCACTTCCCATCTGGTTTTTGTACAAGTCTGGTGGGAGAACAAGCTGCTGGACCCTCTTCAGAGGTGTATGTGGACTCTTGCCCTTTTTTTATCAAGACACCTAATAAAGTCCTTGGGTCGGGATTGTTCTTCCATCTCCCTTTATTTGGCATAAGCAGAAGACTGAGGTTAATGTCGGTGGCATTGCAGTTTAATTCCTTGAAATCTTCCTTTTCCCCCAGTCTTCTTCACTATCCTTCTTTTTGCCCTGACTCCTGTGAGAAGAGAGCCAGAGCTGCCTGTGCTCAAAAAGGAGTTTTGCCTCTCACTTCTTCAAATGGTTCAATGCATTAGCAAATCCCAGGTAGGTCTCTGTTGCATCAAGCCCCATGTCATATTATGTCTGTGGAAAACTCCATGGTGGGAAAGACACCGAACAAGTAGGGAAAGCATAAAGTTCTTGATTCTTTCTGTGTTATGTGTATTTCTGGAGACATTTCTTGATCTCTGCTCTGCTTACCTAGAGATGAGTATGGCATTACTCATACCACTAAGAAAGTAAGAGTAACTCTCTTACTGCTATGAGCAACACCATATTCATCTCTAGGTAAGTATTGCAAAAACAAAACGGAAAAATACCAGTGTGACCAGCAAGCTTGCAATGGATAAGCATAATACATGAAAGAGGCTCTGTGAACTGTTTGTTTCTGTGGTGCTTCCTTTGATTACTGTCTCCTGAGCTTTGGGAATCACAAATAATTTAGCCCTTCTTCAAATAACACATCACGTAAACAAATCTGCCTAGACTTCAGAACGTATCTGGAGACTCTGCTTTGGATAGAACAGTTTGGATGGGCTGTTGGGTAAAGCGAGAACTTAAGATCTCAGAGTCATGTCAGAACTGGTTTATTTTCAGAAACATTTTTGTGTATGGTTGAACAAGCTAAATGAGTAAGGGAGGCTGTGTTGGAAGAGAGAGTGTGTGGGGGAACAGTGTGAAGCAGGAGGGGATAAATGAGCAAGCAGGTTGATCTGTTGATTGGGGAGTCTCAGTTCAATCAAAGCAGTGTTTATGTAATTTAATAGCAAAGTGTGCCTCTTGCTTTCCTTTTCCTTACGTCAAAACCATTTTATTCTATTATGTTGTACCGTAACCTGCGTACATTTAATCCTAAGTGGTCATGATTTTTTGCTTCCCATAGTGTCTCCAGATGTCTGTGTGGACTTGGCTTCCCTCCTGAAGCGTAGAAACAAGGTTGTAAGGAGACTCTAAAATGCGATGGCCTGAGCTTTGAGCATTTGGAGCAGTCCTTTCTGTAGCAGAGGGATCAGCAAGAGCTCCTACCCCTCTAAAGTTATCAAAATGGCAATGAATACTCATAGTGGGTAGAAGGCCTGATTGCATCAGCTCCTTTTCTCACCAGTGTTAACACCACAATGGTAAGCTGCCTTTAAGCAGAGGCTAAAGGACCATTTGTATATAACAGCCTATAAAACTTATGTATGGTATTTTTCCCCCTTCGTAACAGCACATTATTTCCCAGCCATCCATCAGCATTTCTGTGGAGCTGATTCTTGTTCAACTAAATAGCATCCTTCTTCTCTGGGCAGAGACCCAACTCGCTTTCCTCCTCCTTTTTTTCATTTCTATTCCTCACTATATTCCATATCCAGTGGTAGATAAATAATAACTTCAATAGAAACCACAATCACACAGCTTATTCCATGCTGCTCTATGCTTTCTTTTCTGCTCATCATGGTGGGATTTTTTCAGGGTTATTATTTATGAGTTAGAAAGCTTTTCCAAGTACAAAAAATGCCAGTTTTCCCTGCTTTGGGCATGGAAGCTTTAAAAAAGTTTTGACACTTTTAATTTAGTACACAAAAAAATCCCCTCTTGGCTTATGAAAAACAGTTGCTATTTTGTATTTGGGAGACCACTGCATTGCCCATTGATTCTTCCAAATCCAAGAGTCATGGAATAAACCTCAAAGTGTTGATTTTCTGTTTGCAAGGATTATGTGTAAAACTGCTTCTGACAGTGTTGTTCCTTGTCTGAGACACATTTCTCTCAAGGGAACATGTGACACTTCAGTTCCATGCCTGCCTTGCATTCCTCATGTAATTTAAGGTGTTGGCTTTAACCTTTAAAGCTTGAAATAGGATGAGTAGTGTATAGCATAGCTCAGGTGTATCTGTTGATTTTCCCATCCTGCTAACAGCCAGTTGGCTTAAGGAGGAACAGTTTAACTGGAAGCCTTTGGCACTGTGATTCCTTTCACGTGTTGCCAGTGTCTCAATATGCCATCCTTTAAAGGGATGGAGGAGTGGATTGCCCTAAGTGTTGGAAGGCATAGGAGCAGTCCTATAGTCTGTAAGTTCTGTGAGAATGCATGAGGCATGGGGATAGGCATTATGTGAGGATGTCCCCTGCTGTTATCCAAGCATGGATACATTTTTACAATTGTAAAAGCCGTGAGAAATTGTTAAAAGTGAGCATGAGGGGAAACAAACACGGAGTGTTTTCCTCTGACAGGTCAGATGAACAAGGCAGGGTCACATTGAAGTACTTGGTGCTTTGTGGAGCTGCGTCTCCCTTTCCTACTGCTTCTGTCCTGGGAAAGAATTGGATCCAGACCAGAGGGTTCCTCAGCTGCTGTGCTCGGTTAGGCAGAGCCTATGGATTCACTTCACCTTGTGTCCTCTTACCTGTTTCTGAATCTGTACTTCATTCACACCTACTCCTTACTGCCTATTGAAAGTGATAAAAAGAACCTTCTGGAAAGCTTTCTCTTTAAATTATATTTATTTCTATTGCCTAGTGCCTTAATGCATTGCTTTGCCTTCAGCAAAAGAAAAAGGTACTTGAATGAAAAGAAAGGGGTAATAGCAGTGGAAGAAAAGGGTTGTTATGTATCATAATGTTAGCATTCTTAGGAGAGATGCTACTCTAGTTGGAAGAACTAATCTTTGCTTGCATAAGTAGACAGAAATGCTGGCAATTTACAGCATGCACTCATACCCAGATGTCAACTCACATTTCCAAAGAGAATCATCAAGTCAGGAGAGAAGCAGCTGGTACAAGCAAGAGGAAAATAAGCTTGTAAGTGTTTAAAGAAAAAAAGTGTTAATTTTTATGAAGTGTAGTGTGCTGGCATCTAAACAAATGAAAGTTAACAGCCAAGAATGGGAAAGTGGAAGGGCTTCTTTTTTTTAGTAACATGTGAGAATTAAACTCCTGATACCTCTTGTAGCAGCTTTAATTCCTGTACTTCATATCAAGTTCCTTCTAGAACAACTTCTTGTGTGCTAGCAACAAAAGGAGAAGTAGTGCTGATGAACTGTGGTGCCTTGAAGTGCATTGAACTGACCCAGGCATCACAGCATGTCCACACACACCTCTAGTTTTAGTTTTTAACCTGACACACGTGTCTTGCAATTGGAGAGAGTCTCATTGGCAATTTCAGTGGCTTCAGGGAGACTGCTGACCAAGAGGCAAGGCAGGCCTTGGAGACGTGTTCTGGATTCCAAACACTCAAGAGTTCTCAAAATTAGCATCTGTTTCCTCCTGAGAGGTGAGGCATTTGCCTAAACTTGTAAGTATTGATCACTAGATAACTATGAAATATTTTCATGTAAAAACAAAGTGTTTCCATGGTGAAAATGCATAAGATTATAGCTTCAGGGAAACCCAGTATGGGGGTTATTGCTGAAAGAGCATCTAATAGAGAATGCTGACTTGCAGCATCCTTTGCATGGAATGAGAAACAGCAGGTCTGCCACTTGCCTGTGGACACCTTTTTGTGCAGGCAGGAGGTGGGTTTGCATCCTAATTGGCTTGATAACAAAGCAGGGCAAACAAATCTTAGGAAAAAAACCTAAAAGAAAACTATAAATTTTGTATTCCTTGAAGGAAAATGAAGTGCAGTATTTACTGTCTTCTTCCCTCCCTCCCTCCCGCTCATTCCCACTCCAGTTTTTTAATGCTCACAGGGCCTAGCAGGGTTTTATGTGGAAATCATTGGGATTATCTCCCAATTTTTTCTCAGATAATTCAGTTGAAAGGTTATACAGAACTGAACAATTTGGAGACAGGAATCACTAAGCTAGGGGCTTTAAGATGCTCTCAAGCTCCTATCCAGCCAGAACAGTTCAATAGTTATTGGATGTGCTACTGGTTGGCTGAGAAATCCATCTTTCCTACTTTTAAATTTTTTTATCAAGGTCATTTTCTCAGGTTTGTCAAGGACAGGAAGGAGAAGCAAGCATCCCAGCTTTCTGACATCCCACCCTGTCCAAGAATTCTTGAAATGGCTATGGTGACTTTGGATTTAAAATACGTATTTCCACGTGGTGCCTACCAAATGGAAAGTGGCTTGCTGACGATCTCTGTATAGGGATGGGGATTTCTGTCCTGGGATGGGGATCCCACAGTCTAGCCTGGCCCATGCAGTGCTTCCAGGTCACCCGTGACAGTGCATGGAGAAAGCCAGGCAGCACAGCTTGGAGACCAGACTTGAGGGCCTGTTTATGTGTCCACCTTACTCAGAGAAGGACTCCTGGTTAGCAGGAGTAAAAGGTTCCCAGCTGTTGGTCACCCCCAGCAGCCACGCCTACAGCAGCAGGCCCCTGTGGCACCTCATCTCTTCCAGTAACAGAACCTGCAGCTGCCAGCCCTTCCCTAGACTAGCGTTTGATACAAATAAATTATAATGAGCTGTCTTAGCTGTTACAGTATTTACAGGATAAATAGTTTCCACTTCACAGCCATCAATACATCCGCCCTTTAAATCCATTAAGTTCCTGACTGCTATATGTTCCCTTAGTAATGGGCTGACACTGATTTAAGGCTGGAAAACCCCTATTTAAAGCTCCACATTAGTGAGAGTGAATGTAAATTGCGATCATGCCATTTGGTCTGGGACTAAAAATGGCTGCAAAAGTGACACATTTCAAACTGTGCTTTGAGCTGAAACAGTGATGGTTCCGTGTTCTTCTAGTCTTAGTTGGTGGAATAGCAGGAAATCTGGAAATTAGTAGCACCATCTTTCTTGTGAGTCTTTAATCTTAAAACTAGGGAAACATGGTTGTTATGGACTGCTCTGTAGCAGGTATAAAACCTAGTTCTGCCATGGACCCTCATGTTTGCATATTTTGGTGATGTTGCTTCCCTGAATCAGTGAAACCCTTCCAGAATGATAAATATTTTAGCCATGTTCAGTTCCTCTCCTGGACCTGTCACAGTAGCATCAAATGGTAGCTGTTTTTAATATCCTTTAGCTGATTGGTTTACAGGAATTGAAACAGATTTCACTTATTTATTGATGTCTGGAAACAAATACCCTGCAGCCTCCCTCTTACATTGGTAGTGTGACCAAGAGAGGAAGAGGTGTAGAATTGGAATAGAAGATCTATCACGTTCAGCCTGCAAGGCTATTATTTGAGCTGCCTCAGAAATGTTTAATTCTTTTTGTTGTTGTGTTAAAGCACTCACAGTCAGATTTTGCTAAAAAAGGACACAGAGAGGTTTTATTTGTACCCTGCACACATGATCTTCAGGGATTATATACAGCAGAATATGAAGCTCCTCCCCATTTTTACATATCTCAGATTGGCCTTTCTTGTCATGTGGTACAGGGAGTGTACATGTTTCAGAGCCTGGGAGGGAGGAAAGAGGAGGGAAAAAAAAGAGATGAGAGAAGTGCATCCTCTTTATCTTCCCTTGGTATATGTAGTGCATGGCTGGTTAAAGCCTCCACAGCCAGGTACAGCAGGACACTGAGAAATGCAGGCCATGCAAGAACAATCAGTCGTGTATAGGCTAGTGATGGAATGCCACTTCAGGCTCCCACTGGCCCCTCGTGGCCAGAGATTCTGTGTTGTGTGTGTCTGTGAGCAGTGATTTTGTAGGTGGAAGTGTATGACCTTGAGTAGCTAATACAAGAGCAGCTGTACTGTCTTCATCCCACAAGAGCAATGGGCACTGAACCCATCTTCTCCAAAGACACAAACCACATGTAATTTTGCTGCTGATGTATTTCTCACAAACCTTTCCTCTCCTGCTTAGATTGTTTCAGTCAGGAACACAGAGCAGGCAGTGAGAACATGATTTCTGACACTGGATCCTTCAGTACACAGTGAGAACCAGTCCCATTGTCCTTTTTGTTATTTGTTTCCTTCCCGTTACTATAGTAGTGGTAGGAGATTGCCAGTCTCCATTAGAAATAAGCCTCCTCAACTCCATTTGAGGGAGGACTGTGTAGAGAAAATATACGGCAAGAATTTGTGAAACACAGCCTGTCACTTCCAGGAGGTGAGAAATAAAAGGGAAGGTTGCTCTGGAGTCTGCCACCAACTTCACTTGTGGAGTGAACGAGTGCGGGAGATTTCCTACAGGGCTATGCGTGGATAGAGCAGCCAAGCTATGTTCAGCATCTGTTTCATTATTAAGCTGTTATTGTTAGCTAATTTGTCAAAGCCCAGGCAGTTTAAGAAGGGGAGAATTCTGGTTTTTGCTGTGTGCATATCTGCAGGTTACTTAATTTTCTTTGTGGATATGATTACTCTATTTGATGGTTGCTAACTGGAAAACAGTAAAGTCATTAAAGGTCCATAGGTACCCTCTGGAGCAACTTGGTGAATGTTGATAAAGGAAAATGCTACTGTAATATAAAATATAATCTGATCACTGCATCTAATCACAGACAAGACTAAGCTGCTAAAGAAGGGTTCTGTAAGAATAATATAATTGCGTTCATACACTATTTCCAACATGAAAGCTATGAGCAAATATCGACTAATCCTTCCAACAGTCCCTGAGGATGGGAAGGTAAATCTATTACTATTTATTAAGAATTTGTTTCAATTAACTTTAGCCACTGTTAAAATAACTATAGGTTGATGAAAAAATTACCAGCATTTGCCTTACAACAGTTTTGAACATCTTGGATGCCCCAGTTTTGAGCAGCATTTCTACTATTATGGAAGCATCAGAAAACTGCCTATTACTTTTTAATTCCATTAATATTTTGTTGTTATTAAATACTAAATATTTGTGTTTGTTAAATATTTAATAAGCTGTCTGGGGCTTTGTAGAATATATTGTATTCAATAAACTTACACAGCATTGTATTATTATTTCTACTATTATTATCATTTGTGGAAATATTTTTCTGTACAGCATAAAACTGCAGATGTTAGTAGTAATGTCTCTTTTTACAGCATGGAACCATTGATATTTTCTCCATTAATTGGTACGTTCTCTCCCCAGGCTGGAGAACAGGGGTGGAAATTGTGCATAAAATCATTAAATGCAGCCTTGGCCACCTGCAAGGCACAAAATGAACAAAATGCTATTTTGGCTGCTGCTGGTTTTCAGGTTCTAGATGACAGTGCTTGATGCTGATTGTCTGGCTGACAGCCCCTACAAATTTCTACTGATGTCAGGTTGCTGTGGATGCTTGCACAAACCTTCCTAGTAGAGGAGTGGCATCTCCTAGGAAAGGCTGCTCTAGGAAATATGGTACTTCTTTTTCCATATCTTAGAGACTGAGAAATTCTTATTTCCTTTTGTAAATGTGTGTCTCAGTGTTAAGTCAAAGATGGGGATTAATTTCAATCTTCGCTTTGTTTTTTAGTTGATTGGTTTGTTGACAGTTGTTATACCTTTATTCCAAATTTATACCTAATGTATAGGCCAAAAAATTGAATATTCTGTTTGGAAGAGAAAATGGATCATTTATATTAGTCTCATGAGAACTTGGATTAGTTTAAGTCTGAGGATTTATGTCTGGACAATCTTTCAAAAAAAACCAACAAAAAAAAAAACCCAAAGGAAACAAAAAAACCCCAAAAAAACCCCAAAACAAACAAACAAAAAAGCTGTAGTTTTGGGTTTTTGCTATTATTTATATTATTATTTTACATAATTTTGGAACCATCTTCTTCATGCAGAAACATGCGGCAGAGTATGTATCGTATTCTCATTGCTTTCCCAGTGAATGTTTTCTGTGTCATTTTGTTATATAAAACTCAGGGATTTGGCTCAGTATTTAAATAGTTGTCAGGTGCTTGCAGTCGATGGCTGAGTGTCTTGTGCCCCCTTTTTGCTCATGTGTGCTGAATGAAAAGCTGCTGTTTGTCACTTGGTTGGCAGGCTCTCAGTGCCTGTACGCAGCTTGCATTAATGCTAATGGGAGCTGCACGCACACCGAAGAGACAAAAGAGCCAGGTTCCTCCTTAATCTACACAATCAGATAGTGAGTACCTTGTCATAGCACCCGAGGTGGCCTTTTGCTGCCCAGAAATTCAGTCTACCGTGCCCTTATTGCTTAAACTGCTTCTAGGAGCTAATCAGATTCCTCCCTCGTTCTGACAGGTGAAATATGGGGTAGTGTATGAAAGACAAAGCTTGAACGAGCAGTAACAATTGATTAGGCAAACGGTGCGTGCAGAAGATCACCACATCTTTCTTCCATTGGCAGTGGAAATCACTGGGAAACACCAGGCTGGTGCAACTCAAGGTTCTGGGCAGCTTTCCTCATTGTTTGTTCTTGTTCAAATGCACCTCCTCAGCCTTCTGCTTTTGTCTGTAGATGGTGTGCTGGGTACCTGGTACCTACAGCAAACAGTCCATCCAGGGAAGTGTGATGAGAGGGTGAGCAAGCAGCTGATTCTTTGGCAGCCCTGTACTCTCCTGAACTCCTCTTGCTTCCCATCTTCTTGGTCTTTTCGTGTTTTAAAATAATATTTTACTGTATGTCTGGTAGTTAAGAATTGCTTTTTTTTTTTTTTCAGTATCTCACAATCAAATTGCCAAAGGAGTTGGGTCAGGGCAGAATTCTGCCAGAAGCTGCTTGAAAGCAGAGTCAGTACTTCCTGCCTATTACATTTCCCTTACCAGATTCCCTCTGAAATGTCTCTGTCTCAATAAAATACAGTGTTTTGAAGCTTGGTAATTTCCATACTCTACCTAGATTTCCTTTTTATGATACTTGCAGCCCTTAAGGACAAATTAAGGTGGTTGGGCTTTTTGGTGACTTTTATTTTGTGTTACTTTGTCTTTGGAAGCACAGATTGAGGCTCCCAGCTGAGACTCTAGGAATACTTCGTGTGCTGCCTGCTTCTACTTATTTCTTGTCCTGATGTGCTCCTGTTGTTCTTGAGTGCCTCAGCAGCTCTGGAGTTGCTTTTTCCTTAGTCAGAATTGATTAGAGTGATTTTGAGACAGGGGAGTCTATTTTATGACCCCCTGAGCTAGCCAGAGCATGGTCTTCCCAGTGGAGCTGCTGACCTGCTTTGTATGGACTGGCTGCCAAAGGCAGCAGCTGTGGGTCTTCATCAGTTGTCATACCCCTTTTACAGATTAACCTCTGCTCTTTTCCCGTGGCATTGTTTTGTAGGCATGTTGACAAGCTGCTTTGATAATAAGAAGTGGGTGTCTCAACTGGGAAAATGTTTTGGCTCACCTTTGAATATTGTATGAGCCAATTAGGCCACCGCGTCCGTCCCTCTGGTAACGGGGATCTGTGTGGGTGAAGCCGGTGGTTAACTATAGGTGGCAGCAGCTTTCTAATGCTGTTACTTGAGCATGTTGTTGGGTTTCTCTAGAGCTGAGATGATGCTTCTCGTGGATCTCAGCTCCCATTCTTCTTTGTTTAGCTGAGGCTTTTTTAGCATAGGCTTTTTGTAGGAAAAAAACCTAGCTGGCTCAACAAGTAATTTCTACTCGAAGGATTTCTTTATCAGCAGAACAGGATATGCTCTGATTGTCACGATCCTTGATACTTATTAATTTGTAACATATATGTATTTCCAGAAGTACAAAGTTTAAAAAGATTTCTGACTTGGTCTGATTTCTGCCTACCTTCTCTGCTGTTCTGCCTCTACAGCTTTTCTTGAACTTGATAGAGGTGTGCAGCTTCCTACACCAGCATCAGGCCAGTGCTGTGTTCTGTGTAAACAACCCTTGAACTGGCTTGCTGTGGCAGAGCAGCAGCCTGCAAGCAGCAGTCAGCAGGCCCTTGAGGACACATGTGCTAATTGAGGGGGAGCAGTGGGAGTCTGTTAAAAGCAACTAAGAAAAATCAATTGACTGTGGACTCAGGCTTGCTTATAAGGCTCTGCACCTACCATGGAAAAAGCCTTCAGGGGTCTGTAAATTGCAAAGGCTGAAAAAACACGGAGTAATATACTGTAAGGAAAAACAAATCTCTGCACTTAGAAATCACCTTTAAATCTGTCAGTGTTAATGCAACAGACAAAAGCGTTTTTGACAGTGAAGCCCGAGCTCTTCTCTTAACAATGCTGTAATATATTGGTTTGGGAGAGTTGTAGTAAATGTGGTGATAGACATTCTACTGAAATAGAAGTAGCCTGCATCTCTCTTAAATCCTTTGAATTGAAAACTAAATTAACTTGCAGTTTTATTTGCTAGATCAAAACTTTGCACTTGTCTCCACACCTGATTTTCATGTGTTTGCTATTGGCTGCTTCTCAGTCTGGTGGGCAGTGTGGCACAGGTAGTGAAATAGGGGCTGCAACAGGACATTTCAGAGCTCTCATACCTGAAGCTACCTGAAGGCATTTTGAGAAAACAAAATACTTAGGAAATGATGGTTTGACAGACAAAAATGGTTTGCATTATGGAAACTTTCATTGTTTCCAGGGAAGAATTTAAAGTAAAATTCAAAGGGCTCCTTTCTAAGTTCAGTACTGTCACTTGCAATGTAAGAGAACACAATTCAGTTTCTTCTTCTCCCTAAATTAAAACCAGGGCTTGGACTGTGCTTTTTGACACCAGGTGAGAGTCCTGGCCACTAAATGACTCGGCAGCTCTTAAAAGCTTTCTTGTTTGGTCTGGAGCAAAATCTGAAAAAGCCTCTTGGTTTTGTTCGGGAGAATATGGAATTCTGGAGTGGCATGGGATGAATTGCCACTCACCTTTAGACACACCATGTTTTGCATCTGGACACCTGTTGACTTCTGTAGGCTTTCCTCCAGCATTCTGGCAGGTGAGCATACACTTGTTCTGTACAGTGCGTAGGTGAATTTCCACATAAGAACTTCAGTGCTAAATGCAGCTGGCACAGCTTTTAATATGCAGCATAACTGGTTAAAACTAGTTTAGCTGTCATCTCTGTATAGTACCATTTACAGCACTGAGAAATTAAGTCTAACCCTTCTTCTCTACAGCTAAGAGGGTAATGCTTCCCATTCCAAGGGGTTGGGTCTTTCCTTGGGCCCCCAGTGATACTTTACTATCCCTTTATGTCTCACGGTGCTCCTTTCACCCCCAGCGTTACACATCCTAACTTCACCCTGCAGTCAATTAAAAAAGACAACCTGGGCTCGGTTTCCCAGGAGTTTGGTGTGTCCTTGCAAAAGCCATTTCGCATTAGCCCGAGAATCAAACCACCAGGTGGTAGATGTGTCTCTCTTGCCCTTATGCCTGTTCACGCTGCAGCTTTCCACTGGCCAGGAAGAGGCAGCAGCATGACTGACTGGTGATATTTCCAGTTGCTGCTGTTTCCTAATGAAATGTTTCAAAGCCAGAGCGATAATGTCCTGATTTGTAGTCCACGCTCAGAAAATGGTGGTTGTGAATGAGACTGAGTTCATAAGCTAATACTTTTTGTCTCCTTGTAGGAAATTACAGAGCCCCAGCACTACTCATATTTTTTCACAGTCTTCATTCCTTCTTTTTGTTTGTTTGCTGAATACTTTCGAGAGGAGACTGTAGTGGGACAGTGAGTGAATGTAACTATTAAATTTTGTTGGAAATTATGAAATGAAAGTGCATATTATATTCATACCTGATGCATCATTCTCCTGCCTTTACCTTCCGGCCCATCACATTCCAGTCTATTTCAGAGATTTAGATGCATTTATGTCAGATCTCCCATCCCAGAATACAATCTACATCCAATTATCAACCCTTAGGGATACATTAGATGTAACTATTATATCTTCTTCTGTCAATAAAATTATAATCACGAAATGCACAAATGTCGTACTTTGGTTTCTAAAAGCATCACAGATAAGAATGAGATGAAATGAAAAGGCTGTTATGCTGCATTTTACACATGCTTATATGCAGAAGATTGCCAAAATTTCAAGCTGAGGTATGTATCTCCTTTTTCTGTCTGCTACTAACGAATCTCAGCCCTGAGCAAGCAAATGCCTGCATAGGATCTGACAAAATTACACGCAAAGATGAATTAGTCTTTTCCTCCATTTGTTCACATGCCACGTCCAGGAGAATCACGAGTGTGTGAGTGACTTGTAAAGGTTCAGCAAGGACTGTCACATGCAGATTTCACAGACCCGTCTACCCGGGAGTACTTGGTTAAGTGAAACCAAGTTAATGAAAAGAGTGTAATTTCAAATATATTAGAACTCACTAAACCCCTTCAATGCTCTCAAGAAATAAATTGCTCTGAGTTCTCATTAGCTTGCTCAGACTCGTTTTGACTTTTGACTGAAAACTTCTGTATGGGAGTTCCTTAGTTAATGCACCTTAAACTTACACCTGTACCTAGTTTGGCTTACCTTGCCTAAGTTTCCCTTAATTACAGACATACCCTAAGTGAAAGAAGCCATATTAGCTCAGGAGAGTCTAGAGAGCAGTAGTCACTCTCCATGAGATAGAAGTCCTGTTCTCCCTTTCAGGCAGGCATGATTAGTTACCTCTGCTCATGAAACAATCATCACTGATTAGTAAAAAAAGTAAAGAAAGAATTTTATATCCTTAAGAAAACTGCACAGCACTTGAAATTAAAGGAGTAAGAGGAATGGGAGAAGTTATACTGTGTGCAGAATATTCTGTAATAGTCTGCTCCAGTGTGGTTTTGCACTCTTATCTAAATTTTCTGGTATTGACTACTGTCAGAGATAGAGGAGCAGGCTTGACAGTCTCTCACTGATTCAGTAACATGGGAATTTTTATTCTCTGAGCTAAGCCTCTGTGGCAGGGCTGCAGGCAGGGCTAGCAGACTGCATAAAACAGAATTTCATTTTTTAATACTTCTAACCCAAGCATTTTAAAAGCTGAAATGCCAATGTAAAATACTGGTATCTGGCAATTTCTATTGTAATTCTCAGATTTGAAGCTGAAGCTCATACCTGAGTACCAGGGAAATGGGAGAAAGAGGATATCTTAAACTGCAAAAATACCTGAAAATACAATAACTTGGTAAAGGATCTGGTAATCACTACAAGTAAAGAGAAAAAACTTGGGCTAAGTTATGTTTAAAAAAAAAAAAAAAACACCAAAAGCCTGCCAAACAAACAATAACAAAAAAAAGAAGCAACCTAACAGAGAATTCTATTTCCTTGGAGTCTAATTAAGGATGGAATATCATCCGCCCTCCAAGAGGAAAGCTTTTTTTGTCCATGTATCAATTTAATATTTCACAGGTTGGCACAACTGAAAGCACATAACAGTTGCTGTACCATGTAATATCCAAGGGAAATGTTTAGTTTAAATCAGAAACATACAGTGGTGTCAGTGAGATTTGTGCAGTCACATACACATAGGCTGAATGGAAGGAATGGGATTTTAGGAAAGATCATGAGCATAAATCTGATGGTTAACATCTTAGGAGTGTAGAGTTTATTGGGTAGTCAGATGTTCAGTTCTGCCATGAGATTCTATTCACTGGAAATTTTGCTGAAAGATACCATGGTGAGAATCTATAAAGCTCAGATCTTCATATAATCAAAAATTTGCAAGGATCGAATTGGACTAAATTTCATCCCGGTCTGTTAGACCTTAAAGGGTTTGTTATTGGTAAATCAGGTACAAGTTAGACCTGAATGAAGAAAGTTTTAAAATGAGGAGGCTTTGATCTTTTTTTTCCAAATTGCCTTTTGCTGTACAACACTGCCATATTGAAGTGGAGGAGTTATCACTATAAGAAATTCTTCCGTGTCCTTTCACTTTTCACTGTTACACTCTTTCAAGGTACTGCTATTTCTAAAATCACCAGCATTTCTCTAAGATGAAGATTAGCTGTGTGTTTACTTAAGTTTCCTTGCAGAAATTGCTTTCCCTGGTGTGTAAGCATGCATGTATGTACGTGTCTGTACTCTGATGTATTAGATTAAAATTACTGGCTGTTTTGGAAGGCTACTCTTTTTTAAAAATCTTTTTTGCTTTCTGTGGCTTTTATTTACAGTGTCCTGTGAGCAGTTTGTGCTTGAGTAGATGACTGCAATATAAGTTCAGGAAGAAAACAAACGAGACTTGGAAGCAGCAAAGCAGATCTGTTTGCAGGAGAATGGGTAACAAAAGAAATGTGCTGCAAAAGAAAAGCTGTCCTGCTCCGCACCTTTGGAGTGCTATATAATTTATAACTGTTCTCTGCAAAGTGTCTGAGGCAGTGCCAGGTGGTGGGGAGTTAAATTAACCCCCGTGGCGTGTAGTTATCGGCAGAGGCCAGACCTGTGGATCGATACCTCGGTGCTGTGAGTCACCGTATCAGCTGAGGAAAGTGAATCTGTAAGCTCCTTATTTCTCCATTCTTTTAATCGCCCGGCTGTGTCTGGCTGTGATGAAGATGGAGCAGACGCAAATGTCTGATGCTTGAAGCTCTTTGATTTCTGAGTTGATGGGGTGAAGCCAATGAAATGCTGTGAGAGACTCAGACAGCTGATAGTGTATTGTCTTTTTCCAAGTATCCTCAGTTCCCGTGCTCTTTTTTTTTCCTTCCTTACCCACAGATCTGGTTACACTCAGTAGCTGCATGATCTGTGCTTTGCTTGACCGACACAGATAATTTCTAGCATCACTAGTTAAGCCTATTTTTTATTATTATTAATAATAAAGGCTGTTTTAGTCTCGCTTAAACGGATTAGCCTTGCTCCTGCCTGCTTTTTGATTGTTTTTGCTGCTGGGGGCTCACTCTTCCGATGAGAGTTCTTGCAGATGGAGTTATTGCCAAGCTTATCCTTCACTGAGGCATACCTAATATGGATCAAACTCGATGGAGTAATTGGGTTTTCAGAGAGCCACCGCTCCAGGAGAACATGTCATCCTTCAGGAATGAGAATTTTTGTTGTAGCTGTGGAAGATACTTGCACAGCTGCTGAGTCAGCCGCCTCCTTTTGTGCACCCTCACACTTTGTGGGCGCACCCATTTTCTGCGTGCAGCCCCCAGAATTCGTGCCTGTTGACAGCTGAGTCTTCTTGCTTCCCTGAAGACCATGTGTGTCTTCCAAGTCTATTGCTACCCCCTCTACCTCTCTCTTACAAAAATTAATATATAAAATGCTATATCTCTGGTATGCTTCCCTGTTATATTTTTCTAAACTCAGACTTACCCAAAAATTTTCCATTTGGAATGCACTGGTAAATTAAGTACCATATTGTTCTTTCTTAGCTGCACCTACTCCCTAGAGGATTGAAAAATTGCCATCTGTAGCCATCACCCAACAGAAAAATAAACAGGATTAAACAACTGCAATTAGTTTCTTATAAAGCCAAGTGTAATATGCCAGTCAAAACCACGGACTTTCCTTTCCCTCACAATGAGTGAATTATTTTCTCTTTAAACAATGACAGTGACCCTTGGCCTTCAAACCAGTTGCCCCTCAGCTGAGGCTTGGAGCAGTTACAAGATAAGCTGGCCCTGAAGTTGAACAGTGGTAGATGTGGATGAGCATGTTGAGTTACTGGTTTTGGTGATTAATGAAAGCTAAATTAAAGATGGCTTCTCAGCCTAACAGCTGAGCTTCTGGCTGTCATTCTGTGTTCCACCTGGCCTTTCCCTCATCTTATATGCTGACTTTAACCTCGCCTTCTAGCTCAGTTCCCATCTTTGTTCTGCATCCATAGTTGCAGACATTGATCTTAACCACTGGGCATGACCGTTCATGTCCCAGTCTCTTTCTTTTAAAAAAATCATCCGAGCCAGGACTGAGCTTTCTGATTCTCTACTGTTTTATTCTCAACCCACTGTCATCCTCTCCCTGCCATGGGGAGTAAATACATATGTGCAGATTTCTGCATTGCTGTTCCTAGCGTAGCCTGGAACATTCCTGCATAATAATGGGGAGTATCATTTATCTCCGTATGCTGTCTGTGTTGTCCAAATTGGTTGTCCCCCTTCATCCTCTCCCCAGCTTCTTGCACATGGACAATTCTTTAGTCCTCAGCTTTCTCCTTTTTTATTCCTATGTGAAGGCACATGCAATACTTAGATCAGATTCAAAATACTTTTATGATTAAATTAGAATGTCTCAAGAGAGATTTTCATCCAATAGTTTTGTTTTGGAAAAACATTGTGTAAGGCCACACTGGACAAGTACCTGTTGATTTTATGTAATTTGATTGGAAAATGTCTCTGTGAGCTTGAACAGAAGTAATCAGTTTTAATTCTTAGAGGTTTACTTCAGTGAAAGTTTGTTTATGGTCCCAAGATACTGGGTGAGACACATGTGAAAGACTCCCAGGGTGAGTTTGTGGGTCTTTGAGCTCAGATGACACCACCATGCTTCATCTCAGCCATAACAGAAAAATAACTGTGGTCATAATAATTGTGTCAGCCACAGGCAAAGGGCTGATATTGCAGCAAAACTGCATTAAAGAGGTTTTCTTTGGCTCAGTGGCACCTGAGGAATGACTGTAAACAAGCCACTGCAAGGAAGCCAGTGGACAAACAGGTAGACAGTAGGTGATATTGTCTGGATCCTGCAGATGGGAAGTTACTGACTTTACTGGTGTACTTCTGCCTTGGCATCAGTTCTGATTTGTGCATGGGTACAGAGGTCCTTGCAGAGGAGAAACTGAGATTGAAAAATATTGATATGAAATATTAAGAAGCAGTGTCGTATGCAGAGGAAGGGGAAGAAGGATAAAAGTGTTCCCTTTGTTCATCCCAGAATGATTTGTCTTTGGAGGGCTCTTGGCAGCTGTGAATGAGTTTTCCATAGACTGATTCCAGCTGGCTAGGTGAGGTCACTGGGCTTTCGAAATATTTGAGGTAGTGGTTTTAAACTAGTGACTATCTCAACACAAACAGGAATAAAGCAATCTTGTATAGTCTTGGTCATACAGTAACCACTTTGTTCTGTCTTCACTGCTCACAGCGGAATGATTTGGCTTGTTACATTGGGAGCTTTGCATCCCTTCGTGGTCATCTACCCGCATCTGAAGTCTGCCTGAGTCTGCATTGCTGATTTTTTGTGCTTTGCTTCTCCGGAACTGAATTTATGTTTTCAGTTCTTAGAGTGAAAGAATAGATGCTGTGGTGAAAACAAATAGCTGGATTTTTGATTTTTTTTTTTCATGTAACCCTGACAGCCTGTGATGCAATGCAAGTGACTGAGGGGAAACTCCCTGTATCCTAGTTGATGCAGAACAAGCCAGCAGCTGGGAAACTTGCTGAAACCAGATGCCTTGCAGTAGCAGTGCCATGGTTACAGTTGTGCGCTGAGAGGAGTTTTAATTGTGGTGTAGTTTTTTCCCTTTTGAAAGAAGGTGGCTAGCCAGGGACAGATTACACGTAGATTTAGTCCTTAAATGTTACTTTGTAATTGTTTGACTTATTTCTTTATGAAAGCTTAGCATGAAGTCACTGAGTTTGGGTTAAGGATTAATTATGTGTTTCTTGGCAGTCCTGGTTTTCATTATTGACCAGAGAATTTTAAAAAATAGCATTGTCTATGTCTGTGAGGATCCCTCAGAAGTGAATCTTGAGTAAATTTGTCACAGTGTATATATTTGGTTTTTTTAAATGCTGGATTTAGGATTATCTTTTGTTTCTGTTTTTTATGTATAAGCCTAAATGCTGGAGGGTTGGAAACAGACAAGATTGAATGGGTCAGTTGTGTGAATTGGCAAACACAAGGTTTCCTCTTTCACACACTAAGCTTCTCTGTTAAGCATTCTGCAATAACAAAGAAAGATGAAATGTTTGGTCTGTGTGGTGTATGAAGGCCTTCTCAGAGGCTAAGCACTTCAAGTAAGTAAATAAGCAGAAGTTTCAAGTACAGACACTATTTGTGAAGCAGAATGATGCTACACACGCATCTAACACAAGCCTGCAAAAGCAAAGATATTAAGAGCTAAGTCCTTGCTAGGTGGTTAAATAGCAGCTTTCCAGTGGTAGTTCAGGGCCCTTTTCCATCTCCATAATCCTGGTGGATTATACTGGAGGTGGGCTGCAGTTACTGAGTCCAACTGGTACTAACAGGTTTGGTGGTTTTTGCTTTCTTTGTAACAGGAGCAAAAAGTGAAAAAACCCCATCTTTTACCAAC
This sequence comes from Regulus satrapa, assembly GCA_013396955.1. NCBI lineage: Eukaryota > Metazoa > Chordata > Aves > Passeriformes > Regulidae > Regulus > Regulus satrapa. The sequence continues at coordinate 357,741 of VWZN01005429.1, read as the reverse complement.
TCTTATGCCTGAGAGTTTCAAAAATTGCTCTCATTTCACTATATTTCCTGTTTTTCACTTCTTGCTTCATACCTGATTTGCAGAGACACAGCGTCAGTCAGACCCATTGCTTCCTCTCAATGTGTATTGGTATCTTTCAGAAGAGCTGAGGTGGATTTGGTTGGACAAAGGGAAACTCGTGGCCCCGGATTTGCACACCCATTCTGTCTCTCAGCAAGCCCCAAAAGAGGGGTAGTCACCTGACATTTCTGCCAGAAATACATGATTTTTCCCTTGGGGACACTGCCTTGAATCAGCAGAACAGCTCCATATTGCCCTAGATCTACTCATAAGGACACCACCACGCTTTGGAGCAAGGCCACAATTTTGCTGACAACGTGGGAGTCAAGTTTCCCACTGCTGAAGTGTAGCTGCCTCTCAAAAGGAACACAGCAGCTGTTTTGTGACAACATTGTTTGAGAAAACTTCTTCTGCTAATGGTAAAACGTTGCTTTTCAGCATAGTATTTCTTTAGAAATTATATTTAATTCAGAATTAGTATTTCCTTCCAAACATGAAATGAAGGCGCAGCCCATATATCTCTTGGTTACTGGTGAGGGAATAACTCATGTAGACTAACTTTCTGCACAGAAAAACACTGGCAATGGGCTGTGAAATAAAGGTGGTTATGGGGTTGTGCAGCTCAAAGTAATGTATTTCGTAATAGGACATGTAGTGTCTCAGGGAATTGCACAGCATACACGCACCCGAGATATATTCATGGACACATTGTGGGCAGCATCATACCTTCCAAATCATGCACTGTTCTGTCTTCCCACCTGAAAATAGGCTTTTTTAGTCTTCATGGCTTTGCTGTCTGGTTATTTGAGATGGCTTATCTGTGGTTGGCATTGTTTTGTTGGCGGCATACGTCAGGCATCTTGTCAGAGAGCAGCTGTTCATCTCTTCCCTCCCCATCATACTCCAACCCACTTGCATGTCAGCTTCGCTGTACTGTCGTCTTATCAGTCAGCTTGGAGAAGGGGTGGTTTGAATTATTTTCACCAGGAGCATTGTGCCTACTGGTTTTCAGTGAGAAAAAGGTTTGTAATTACCTCAAAAATAGAAGAAAGTACTGCCTCATCTCTTGTGGTGCCCAATAGTAGCAAGACCCTTGGGGTTATATTTTCTCATCCTTCCACCTCGGAGGCTGACTGCTTGTGTAAAAAGACAAGGTGATCACTGTGTTCCTGCCTCATTCTCCTCTGACTGTGTTGCCATTCCTTGTGGTTTTCTAAGGATTGAATTTGCACACATCATCAGCATCAATGTTGTTTTCTGTTTTCCATAGTTGTTAGCACAGCAGAATAATGGATACTCTGGTAACAGGATCTAGGTGGCTAAGCTGTATGCTGGATGTTCCACAATCTCATGTGTTCACATATCTGATCCAGCAATTTCCAGTGAAATGCCCATGGCCCCTGAATTTGTGAGATGCAAGCTTCATGAGGTGATAGAGTTCCCCAAATAACAGTTTATAAAAGGATCAGAGCTTTCTCTGAGAGAAAGCATTGGAAAAGCAGCATGTGCAATGTCTTACTACATTCAGTAGGGGCACAGATTTTCTGGAAACTTGAGCTAAGTAGGGCTAGAAGTCACTTGTGTTAAGTCATCCAAACAGGGTTATGCCACCTGGTTGGGGATCTTACGACAATCTAATCCATGTGCATTTTTTTTAACTCATCATGGGAATCAAGACTTACACTTGAATAAATAACTTGTCAGGGCTTTGATTTTGTCATTTTTGAGGTCACCAGGATCTAGGCAGAAAAAAGTATAAAACTGAAAGGTTTGGAGCAGTAGATTGAGCCAAACGTAATGTGGATAGGTCTCACGCCACATTTAGAAATCACGGTATGCTTAAGTCACAGACTGCAGCAGTCCCTCTACTGCCAGGTTTAGGCTTCTCTTGAACCTACTACTCCCAGATAATCAGTTATTGCTGGCAGAGGGCTTAGAGTCTGACTTGAGGGCTGAACATAGTTATGAGGCTGGTATGCATCATGCTGTCCGCTGGTGTGAAGACATTATGATGCAGAGTAGAGTGATTCCAATTACTCCTCCTCCTCTGCTGCCCTACTTTTGAAATTAAAGGCTGCTGCTGTAACCCACAGTTCACTCTGATTCTTCTCCCTGTGGATTTCAGGGTATTCACATACAATTGTAACATAAGGTTTTATCAGCCACCTGCATTATCCTGCTCTTGTGAGCATCACTAGTGAAAACTAGCAGATAGGACCCATAATCTACACAAAACTTTATCAGGCAGTGACACCCCCTGCCACTGTTCAGAGCCCAGGCACCACACAGGCAGGAGTTTGAATTGCCATCAGCATTTTCATTCTTGTTTCTTGTGACGCTGCTGATCATGGAGGTACACAGCAACAGTGAAAATCTCAGGAAAAGCAGAAGATTTTAGCAAATTTTCAGTATTTCTTTAGGGGTTTGGCTTATTCAAATTGGCTCGTATTCAAATGGCTTGTCCCACTTCACATGCATCTCAAGCATTTCCTTGGTTTGTAATGCGAGACAGCTGGTCTTGAAGTTAATCCCCAGGGTTTTGGGGGCTTTTTCTTCCCCTGGCAAACTCGAGAGGAAAGATGTTCAGAAATATTAGCCATCGGCTGTCACTTAGTAGAAACAATAACAGTTGGTGATGATAATAGCATTGGCTTAAAACTAGCAGGGAGATGCAGGTCTAGCATATGGGCATCTAAAACCTCTGCAGTGATGGAGCTGAGGAACACGACACATTCAACTAGCTTTTGAGTTGAGGGCTCCGAGTTCAGGTTTTACAGCATCAAGCTGTCTTGGAATTTGGCTGCAGTAAGCAGTTAGTGCTTCAGTAGAGAAATTTCCAGTTAATCTTTTTACCTGCCTTTGCCAGGCAGACTGCACTGAGTCAGCTCGGCCCGGTCCCCACTGTGCAGCGGCTACAGCCAGTCTCACTCCATCACTTTTAATGAATCTGTGTCTCTGTGGTTTTCACTAATTTACTCATTCGCAAGAGAAATGAGGAAGTGTTTTCCTGTCTTTCTCTGATAATGAATGAGATATGAAAGAGCTTCATGGCCAGTAAGCACCCTGGAGGGACTTGAGTTTGTCAAAACATGCAAGGCGTCTTCATCAAAGCAACAAAATTATTTTCCTTCCCCTTACTCTATGAATTGAAAATTCACATGCCAGTAGCCAGAAACGTGCCCAGTTTTGCTTAGACAATGGAATTGACTTTGGAAAACTGAATGTGTGGGAAAACTGATAACATCTTTTGCATCAGTATTTTTCAGAGGTGTTGAAAATATATCTTGAAATAATAAGATATATTTCAAGATATATTTAAATATATCTTGAAATAATAAATGGTTACCTGAGGCAGGCTTTAATGTGGGGCTTTTGCTGTAGTCTGGCTTGGTGTCTGTCAACCCCCACTTGCACAGTGTAGTGTTTTGCCCTCAGTGCAGACTGTGGGCAGCAAACGTTTCCTTCGAGGGCTGTGTTGAATTCTGTTTACCCAGAATTTTCATTTCTGCTTGCTGCCGTCTTCAAACGTACTTTGTATACATCAGAAGGGCACAGATAAGAGTTTACAGAAGATTAAACAGGCACAAACACATTAGGAGAGACAGTAAGGGATTCAAATTGTTAAACAGAAATATTAAAGTCTACTCAATAAGTCTTCAGGGCTTTTCAGTGCCCAAACTTAATAAAATTAACCAACTGCTGCAGCTTAACTCTAGTGCTTACCATTGCTATCAGAAGCAATCAATAGGAAATCTAGCTTTATATGGTATAGCTTTGAGTTACAAACTGTAGGTTCCACTTTGAAGTGAAGAACAGCTGCCCAGGAGTATTGTCAGCCGTGCACTTTCAACAAGGTAACTTGTCGCAATGCTTCTGATTGCACTCCTGTACTTCCACCCTTTTTAAAACACAGTCCCCTTTGAAAGGTAGAGTAAATAATTTGAATTATTGCTCCAGTTTCATGTGTAAAAGCAGACAGTGCTTGTAGGAAATACAAGCTGTGGAAGGTGAGTTGAACACTTGCTAGTTGAAGGATTAAATTAGCTGGCCTAGAGAGAATTATCACCCTACAAACCTCCCGTTAAAACCTGAAAGGGCTACAAGTCTTTTTTGCTGTTATGTTTGAACATGTTCAAACATGAAACTGGTGACAAATATTCACTGAACCTACTATTTAAATATTATTGCATATTAATTGAATATTGTGTCTGTAGCGTGCAGTGTTGCATGCAATTTGAATGTCACTTAGCCGTCCCCTCTCTGTCACTATGCTACTTTGATTTTAGCATTTTCTGAGCTCTTTAACATTTGTCATGTATTGATTCCCATGGAGCTCCCTATTTTTTATCCCCCACAGGGAGCCTAAACATGCTTGAAAAGGGGAATATCTTGGTTCGGAGGTCTTTTTATTTTGGTTGTATGCTAGATGCTGAGTAGGTGTGATACTATTTCAGATTTGTTCAAATTTTAAGATTTTATGGCACGTATCAGATACAACCTGGTGGCACCAAGTTCAGGGGAGTGTTGTGGTGTGTGCTTTACGTGCTTATGACAAGACAGTTTCTGGTCCAAAGGACTTGTCAGTGTTCTACAATGAAATCCATCAAGTGACTGCAACAGGGAAGCAGAGGAGGAAAATTATGGCACAAACACCTTATTATATGGATTGTCTTCCTGCATCTTTTGCCAGTTCAAAATCTATTTTTTATATGGCTAAACTATTAATAGCATTCAACTCTGTTAGCAAAGAGGAGAGCATTTCCAGTGCCTCCTTCTGTACGTGCAACAGTGAACGTCACAGCAGTTAATGTCCAGCAGTCTGTGGCTTGTCCCTCGAGCAGGGAGAGCACCGCACAAGCTCTTCTGAGGTAAGATGAAGGAAGCTCCATTTCTCCTGCAATTTAACAGCTATCGTCCTAACCTAGCATTGTCCTAAAATGCAGTCTGAGGAAGCAGCTCCTCTGAGGCCATTTGGGCTCTTCTGTGCTGAGCTGTGGTCATGCCAGCACATCTCTCTGGCCCCACAGTCTTTGTGGGGAGCGGCTGACCAGCGGGAGGATCTATTGGAATAGCTCCTCTCCAGGGCAGAACAGTCCCTGCCCTCACTGAAGGCAGCGCTAAGGAAAGACATGTGCTGGCACATCCCTGACCTCCTTCTGGAAGGGGCCAGGTGTGGGGGGAGCCTTTTGGCCTGCACTGACAGCTGGACTCTCCCTGGACACCTGTGCCTCATCAGTGCATGTCAGCAGACTGATCGGACTCACAGCTGGCAACCTTTAAGAAGTTATCTCTGAGGTTATATTTCCCTCACAGCCCGATCCTGAGCAATGGACCTGTCACCTGCAATACCTGTTGTAATGCTATGACAGCATGAGTTTGAATTTCAGGTGTTGCAGTGCTCTATGCAGCATCTCTAATTCTTCACTTCCTGTGAAGAAAAGTTTTCACAGTTCCTGTGCTGAATGATATTCTGTGTTAATCAGGAGTGTGAAATACATCTCACCTGTACAATATATAGAGAAGTTCCTTCAAATAAATACTTGAGTCATTAGGATGCATTGCATCGAGCAGAAACTCCACACACAGTTTCCACTACTGTGGGTCCTTTACCAGCAGAAAGAATGGTTCTAAAAATCTATTTAAAATTAACAAAAAGAATCATTAAGCAGAGTAGGATTTTTAAAAATGCACTTTCAAGCTGGGAAACCACCTCATTTAGTATAATGAGTGAGCAGATCCTTGGGCCCTGAAGAGAAGCAAATTGAAACAAAATGGCTCCAGCACTGACTTGCATAATGATGGACTGAGCACGTGTCCTGGTATGTAATGATCCCATCAGGGATCCCACAGGGATTCAGAAAACTGTGCTTATTGTGACAGCACCTCTGGCCAGCACCACCTGTTTCCATGAGGAAGAGGAAAAGGGCTGGTAACACTTTGGATATGGAGTAGAAGAAGAGAATGAGCAAAGTTAGCGAAGTTTGACATCACAAGCATTGGAGAGGAGAACAGTGATAATGCTCACAGAAGTAGAGTGGGAGGCGGGAAAAGGAGAAGGACTCAAGGGACATCACAGCCCCTGAGCTGGCACAGTTGAAAGATGCTTCCAAGGCAGGCACAGCTAACTGGGTTAAAAAGCAATGAGCAATTCCTGGTGGGATAACTAACCCTCACATCATCCCTTGTAGTTGAAGGAAACTTCTTTCCATCTCCTTTTTCCAAAGCAGCTCAAAGCTATTTTGAGAAAGAAGGAACCAGCCCACCAAAACACTAACTGATAGCAGCAGTGTACCCGGCAGGTGCATGTACTTTGCACCTGCCCCACACTCTTCTGCCTTCCCAGTAGAAATTAATGTAGCTCCATGTACTGGTACCTGCCTCATGCTCTTCTATCTTTCCTGCACAGTGAAGATTTCCTTAAGTGGAAGTTTTATCCTTGGCCTCTCTCCTGAGCAATGTGGTGCAGATGTTATCTCCTGAGAACTGGACTGGATCTTTCAACAGCTATTTCATGTTTTCCATGCTAGAAATTATTGGGCAGTTATGAAATGTAAATGAAGTAGTGGATCTCAACTGATGGATGCTAGGATTTTCCTGTGCCACCCACAAAGTCCTTGGAGGTCTTGCTCCATTTGTAAATTCCAACTGCTACTTAGCCTGTTCTGGCTAAGTAGGTTTAATGGGTCACTGTGCTGAATATTGCCCTGCAGCAAAATCACTTGTCCACTTTGCAGGTACAGTCTGGAGAGTGGAAGATCCTTAATTAATGACCCACTTTGCATTGCAGGCAGGGGAATTGCTTTCTCCAGAGTGTCAGCTAGTCCAAATGTGGTCACAGCATAGGCAATTTAAAGCTAGATTATTACCCTTTACAGTAACATCAGAAAAAGTGCAACTGTCCTTATCTGTGCTAACTGAGAATTCCAGAAAAGCCTGGGACTGATGTAGCAACTGCATGCATACTCTTCAATACTTGGTGGTCCCAGTGGAACGAGGCAGTGCACTGTCTGTTCTGCATGCAGCCTGCTGCTGCCTGATCTGTCATCCATTCCCTTTCATCTGTGATTGTGCATGGGAAGCAGGGAGGCTCTTTGCTCCTCTGTCTGTGGCTTCTGTCTTTTTTTTATTATTGCATACTGTCAAAATGTTGTCTCTCCCTACACCTCCCTTTTGCCTGTCTCCCTTCAGAATTTGTGCTGAAAGATGAAAGCAAACCCATCTTTCTTGGCTACTAAAAAGGCAGAAGGTTTATTCTGACATGTGCACAGCCCTTGGAGACACAGAAATCACACTGGGGATGAAGAGGTGAATATTTGGGCGGAGAGAAGCCATCTGTTCTCTGGCTAGAGTATAGCCTACCTTCTTGTGGGCTCTGGGAGGTTTCCTTACTGAAAGAACACCTATCATCTTGCTTATCTAAGCCTTCAGCCACTTGAATGCATCTGTGCCTGAGTCTAGCACATTATTACTAGGCAAGGCATCAACTTCAGCCATAGATAAGGACACATAAATCTGTGATTTGTACTCCTGCAAATCTCCACTGACCACAAGACTGTCCTGCCTGCTAGCTTGTCTGTCCTGGGAAGGCCAGCACACACTAATGTCGGTCCCTGTATTTTCACTGCACGCACCATTTAGAGTCGGCTCTTTCTTTCCAGAGTCTCGTTTCCATGGCAGAGACTCCTTCAAAATCACTCAAAGAGGAGGAGGGGCTTTGGGAGCAGGCTGATGTTGGTGTGATTTGGTGCGAGGGTTCTTGGAAGAATCAACAGGCACTTTAGCTGCCCAAGGGTAATGCTGGGAACTGCAAGGGAAACTGTGGCCTCATGAAATGTTGGTCTTTCCAGCAACTTGGCACATCAACAAGATTTAGAATGGGGAGTTGTCTTTATCTCTGATCTGAAATAGGATTTGTTTGTTTTTCTACATTCAATATATATTCACTATTTTGAAAACTTTTCCCTTCATGTTTAAATACATCACAGAAACACAGAATCATTTAGGTTGGAAAAGACCTCTCAGATCATCGAGTCCAACCTTTGACTGATCACCCCCTTGTCAACTAGACCATGGCACTAAGTGCCATGTTGTGTTGCTCCTTGAACACCTCCAGGGATGGTGACTCCACTGCCTTCATGGGTGGTTCATTTCAGTGTTTAATAACCCTTTCCCTGAAGAATCTCACCCAATGTCTGGCCTGAATCACTCCTGGCACAGCTGGAGGCCATGTCCTCTTATCCTGTTGATGCTTGGCTGGGAGAAGGGACTCACCCCACCTGAGGTCCTTTCAGGGAGTTGCAGAGAGCAATATAAGGTCTCCCCTGAGCCTCCTCCAGACTAAGCAACCACAGCTCATTCAGCTACTCTTCAAAGGACTTATGCTCCAGACCCTTCACCAGCCTCATTGCCCTTCTCTGGACCTGCACCAGAATTTCTGTGTCCTTCTTGTAGTGAGGGGCCCAAAATTGGACACAGCACTTGAGGAGTGGCCTCACCAGTGCTGAGTACATGGGTATCATCACTTGCATGGTCCTGCTGGCCATGCTATTCCTGATACAGGCCAGGATGCCTTTAGCCTTCTTGGCACACAGGATCTTGTTCAGCTGCTGTCAGCCAAGCCCCCCCAAGTCCTTTTCTGCTGGACAGCTTTCCAGCCACTCCACCCCCAGCCTGTAGTGCTGCATGGGGTTGTTGTGATCCAAATGCTGGACCCAGGACTTTACCTTGTTGAACCTCATACAGCTGGCTTCAGCCCATCGATCCAGCCTGTACAGGTACCCCTGCAGAGCCGTCCTGCCCTCCAGCAAATCAACACTCCCACCCAACTTGGTGTCATTCACGAATTTACTGGAAGTGCACTTGATCCACTCATCCAGACGTTAAGGCTGGACTGTGATGGAAGGGACTGATACTACGGTTAGTGCCACACTGATGTTGCAAAGGGCCTGCACGTGGTAGGGATAGTTTTATCTCTCTAGCACTCACCTACTGTCTGGAACTTTGGTACTGGAAAGGGATTTGTAACTGACTTCAGATTGAAGGATTGCCAAAACTCTGATGTTACTGTTCAGAATTCCTCATGCTTCTCTGTCCAAAGCACCATTTTTAAATCTGGGTGGATCCTGAGGTCTTCTTAGATGTTCTGGTCTCTTTTCAAAAACATCTGAGCTGTTGAAACCTGCTGCTCTCATTGGATTTCAGCAAATGTGGTTATGACAGTGTGCATCTCTCTGCAGTTTCAACTGTATTCTCTGATGTTTGTTTCCTTCTTAAATATTTGTATAATGGTGTTATGTTTGTTCCATCACACATCAGAGAGCATTGGAATTTAGGGTTTATAAACCATAAATTGCCTTTTAAAAAAAATCAAATACTGACTGTCATTTGAGTGCTTTAGAAGGCCATTAGGTTTGTGCTGGTTTTTTGGAAGCGTTTGTAGTTAGTTCTGAGTAACTTCTTCAGTACTTTTACCATAAGGTATGAATGTAGAGATGTCCCAGAGATTTGCTGCAGCATCAGGCAGAGTAAACCAGCTCTGTTATGTTCCATCCCACCATATGTGTCCCAGCAGTTCAGCTGCAATGCCAGGTGTTGGCACCTCACAGTGTGGATCCCAGGCCAGCCCTGACACTGACCTGCAAAAGAGATTGCTGGCAGCCAACACAGCAGGACAGGATTAGGAGAGGAGGAGTGGGTCATGTGAACACAGACTAATAATAACTGATAAACAGAGAACAGAATCTTCTTGAGCTCAGAGGAAGGAGTGATCAATTACAGAAGAGTTTTTCCTTGTCCCTTGGCAGGTGTGGGATTTCACTTATTCTGCAGTCACAGTCCTGGCTCCCTTTTAAAGACAGTGAGATATTCTGGGTAATATCCTTGCTATATGTGAAACTGAAGGTTTATCACTGTCCTTGAAAATAAGAATTAATGCAGTTGCTTCTATAGTACCAATTAAATCCCCCATTTAATTCTGTGAGCCAGCTGGAGATGTTTGTGTCTGAGTCTTTAGATGTGCTCATCTTAATCTGAGTTGCTGGTGGTGTTTTCCCTGTCTCTGGTGCCTTACATCCAGGACAGCTGCTTCTCAGACGTTAGCACTTTCTAATCCCCTGTGTTCACAGCCTCCTTGATCTCAGATGGAAAACTCTATTTAGTTGTCTAAATATGAAACCCAGGGTGGTCTTATCCTTACATATGAAAGTGAACAGTTAAGAATTGGTTTAAAACTGCCCAACTGAACAGAAACTTAACACTGGTTATTAGATGTTTACAGTTTCTTCTAGCAAATCATATTTGGTGTGTGGAGGTAGCAGGGATGAAATTGCTTGTTAGTCAGAATTTCTAGATGTTGTCTAATGCTTCTTGTAAGTCTTGCTGGTCCCCAGAAAGTTTCTGAAGCAGTTGTTGTTCTGGGATCTGCCCTTCACCAGCATTGTCAGTCTTGTGGAGCTTTCGGGAAATCTTTGGCCAGTGATGGGGTGGGAAGAGCTACTACTGTATGGATTTCTTCATTTAATGCAAATTCTTTTTTTTTCCTGCTGCTGCAGCAGCATCTTTCCTGCTTCTTCCTACAGGTACAGGCGAACAAAGGCTAGTACTCAGGGAACAACACTGACTTCAAACTGAGGGCTCTGATTCATGATCCAGCCCATCTGTGTCCTCCAAACTGGAATAGCTTCTTGTATGTGTATTCTTATCCGACAGGAGGTAATTTGATTGATTTCACTTTCCCGTGAAAGAGGATTACTGGATTTGTGTTACCTTACTTTACTTTTCCCACTGATAACCACCACCTACAAAGCAGAACGTGATATTTTCTGAATCGCTACCCAAGCCACAGTATGAGTCTCTAATACCATATGTTTATGAATTGTGAAACTTTGCAATGACCAAATGATAAATTAGCAAATGCGGGTGACTTTTAAAATTCCTTTCCTTCTGAGTTAATCTCTGTTTAAAACTTAGTGATCCTTTTCTGACTGTACCTTTGAAAAGTTTTGTAGGTTTAGCCAAGTGTTACTGTATTCAGAACTATTGGTATGAATACAGCTCCTTCCTTGAGCAATGGGGTTTTCATCTGGCTGTTTGCTCTTCTTGCAAAGCTCCAAGGTTATTCATAGCTGTGAGTGTAGAAGCCTGGTCAGTCAAACTTTCTGAAGAACCCATTCCTAAGTGTCTGCACAGAACCAAATGCCCTTTACTTATGACTTTGCATAGCAATAGAAGAAATTAATAAAAGGAAATCGAGTCTTGCATGTTCTCTGGCAGTCAGTTCAGGCAGCGTAACCTCTGCTGTCAACACTGTGGAGCGGGAGAGGTTGACTCTTTCTAATCACTTCACTAGTATTCAGAACTTCACTTTTCTCTTAGACTTGACTCACTGGAGTACTTGTCAGCTGGCCAGGCTCGCTTGTCATGTTATCTGTTGTGTCTCTTCAAGTAGTCTGTCTCCCTGGCATGAACGATAACTCTTTAATTGGGTTATTATGGGAGGATGGACCCGGCTGCAGGTCTCTGTTAGGAATATCATCATCCATTCTTGAAATGAGAAGTGCATTGCCTTATTTCCCAAGAGCTCATCTAGCCCCAGCTAACTTTTCCAATGAGTCCTTTTTTTTAATGAAGAAAACAATCTTTTTCTGTTTCTTTTTTTATTTTAGTTTTCCCTCCAGAGAGACCTGATATTAAGATATTCAGCTGTCTGTCTCATTTCCTAACATGCAATTTTTCAGGAAGTGAGTTTCCATTAAATTCTTGATAATTAGCATACTTGGACTTTGATGGACATTTTTCCTTTTTGCAACAACTTTTTTTCTTTTCTCATTATCTGCATGCAAGATTAGTCAGCTAAATTCCTGTCTGTCAGACATCTCTATCTTCGCTCATTTTTAACCAGTTTGAGGTCCATAAGTATTGGAGTGAATTACTGCACTGAGTCTCAGATTTTACATGGGTCACAGGTGAAATGAGCTGGAAAGACTCTGCCTAGAACATGTTAAATGCTTTCTCCTTCCATGCCACCTGTTTTGAAATTACACTTTTCCCTCTTTTTTTTGTGCTAAAAAGGGAGAAAGGCTTCAGGTTAGGTCAGCAGTGAGGTAGTATCTGGAGAGCCCTAATCCTTTAAAACAGGGTATTTAGTACTCAGTCTCCCCTTTGGAAGGAACTGGCAGGACTTGAGAAAACTCTCTATGTACATCATGCTTAGTTTTAGCTTGGCTTATTGAGGCTATAACAGGCACTGGATTAAACTAATTTTTCTATTATCACAATGCATTCCTTGACTAAATTGAGTTTTCCATTGCTATTGCGGCTGCTTTTCCAAAAGAACTGGTTTTAAATGCACAGCTTCTTTTTTTTCCCATGAGCATACTGCTTTAAAAACACATGGACATGGCTGTATTAACATAAAAATCTCTTCTTGCTCAGTTACTCATCCACTGGCCTTTTCTCCTGTGGGTGGCTGTTGTAAAAGAGCTCTTGGAAGTGCAAACAGTGCTGCTAGTTCTCAACCAGTTCTGTCCAACAGCTTGTCAAGATGTCAGAGGAGAAGACAGCTGTGGCAAAAATCCAAGCCCTTACCCTGGATGTCATCCATGGCAACATTCAGTAATTTTTGCCCCAGGGTAATGCTAAAGTAAATTACATTTTTAAAACGAGGTGGGGAAAGTAGCAAAGAAGTAGCTAATCCCACTAAGCCATGGGCTAGAGAGAGCTTTTCGCCATGAGCGTGGAGTGGACAGATCCCAGCTGGCCACAACTTCAAAGGGGTGCTCAGCAGCTCTGGACTAACACCATGCAGGAGCAGAGAGAGGAGAAAAGGATGCTCAAAGGGGGCAGACTGCATAGGCCACATGACAGTTCCTGAAAGGAGATCAAGGGAGAAGTAAAAGTTGTCGTGGCTGTGCATAAACACATTCCTCTCTGAAGAAGCATGGAGGCTCTGGGACGCTCTCACAGCAAGACAGGAAACACAAACAGCAAATGGCACGAAAAGCTTTTCTCAAACTCTTCTTCTAATCAGTCCTCACTGTGCAAGTGTGTGCTGTGATGGTGTACTTCGTGTCAGGTACTGTGTAGCTCCAACTTTGAATCCAGGGCAGACAGGGAAATGGCATTTAGAAAGAGAGCCAGACTCTTTGTGGCCTGTGTTACTTCCCTTCAGTCTGGAGTGCAGATGGAGGCATGAGCCAGCTCTTCGGACTTTCCTGGCCCCAAGCAGCATGGCTGTCACTGGGCCTCAGGTCCCCTATTTGCAACTGATTTGAATCTTGTGCACTTCAAAGGTACTGTCTGCAAACGATAATGATGAATGTTATGCATCAGCCTGTGGCTTCTGGCAGTCTGACTTTAAAAGAGGTAGAACAAACTTTGAAAATAATACCAGCGGGTTTTGGTTCCTGTCACTCTTTCCTCTACCTAAGCCTTGCTCCTACTGCTGCCTAGTTAGTGTTGGGAGAAAGTAAGCATATGGAAATCAATGCAGAATTTGAATATAAGGAAAAGGCCACTGAATCACACCGTGACTTCTTTGGAAGCTGTGATTCTCTGTGGGCTACTTGGACAACAGGGCAAGGAGGAGAACACATGTTAACAGGGCTTGAGTGTTTGCTGTTTGTTGAATTATCTCTTCAGATACAGATATTGATGCGGGATGGTGGGTGAGGCTGTCAGACTTCTCCTTCAGGTAGCTGAGTCACATAAAAGCCACGGGGCTGAAAGGCTTGCCAAGGATAAAGAGCAAGCTGCTTTCCCCACGGAGGTGGCTGCAGGCCACCACACACAGGCGTGAGCTTGCAGGCAAGTTGTCACTGTGGTGCTGAGGGAGCTGCCTCACAGCTGCCAGCTGATCAAAGTCAGTGCTCCTCCCTGCTCTCCTTCAGAAGGGGACCCTGTCCTGGTTTCTGAGCTGCTGCAAGCCGAATGGCTGCTTTTAATAGAGAGCGCACAGAAGATGGTTGTAGGCAATTGAATTAGGGTTGCGTTATTAGTCCATCTGTGCAATATGCTCTGTTTATTGACAATCTGGTTAGAGTGGCTGGAGCTTGTTAAAGGTAAAGTGTTTCCTACTGTTGAATTTTGGGAGTTGTCCACCTGATAAGAAGCAGCGCTTGAGGAAGGGCTCTCAATAGACTGAAAAGGGGCTCCCTAAGAACTCTCTGCACTATTTTTCTGGCTTTTTGGGAGGGGGAAGAATTGCATGGGAAAGGCTCATCAGATAGCAGGATTTGCTCTGTAGCTCATTGTGATGTGCACGTTCCCACTCCATCTGCTTGCGGCAAGGGGCAGCTGCTGGCGTGTGAGATTGGATGCAGGGCTTCAGGAAGAGCTCTCTTGCTTACATTTCTAAAGGTTGCCTGATAGGGTCTGATCTGTGGCAACCATAAACCAAAGTAATTTCCTTAATGTCACTGGGTCCATGAGGTATCTTTGTGAATGAAATGTAAGCATCAGAAGGCAAAAAAGCATGTGCTGAGGTGTTGGTTTGGGAAAGTCTGAGGTGACTTCTGCAGCAGGCTTTGTGTGTGTGTCAAGATCTTGCCCGTAACAGCAGCCTCACTGTGGTATTTGTAATGGAAAGCTTATCTCTAAGGCTGATCACTAAGAAAGTAAGGGACCACTACAGCAGCTGCTTATGCAACCCGTACATTGCTTTTTGAAGATAGCGGGTGCACACTGTTGCCTGGGGAATAGAAAAATGGTCAGAATCATAACTCTTTATAAAAACCATCAGGCTTTTGACTTCACTGCAAGCCCTTATTTCAGAGCTTGGCTGTCAGTTCACTCCCCTTCTGCTCGCCAGCCTCAGATGTTTATTCTTGTATACCAGAGTTATCCATAGTGGTGCAATCATGGCTTGTAAATAAATAATTTTGATAGGTCTTTTTCAGTACTGTGTCTCCATAAGTGAGCTCAGTTGTTGCACTTTACCGCATGCAGAGAAGCAGCAGTGATGACTAAAGAGGGTGTGGGAGTGACTTAGAAGATACATTGAAAAGCTTACATAGGTGTAACTTGACTATAAGGCAATTTATAAGACATGCTGTAACTGTATTTAGAGTTTGAAAGAAACAGGGATATGGATAATTGTTTAGGGTGATCTCATGGGGATTCCATTTAAGCAAAGGATCAAGAATCAGAATTATTTATGATAAGATTCTTCACTCTGAATAAAAAGAGCCTCTGTCAGTTTCTCTGTACACAGGACAAAGTCATCTTAATCTGTGGAATAATACTGCATAACACAAGAGATGCATTTAAACATTTTAAAATAAATACTGTTTTTGAAATTATGTTGGGAAGTGACTTCAATTTCAAGCTACATAGGACAGCTCTTGAGCACTATAAGCATTTTTATTGTGGCTAATTCTTTCCAAAAAAATCAGAAGGAACCAAACAACAAGCTCTTACCGAAACACAGTACTCAACTTGAAAAATTTTAAGCAGTTTTGTTTGTACCAGCATGAAGGTTGATGTAAATGTGGGACAGCTTATCTTCAGTTACCTGAAGCAACACCTGTGAAGCAACACAATATGAAAAGAGGAGAAGAGTAATAGTGCATAAGAATCTGCTGTTCTTTAGGCCATCAGCTTTACTGTAGTGTGTCAGTCCTGCACAGGAGCATCTCTTTACGGAGAGCTGTGAGGCTGCAGAAGTCGGTCCGTATGAAAATGAGCAACGCATTTCAGAGGCAGTCTGCAGTTACAGAGATCAAACCTTAAAAAGCCAAGGATCACATAACATATCTGCATTGTGTATTCATTCGCTTCATCTGGAAGAAGGAAAAGTTTAATAACTGAAAGCTAGACTAGGGAATCCGATCCATCCAGATACTACAGAGGGAGAAGGCTGTGGAATATCAATGCACTTTGAAATCAGTATCCTGGTAGACCCTGGTGTATTTGTGATGATTTGCAAGTAACCTGACAGTGCATGAAATAATTGTCTTTGTAGATACGAAACAACATTGACATCGACTTTGAAATTTAAATGAAGGAAACAAAGTAAAGTTCTTTTAGATGCATAACCTTGGTGCATTGACTTACTTTTTCTTCATAATAGGTTAATTGTATGAACAGGTATTAGTTAAATAGGTTTCTGGTTTATTATAGAACAGAAACAACCATGTAAGGGTCTGTGTTCTTGAACAGTTACAGCATATTGCTTCCCACTCTGGTATAAATACAAGCTAAACCGAAGTGGTTTAATTGTCTGGGAGTAAATAATTGTCATTCAGGAAATGCTTTGTTTGGCCTGTTCTGTTGCTACTGTGAAATGCAAATCACAAAGCAAATAGCACTATAGTCTCATTTGTCCGTGTGCTGTGGCGGCTTTGGTAGCCAGTTAGGAAGCTGCACTGGTGTCCAGCATCTTCAGTGCAATTTCTTTGTAACAAAGAGTTATATTTGAGCAGAAACTTTCATTGAACCATTCTATCCTTCTCAGCATCTTGGGTTTGCTGTTGTATGGCATCTGCAGATTAGTAGGGAGTTATTCAATATTAATAGGTTTATTTTATCAGTTTAAGTGTTTATTAAAGTTCCCTAGTATATGATAAAATCTTTATTCAAAGCTATGAAAAAGTGATATAATTTGATGATCCTTCTAGTGCATTTGATACAAAAACATTTTACATTTCCAACAAAGACCAGTGCTACCCTAATTACAAACTGTTACACTCTAAATAATAGAATTTAATCTTGTCTAGTCTCAATATCAGCATTTGCTTTATCAGTCTTGTGAGGTGGTGTTTGTTGGGAGGGCATTCAATTTCATGCCATTTTAAGCAATTTCACTGGCAAAGAACATAGATTCATAATGTATTTAAATGGAAAATGGAAATTCTCAGTAAAAAATTCTTAAGATCTCATTTGAATTAGCATATAGGTCTCGGTGGGACATGAGTCTGTGTAATCCTAGGCAATTCTGTAGCAGCATCCTTCAACAGTCTCGTCCACATTGCTTTGTGGAAGAATATTTGGTTTAGTTTTACATTCAGCACCTGAGTTCCCCATTCAATAATTGAAGTAAATTCACAGTGTAAATACATGGAATTGAGAATGTCCAGGCAAACACAGCTGAGGTGAGCTCCAGCTGTTATCCAGACCTAATGAGCAAGGTATTGTGTTGTGAGTGGCTTAAAAGTTATTTTTTCCATCAAGCCAGCACAACAATGCCACAGTTGGTGTCATTTTTGGTGGAGAGGGAGGACCATTGCTTCCTGTGACTTTGCCAGATTCAAGGTGTGTTCAGAGCCAAGTGCACTCTGGGGAAAACATGTTGAAGTCCTGACAGTAGTGTGAGCACACGTGCAATGAAATAGATTCTCTCTTCTTCTATGAAATGTGGCAGCGTCCCATTGGAGGAATGTGCTTTGGTAGGAGGTTGAGTGGTACAGAGAGACTTGTCTCCCATGATCCCAAACCTCCAGGTGATCTGCATGTTTTCCTTTTGTTCTTAAAACCACTCAACCACAGCTGTGGCAAGGTGCTGACCGCTGGTATTGCCCTAAGCACCGATATGAGGAGTGCATGTGAGCTGTGGAGGAATATTTGCTTACCAGGATTTCTTACTTTCCTTCTTTTCCTTTTTTTTCCTTTCCTTACCTGCAACACAAGGGAATAAATCAATAAGTGAGAAAATACTGCTTGGGTTTATTGTTTAATTCCCTCAGTACTTGGTTTCTGGAGAACATAGGTTTAGTTTAAAGCAGTCCCTAAGCAACAATCTGGCTGTAATTCATGCTTCCTTTTCTTACCAAGGCACAGGAAGCACTAGGTCTTCACAGAGATGAGTCTTTCTGAGATTGAAAATATATCCTCATTGGTCTTTAGTATTGTTGAAATGTTTTGTCACACTGGACCATAGTCACATCTTGGTAATGGCAACCTGACTTCCAGAAGTATTAAATTTGCCCTGAAATCTGATTTTTTGGTCTGTTTTTTTTTCAAAAGTTGTTAACAGGAGGGCAATATCCAGCTCCCACAGAGAATCTGGCTATTTCTTTTAAGTGCCTCCATGGGAAATAAAATATTTTCAAAATCTACCTCCAATTTGTGCTTGATGAGCAGGCCGAACATATAACTCCGAAGCTGCTGTTCGGGCCTCTCATTTTGTGTCTTGACTGCAGAAATCACTGAAATCGGAAGAGGTAGGAATGCAGCTGGTAATTTGTGCTAGCCAGTCTTTTTAGTTTGCTGGACTTCATGAAAGTGCCATTTCACTTTGGTAATATGAACAGTTAAGCCTGGTTTTATTACTGCTTGCACAGATTTTTGTGTGAAAAAGATCAGTTAAAAGCTGGAATTGTAACTACAAACCAGAAAAGGAAAGGAAGTCAGAGCAGGAAATGGGCATGTCACGTCCCATAATTTGCCAGCACTTCTTAATCCTCCATTGTTGTAAACTTCATATTCTATTTCTGTTTATCCATCCTTTTCTCCAAGGCTGTGAACTCAGAATAGTTTTGCTTGTGCTATCCCCATCTGTCCCAGCTGTGTGCTATTTCTGAGCGGATGATGCCATTTGCAGCATGCTGCCATACTGTGTAACTTCTGCAGCGGGCAAATATCCACCCAAGCCTGTGGGGGCAACACCAAAATTTATTGTCTGGTGACCTCATTCAGCTCTCCAAGAGTTGAAGGTTAATGCACTAATTTATGGTATCAGTCCACCTTCTGCTGTGGTACTGTTGCAAAGTGCCTTCTGTGTTTCAGGGAGTGTCTTGAGTTCAGTACATTTAAATCACTTTTATATGATTTTAGGTTTAGTAAGGATAAATTGTTGCCAATATAAAATGTCTTCAAGTATTTCGGGAAGAGAGTTTAATTTGAGCTGGTGTTTGTTATGGGAAGACTAATGGGGTCACTGATCCCATTAATTTGTTATTGACCCCTAACTTCCTATGTTGGGTCAAGCATCCCTATTTTAGCTTTAGGACAAGTTTACCCAGTGAAAAAATTCTCATCCTGTTGTATAATATATCTTTTTTAAAAAAGTTCCATTCATGTTTAGTGTCTGATTTGAATAATCTCTATTTTGTATGCAGTCCTACATGTGTGTAACTTGAGCTATTAGAGACAGGTTACACAACTTTGGCAGGGTCCCATACCACATCCTGGTGTCTCCCCAGTGCTGTAATATAACTGCCAAGAGATCTGTGTTCGTGGAGTCATAGATAATATCGTTTTCCAGCTTAATCCATCTTGGTTTGTGGCTTTTCTAGTTCATCATATAGAGACATATACTAAGTGTTCTGCAGGGTATTTCAAAACAGCCTAGCTTGCTTCTGGAAAGAAGAATGCTAATTCTGGGAGACTTCACATTTCTCTAAAAGTGCTTGTGTTGTGGAAATGCCAGAACACAAGCTCAGACAGTAGTATGTGTGGAGATACAACTTGTTTGGATCACTTGGTGGACAGGGCATTGATGGTCACACTCAGAATTGTGGCCCATGGCTCAATGTTGAGGTGAAGACCAGTGACCAGTGGGGCTCCCCAGGGGTGATACTGGGAGCAGCAGTGTTTAACACCTTTGTCAGTGACCTGGACAGCGGGACTGAGGGCACCCTCAGCAAGGCTGCTGGCAGCACGGGCTGTGTGCTGTGACTGGCGCTCTGAGGGAAGGGACGACATTCAGAGGAACCTTGGCAGGCTTGAGAGGTGGGTCTGTGTGAACCTCACTGAGTCCAACACAGCCAAGTGCAAGGTCCTGCACGTGGGCTGCAGGAATCCCAAGTGCAAACACTGCAAGTGTTCAAGGCAAGACTGAATGGGGCTTTGAGCAATACGGTCCAGTGGAAGGTGTCCCTACTCACGTCAGGGGGTTCAAATCTGGAGGCTCTTCAAGGTCCCTTCCAACCCAAATCATTCTAAAATTCTGTAATTCTAGATGTTTTGTCATTATAATAGAATTTCTTGGTTTTCCATAATGCATTTCTTCAGTTTTTCGTTTCTCTCTCCTGAAACAAAGAGAGTCTGCATGCCTTTCCTCATGTGAGAAGCTTTTCAGGAAGGACCTCTTCTGACAACTGAGAAGAATGCTGTGCACTGCAGCAGTGTCTTATCAGCCAGGGTGACTTTTTGTCAGGTGTCTACTGTCTGTGCAAGCAGCTTTTCAGTCTCGCTTCCCTGGCTGTCAGCCTGGCAGCCAGAGCTCTGGTGAAGAAGGATAGTGCAGCTGTGCTTCTCTGTCTGACTGTTAACATTTCCAGCCAGGGATACAGTGCCTCATCTCCGCCACATTGAAGAGACTAACAAAATTGGGAGGGAAGGAATGAGCAAGTGAACTTCCTTAAAGCTTTATGACAATTTGTCTTTAATCTCCAGACAATCTATGTCTTTCGTTGAAAATTTGTCTGTCTTCAGGAACCTGTCAGTGAAAGACAGGTGAGTTGGTCCGGGGTGGGAACCTGAGCTGTCTCCTCTCCTGCTTCCCTGAAAGCACAGTACATTTCCTGCACTATCCTGCCTAGGGCTGAGTCCTACAAATGCAGGTTCACTATGACAACCAAGGTACTGCACAGCACCTCACAGCCCACCTCCCTGGTTTGTAAATGAAAGCAAAGGATGCCTTCCTTCACATTTTCCCGTGCATTTGGACCCTCTGTAACGTTACTATTGTTACCATCTGTGCACCCTAGGAGTGTGTCGTGTGCCCCAATGCTCTCTCATCTGCATGGCCTGAAGGCAGGCAGCACCGTGCTTGTGCTCAACAGCTCCTGCTGTCTTCTGTGCTCGGTGCTTTGTTGAGTTGCTGCTGCCCTGTCGCACAAGATGCCTTCTGTCTTCACTCTCTTATCGGACCGGAATGTTACCGGGTAGGAGAGAACATGGCCATCCTCATCTGGCTGTTGGGTCTGGTCTTTTGCATGCTACTTACACTTCTAATGGCCTAGAATTCTTATAAACTCTTCTTCTAATAAATTAAGCTTGTTAGTTTATGTTTTCTAATGGACCTTTTTTATTACGAAATCTTGCTTATATACAAACATACAGTAAAAATGTGAGAAAAATGTACCTTCCTGAAAGCATACTGACTGCAACTTAAAAGGCTTTTTTTAAGCTTCTATTTTAGTTTCCTTATGCTTTTTATCTTTTGAACTACAGAGAACAATTTCCTCTGCTTTGAGGAAGTTCTGTAATTTAACTTCTCGTTTCCAACGTCCTCCTGTGTCTTTTATCTCATGTCTCAGAATTTTAAAGAATTTCATTAGCCACTTTAAGGGTATTGCTTTAGCTGGAATCTGCTTTTCTCTGTAAAGCCTTTAAAAATCTTTTAAAGCCTTATTATGTTTCTTTTAGCATCTCTTAGAAGGGCTGTATTTCACATTTGAACCAAAAGTCTTGCTGAAGTCTACATCTTCTCTGTAACTCTTGGAATGGAAAGCATTTAAAGGGTTTCCAGGTTCCAGCTAGGTCTCATTTCTCAGGACTTTCCCATCTCCTTCACTCTTTTCTGTAGGTCTGGACCTTCCTTGCTCACCCATGCTCTCCAGGGAGCTCTTGCTGTGCACCCCATGCCATGATTTCTTTGGAGTCTGAGCAAAAGGGAGAAGATCTTCTCAGCTGGGGGCTTGTTCTTCGCATTGTCTGAGTTTCTTCTGCCTCTTCCCTGGAATCTCTACCTCCAAAGCATGTCCAGTTATAGTGCCAAATTTTCCAGGTGTCTTTGTTCTAAATGTACGGTCTTGTGTTCCTGTGTCACTTCCTGGTATAGCTTGTCTTGTCCAAAAGTTCTGCTTTCACTAATACTGCTTAGCTGCAGATTAATAACGATCTTCTAGTCATCATGCTTCTTATTAAATATTTATATTGTGGTAGCACATAAAGGCTGTAATTGGGGTCTAATTGTGCTGATTTATTCAGACCAGTTCCAAGACCTTTGGTACTACTAACTCGAAGCTAGCAACCCTCCTACGTGTCCTTGTCCTTCACTGTCATTTTCCTTGGTCAGGTCAGCACATGAAATGGATCCCTGATTCCCCGGTGTGGAAACTGAACAGCCAAAAACTGCAGTGTGCTGACAGCTCCCTGTGCTTGTTCTCTCTTCATCCTTTCTTTGATTTATTCTTGGAGTTTTCTAAAAGAAGGGAACAGGGCAGCCTGTCTTCCGAATTCCCCTGCAAATTCTTGCCATTGTCAGTGTGTCTTTTCTATGTCTGTTGATTGTAAAGATCGTGAGGCAGCACAGGTGAGCAATTGCCTTCTTCCCTCACACACATAATGCAAATTGCTTCTCAACTCAAACTATATAGCTCAGCTGCTGCCTTTGCCTTATACATGTTGAAGAATCTTAATATCTTTCCCATTTTTAAAAAAAATTAATCTTCTTTAATCCTGGCAGCACTTTAAAGTTCAAAGATGTTCTACATTATGTGCAGGTAGGATTATGGTTTATTCAGGAGTGTGTCGTGTGCCCCATTTTTGGTTTGGTTTTTTTTTTGTTTTTTTTTTTTTTTTTTTCATTGCATCCCTGGTAGTTTTTTCTTTGCTGAAATCCTACTTGGTGCTTTTTTCCTCTGCTCAGCCTGACTCCACAGAAGGTGAAGGTATAACATTCAATACAAAAAGTAAATGCCACAAGTCCTGTTGAAAGCAGCAAACTATCACTACTCTTTCGGTGACAGACATGTAGTATTCTGAATCAAGTTGTGCAAGGTGATCTGCCCTTAAACCATCCACTCTCCTGTTAGCCACTGAGTTATCATCTCCAGTTTTCATTGTTTTAATGGGTGCTCTGCTATAGAAGGAAGAGAATTTTGAATCCAGAGCAAGACATAAGCTTGTCAATAAATATTCCATTCTTGCTTTAGGATTTCCTTAAACTCGTAAGGTCCAGTTGTCAACACAAATCTGTCATATCTTAGGCAACAAATCACTCTAAGGCAAAGCAAAAGAAATTCTCAGCTTGAAGTGCCCCCAAACCCTTCTTATAGCCATAGGAGCACTGTGAGATGTGCTTTGCCTTGTCTCTCTGGGTGATTGAAAATTGAGCTTTGTTGACAAGCTATAGACCAATTGTTTATTTTAAGAAAGTGGAACGGAATACATTGTTGCTTTACAGAGCTAAGCATCTAGCAGAAGTAATGAAGGCAGTTCGGAAATAACATAGTTTTCTTAACTTTAGGGTGGGGGTTTTTTTGTTTGGGTTGAGGTTTTCTTGGGGGGAAGGTGTGGGGGTTTTTGGGTCTTGGTTTTTTTGTAATAGCTGGAAGTCTTTATTAGGACTGTGTTGAAGGTTGGAATCTTTTGTTCATGTCCTCATGTTTTGTAAGCACTAGACAACACAAAAGACAAGTGAGCCTTTGTCTTACAGGTCCTTATAGGTCCATTGAGATATTTTGCACAAGCACATACTCTGTTGTACAACTCTATTTCTGTATATCAAAGACGCACTTAGGGCTGAAAATCCTTTGTCTCCTAGTCACAGTTCAGTCAAGTCTTGTCTGTAGGTTATGATTACTAAGATCTGACATGGGACCAAGGGTTTTAAGAATTGCTGGGGTTCTGTCTAGATTATAAAGTGGATATAAGCTTTCAGTGTAAGAACAACACAGAGCAGAATTAAGATGCTTCAGCATTTGGAAAAGACAGAAATAGGAAGTCCAGTGCAATTCTGAACATGTCCACACAATTTGTGTGGTAAGTGAGGATATATGGTCATGAAAAAAGAGGAGGCAGTACAGAAATAAACCTTTCAGCAGTTCAGTCTGGAAAGTCTTCTGGCATGATTTAATGACTGGTAATTAACAAGCAAGGAAGATCCAGAAAAAGAAAGGAAATATGAAAAAAAATGACAAAAAAACCCCCACAACCCAATAAAAAGCAACAGCAAACAAAGTGCATGATTTCAATAAATTATGAAAATTATGTGGCCATGCAGAGGATCATGGGGACAGACCCAGATGCCTGGGGGAGGATTCTTGATCAGAAATCTCTCATGTAACCTATAACTGAGTTTAAAGATGATTAGAACATGGACGATGAGAACCACAATTAGAACATGGCCACAGCGGTGCAGCTATTCTGAGTATGGCTTTATGCAGCATCTGGAATTCACAAAAACAGTCTGTGTAACACGAAAGCTTCTGCAGATTCATGCAGAGGTGGTGTCTGGGCTGAGCAAGAGTATTTGTGGTCTGTGTGCTGGATGTCTTCAAATAGGTCTGTGAGGTGCTGTGGTCGATCAAAATTTGTCCAACTTGGTTCCTGGTGTCCTTGTTTTAGCCTGACTCTGCTAAGGTGCCCTGTAAAGCCACTATTGGCACTGGTGCCAGCCCAACATTGATGTTTACAAGAAGGAGCAGAGGCCAGTTACCTAAGCTGTAGCCACAAATATGAAAGAGAGGGATCTTAGACTCATAAGGGAAACTGGGGGAACATTGTTTTCCTTTCTGAAGAATTCCCATTGGTCAGGTATGAGGTAAGCTTCTCTTCTGGCCATTATCAGTGCCCTCAGTACCTTACTCCTAAAGATTTTCATGCCAGCGCTGTAGAGTTTAATAGTTCTGCTTTGTAACTGTGAACACCAAAACAGGCTAAAATGCACACTGCTTCTCCTGCCAATGGATTTTATCCTTGGTGTGCAGGAATTGAAGACTGGGTTGATTGTGCGGTCCTCCATGTGGCATTGGTGAGACTGCCAAGAGTGAGGTAGCCCATTAGATTTTGCAGTATTTAGATTTTTGTTGTGGAGAGTTTTGCCTGACTAAGAACTGATGTGAATAAATCAAATTCCAGCAAAAAACGATGAAGTTTTATATCTTCCTTCTGATTCCCGAACCATTCAGGTTTTTTTACAAATCATTTCAAGTAAAGAACGCGTGAAGTTAGAAATACACCGTGAGCGAGAGGGAGCGGAGCAGCAGGGGTGAGACAGTCATGCTGCTGTGAGCAGGGGGAATAGAAAGTGTGGCTTCTCGCTATCTCCCAGTCTTTTCTAGCCTGCCACTTTCTTTCCCCTGTGTACAGTATCTGCCGTCTGTGTGAGTGTAATTTAGTGCTAATTAAGAAGTGAGTGGGAGCCATAAGCTCATTTCATTTAGAACCTGGAAATGGCCTCCTGGGAGCCCAGAGAGGGTACCGTCTGCTTTCTCGCCACAAAAGCTTCTCCACCTCACTGCTGTAATTCTAACCACCAAGCTCCAGATCTCAAAATTCAATGCCAGCTCAGATTTACGGCGCATTAAGCGACTGAATTAAATCCTCAGCATTCACTTGGCGTCAGCCTGACTGAGTAAAGGATTTCACGGGCTGGGGTGCTCTACAAGGCCATAATTTATAACGTTATGCAGAAGCTGCTCCTCTGAGTTTTATTTTGGCTTGCCGCAATTTCTTTTTATTAAGGCCCCAGTAGTATTTGTTGTTTTTCTGTTTGCTTTGATGTGGGAGTTTTAGATTAAATCTAAATAAATAAATGAAGTTTAAAATTAAATTAGGTTTCATTTGCATGAGTTGGGGAGAGAAGTGCATCTTTCTTTCACCATATAAAACGTAACAGACCCATTACCCATCACAGAGCCCTCAGTTGCTCCTGAAGAAAAATGACATTTCCCTCTACGTAGAAAATACTTAAAAGTCCCAAGAATAGATTTATAGGAATATTTTAACCTTTTCTTTGATCCTTGAAATGTCATTGTTCTGTAGGCTACATTGCAAAACGTGACCTTTTATGGGAACCGTGGGATGGATTTGATCTTTGGAAGACGTTTTAGAGATAATGCACTACAGGGTGCAAAGAACGTTCACTCATGAAAAAAGAGCTGGAAATGGTTTTGTCTGCAGATATGTGTTTGGGGTTTACCTGGAGGACAAAAGGATTGTTTATGATGAGGCTGATACTTCAGGGACAACAATGAAGAAAATAAGATAACGCAGCATCTTCTTTTGGTTTAATGTGCAGCAGTTTTATTTTCATTACATTTTTTTTTAAAATTCAAGTAGCGGTAGGTTTTCACACGGGGGGATGCTTGCAAATTAATGTGTCTGAAATGTAACAATTTTTTAATGAGAGGTAGATCTTTGCTTTTCAGTGTGCACTCTGACTTCCTGACTGGCAAAACGCAAAGCTGAGCAGTTCTGGGAGGAAAAGAACTGACTCTTTGCTTCAGGTTTGTGTTTACCCTGGTAGTCTTCTCTTTCGTGGTGCAGCAGCCCGGCTCTCTTGAGCCTGTGCTCTAGTAAACATACACCCAGCATTGTCTGTGCCATTCGCAGCATAGTTCCCTGGCGAGAGATCTTGGCATGAAAAGGTGTGTTTCAGCATTTTCACACTGACTGCGAGAAGCTTGCGAGTGAAGGCAGATGTGAGTCCGTGGAATCGCACTCTGTGGGTGCTGTCTCTTTGCTGGTAACTCTTCCAAACCAGATCATTCTGAAACATGTCATAGATATTATGACCAAATACTGTCAGGTTGTACCTAATTCCATAGTTCTTGCATGTGCAGAATTTTTATTGAAACTTACTGTTGTTGGCAATAGGAGAATATGAGAGGTGTTGTTTGTGTCCTTTGTGCAAGGAGAGCTTGCGGTTCAGGCAAAGGGAAAATCTGTCCAGTGAGAATGCAGAAGAAAGCGTGTGGGAGAATAAAGATCCCAGGTGGGCACCCTAGTTATTGTTTACCCAGTTTAGAATAAAATAGAAGGAAAAAGCACCAAATGAATTCTGAGGCCATACCAATATTAAGAGTTCCTGGCATTGGCTTTTCAGGCTGCTGAACTGCCTGACCCCTTGTGAGGCTGTGCTGGACCCCTGTCACTTTGGGGCTTGGGATGGAGGTTTAGTCACGAATTCACAATCACCTTAAGAAGTCAAAGTGCAGAAGACTGAAGGGTAGGAAAGAGATATTGGCCTCGAGGAGATGAAGTTCTAGATGGCAACAACCCTATCTTGCAGACACTGAGAACTGTGATGGGGCACAGACAGTCCTAGGGACCTTTCAGGGAGGCCATGGGGACCTGAACGGCATTGTCTTCAGAGACACTGGGCCTGAAAGGATTTCATATATACCTAATGTGCTGGAAAAAAAAATTAGTGTCTGGGAGTCACTGGCCTTTTTCAGTGTGACATGCCTATTGGGAAGTGATGGCTGGTGACATTTTGAATGTAGGAAGTGAAATGAGAAAAACAAAGCTCAATGGCAAGTTGCATCAGGAAAATGATGCATATGTATATTAAGTAACAGTGTAAGTTCCTCACATTGTTCAAATAATTGAGCTGTTGCTATGATGCTTAGCACTGATGACTTTTTACAGGGTTGTCCCTCCACTGGGCAAGCTGGGTTTTGCATGGAACAGAGATCTGTCTGGTGTGTGTACAATGTTTGGTCTCTGTGTGCTGCCAAAGACAAGTCAAAAATCACAAGTACAATGGTATGTGAACTTTTCTCTGATTCTGTGATGGTAGCATTGAAACACTTAAGTGTAGCATAGTCAACCCCAAAATGCTTTGAATAGCTGAGAAAAACTTTCACATTGCCTTTCACAAAGCGTTCATGGGATGCTTTGCTTGTCTTGTAGGGAAAAGGTGATGATGATATGTAAACTCCCCAAGTGAGTTGTCAGCAAAATTAATGTGATGTGTACCATATCTAACTGCATCGTGCACTCTGGTAGAGGTCATGAGATTATCAGAAAATCATTATAGCATGAATATGTTTTATGCTTGGTGATTCGTATGACACTGTGAGATCAGAAAGAGGATTTTGTTGTCTAGGGAAGCAGCCTAATCTGTGATAATCCAAGCATGTAGTAAATCATAAGAAATCACTGCATGTAAAAACCAACAACCAAAAGCTAACTTGCCCCCAGATACATTTAGGGTTGTTTCCTTTGCCTTCCTCCCGTATGCAGGACAGTTTACTTACCTGTATTAAAGAGTGGATGAGGGATAAGAATGGCAATATCAGATCTCAGCCTTAAGAAAAAATGCCCTGAGAAAATGAAATTCTAAGCGTTTAGTGAGAGTGTACTTCTAAGTCATGATTTGAATGTGTGAGACACCGTATTGCATTGTGAATTCAACCCCTCTGTGCCAGTGCTTAGGAAGCTTCTCCAACTTAGTTCTCTGAAATAATACCCAGTAGTGAAGTGTTGCTGGGTTTGTCCTCTACACCTTGATGTGGGAGGAAGCACTGGACAGAACCCAGAGCAGAAAATCAGAATTAGGCTTCAAGTAGCTATTAACGCACTTTGTTGTTTTCCTCATTTCCCCAGAAGGCTGCACAAAACAGACACTTCCCAAGATTCAAGGAGGCAATGAAAGTCTATGGCAGAGCTCCTTCAGAATTACTGCACCTGTTTTTCCTCTCAACTACATAATCCAAATAATTGCCTTTGTTCTGTAATCCAGTGAAATTGATTCATCCTATCCCTAAATCTCTTTCCAGTTGGCACTCCCAAGATGATCTGTGATACTAGGCATGCCAGTCCACAGGCACGGTGAATCTGCCTGGGTCAGTGATCAGATTTACCTTCAAAGGGAGATGTTTTTGAGACTTTTAGGTGTTGTTCTGTGTTTTCCACTCCACTACTAGAGGAGGTTTAGGATGAATATTCCTCAGCATATCTTTCTAACATACGAGAAATTGTATGTATTGCCAAACTTATAGCAAGCTGTATTTTAGGCATTTTTGAGCCAAATTCTCCATCTGAACCATCATGTCTGATAGTCACTAATAGACCTGTCCTCAATGAATTTATCTAACTACATTTGGAGCCATTTATATGTTTGACCTCCAGAGAAAATCCATGATCTAATTCCCCAATTCAAGTGTGTGTTATTTTAAAAAATCCTTTCTTTCATTTGTTTTAAACCTGCTGCTTGATCATTTTACTGGCTGTCTCCTAGTTTATGTGATACAAAAAATAATAACTAATCATCCCCTATTCAAATTCTGTATACCATTCATGTTTTTAAAGCTTTTTATCATATTCATCCTCAGTCATATATTTTCCAAGCGGCAGAGATCTAAACTATTTATTTTGTTGTCATCTGGAAGTTGCTTTGTAGCTCTCAACCAACAGAATTGCAACATTATTTTATCTAGTTCTATTATGGTCTTTTCAAGGTGGAAAAATCATAATTGTCATACTATTGTAGATATGTGCTCCACACATTGATTTATACAGTAGCATATTTAGGACTTCTTAGTTCCTTCTTGGTTCTAGTTCATTCATGGGGGCTGGTTTAATTTCACAGCAGAAGAATACAGAGGGATGTAATTGGAAAGCTGTGGTCTAACAATTTGGTGGAGTCAGAGGAAGCCACATTCTCCAGAATTGCACATCTATAGCTCATCTCTTGATTTATCATTTTTCTTTGCTACGGTCTCCATCCATCACCCTTCATTTCACATTCTAATGATCTCGTTTCTTCAGTGTCATGAATTGCTCATCTAGAAAATTTACTAATGGAAGATGTCAGAAATGTAGGTGGATTCTGCTTCTCTGTTACTTAGAAAAATTAACTCCTGGATGCCTTGCATTTCTGAGTTATTTGTTTTCACTTTGGATGGCGTATTTTCAAGGAGTTATTGCTTAATAATACCAAGGTGCCTTAGTTATTGCTTAATGATAGCAAGTTGCTCTAAGATAGAAGGCTGAGTGCCTAGAATTTGTTGTATGGTATGAACTTAGTGCAACCCCCATCTCTTCAGCAGAGATCACTTTCCTCCTGTTTTAAGAGGTACCAGTCAGGGAGTATGAGAACAATTGTATTCCTCAGTTATTCTGTGGCATGAGCCACACTGCATGAGCGCACATTCTAATTTGAGAGCGGTTTCGTCGTTCCCGTTGGCATTTGGCGGGTTTCACAGCGCTCAAGCTTTGCCAGCCCTCCTACCCACAAAAGGTAATCTTTTGAGTTGAATGTTCGAGGAGCATGAGTTTTGAAGACTGAATTGAATTGCTAAGTTCAGAATGTTATTTGTTTTCATACTGGAAATTGCATCAACATCCCAAAACTTTTCTTTCATCTGCCACTTCCCTCTCCCACTCCAAACTAGACATCCTACTAAACAGTTTGATAATCTCTTGTGCCACTGTTCTGAATTTAGGAAAGCATGATCTTGGGGAATATCTTCTCAAGAAGACGTTGTTGGGACCCTGCTGTAGAAGTGCAGTGGGAGAGATGTGCTTGGGAGGGGGTGGCTGTGTCATGAAAAGTTTAAGGGCTATACAGTTGCATCTGTCTAAGAAAACTCCAGCTAACAGAAAGGTGAACTCAGCAAACAGAAAGTAAAGCTTTCCAGAAGAGTAAGAGCAAGGTGCTGTATCTTGGACAATTATTATTATGACTGAATCTTGTCCTGGAGCTCTTGGAGGAAGTTGTAGCCAAGCTCTACTACTCTTGGAAACCACAAGTTCCTTCTTCTTTTCAGCATTGCCCTTTTGCTGCCAGTGATTCTGGAGATGGACAGTCACAAGACAAATTACCCATCCCTCTACGGGATATAGTTTGAAACCCACCACACTGGCACAGTGTTTGCATATAGAACAACAGGCTCTGGAAAGCATTGCCAGCTGCTTTAAAGCAGATGAAGATTTTTGCAGCCAGCCTCCTGAGAAGTTATGCTTGGATAAAAAAAGAAGGAAAGCCAGTTGTACCAAATTATGGGCTGAAAGTTCCTTGTATAGGTCTGCTTGAGATTTGCTGTTGTCCAGTGCAAAGGCACGATGCCTGACCGGGGATCACAACAGTGAGTCTGCAGGGTGGCTGTGTCCCCAGAGGTGTAATGTCACTTGCAGTGATGAAAGAAAACATCTCTGGCTGTGTGAAGAGACACCTGAACTTTTTGTCACCTTGAACACTGTGCTCATCCTAGCTTTTCTCTTCCCCTCTGAGTCTTCATCTCTGCTAAAGTTCTTAGAGCAACATTTTTTCCAGGTGTTTGGGGAAGTGTTTTTTCCCAAGGACCTGTCTGTGCTGTCATATAGTGTAGCTTGGTGATGCACTTTAGAATATCTCCTCTGCCTTCACCTGACAAAGTCCAAATGTGAAACTCTTTCACTTTTTTCTTTCTTTCTTCCCCTCTCCATACTGACAGCAATGCACAAGTCATGCATTAGCAATGCATCTGAACTCAAGTCATGTCTGTCTGAAATTTCAGCCCTTATGAGAGACAGCAGACCATGGAAGCCACAGTTTTTTATTGTGCCCTAGGGTTGTTGTGAGTGAAACATCAAAAGAGTATGATTCAGTTGTAGCCATAACGTTGTTTTTTCCTCTGGTTCCACAGGCGTGGAAATGCAGAATTGATATGCTCCGATTGCTGGTCACAGGTGCTGCCTGATCCCCTTAATGCACAAACTGAAATGGTTCTTATTTCTAGTGAATCTAATCCCTAGTACACGACTCCTCTTCTCAGGCTAGGCTTAATTCAGGGACAAATAGTAATGTAAGGACTTTTCTCATCTGTCTGGCTCTGTCTCTTACTCAGATACTTTGCTCTATGGTGTCTTTTTAGATCTTTCCCATCAGAGCACAGCCATCTCTGACACAGACACCAACCAAATGTGTTCAGACAGCCCATGCTGCAGGATTTTTGCTTGTTTCAAAATGACTGTCACCCATGCCTTACCAACGTGGGCCTGGAGACCATAATGCCATAAACAAACGGTGTCAGGGATGAAGAGGTGCCAGACGAAGGCACAGATTAAGACAAAGGATTAGGTAGTTCTAGAGACTTGACTTTTTGGTGTAGCTCAGGTTAGCTTTGTCAGATTGTCAGTCTGTATGGCATGATTCATTCATGAGATGTTAATTCTGTGTCTGGATCATGGACTAACAGCATACTCGCCTGAATTCTTACCCTGATGCCAAACTACCTCCCCTTCCTGTTCCTACTTATAAAATGTGTTGTACTTGTGAACTTATGGAATTAAACTCTGCATTTCAAACCAGACGGTAGCTGCAAAAATCCTAAGGAAACATCCATGGGGAATTTTCTTTATGTGGTTTCTGTTTCTTCCCTGCTTCCTTCTCCTTTGTAACTTCTGGGAGCAGAACAATACCTCTGTGAACATGTTTCAAAACAGTGAACAGGTTTCATCTCAGGATTCCTCCTGTGCTTTGCAGACACAGTTCTGCATTCTTGTCTTCAGACTTAGGTTTACACAATAATTTTATGAGCCTCTGCTTTGCATCTCCTGCCATGAATCAGCTTTACTACTGTTCATTATTTCTGTGACTGTCAGGAAGCTAGATGGAAGTCACCTCTTCAGATCTTCTCATTCTCTCATTCAATATTGGACATGACAAATAAAAGAAGATCTCTTCTCCAGAAAGTTTACAGAAGTCCAGAGGAAGAGAGATGCTGTGCAAGGTGATGCATTGCATGCATCTAGAGGCTAGAGAGCTCCTTGTTTGCCTGCCTTTAGATGATGTATTGGGCAGGATTTGCTCATGGTACCTGTGGAAGCAGGTCTTCATGGAGTGGGAACAGGTGAAATAAAGCAGGAGGTAGAGCAAAAAGAGAAAATCTTCAGAGTGACCACTAGAAAAATGCTGAAGATAGTAGTGGCATTAGCAAGGCTTCATTATATAGTTTGTTTCTCTAGCTCTTGCTTGCCAGGTCACTTCCCTGAGCTCATTCAACTAGAGAATAATGGCAGGAGTATGCAGACCTTGGTGGTCCATGAAACTGATGTGAGAGATAGAATGTTTGCCTGCTGTCCACTGATTTCCAAATGTCATTAAAGAACCTTCATTTTTCTTTCACATGTCATGTTTCCTGCTTTTTCTTCCACTTTTTTACAAAGAAATAACCAGACAAAAATCCCATTTTTTACAAAAGTCTATCTAAAATTCTCTATGAGTGGATTCATGTTATAGTGCATTTTCCAGAGTGCTCCCACTCCTTAATGCCCAATTTTTCTTTGGTCTTACATAACTCCTTTCAAAGGCATCCTGAGAAAGAAATCTAACAGCTGACTTCTAGAAGATATGTCTAAGCTTGGCAGGACCTGAATTCATGCAGTAGAATAGTATATCATCAGTGTAACACAGTGTCAGGGCAGTACTTACAGGGCAAGCAATTAAACTGCAACAATAGTGACCCTTGAAATGCAACGTCCCAGCATATGGTAATTTTTTTCATGTTAAAGGTTATGTTGCTTCCTCAGGAACCATTCTGGGAGATTTTTCACATCACAGTCTGGATGTAATTGGTGCATGCTGCAGATTTACTCCTCCAACAGGTCAAATAACCAGTATATTTGATTGCTAAACTGAGTGGGGCTTTTGTTTTCTCAGATTATATTTCTATCAGACATTTGTTTGTCTGTTTCATGGTTCGCAGAAGGTTTGGATCTTTCGGTGCTTGCATTGCACACTTCCAATGTGTCTGTTCTTATTCCAGCTTCTCCTTTAGCGGCAGCTGTTGCCAGCAGAGGAGTAGTTTGTGTGGCCACTAGTGTTTCACTCATGCAGCCATGACTTTCTCCCCCTGCTTCCCTTACCCCCAGATGAAAATGTGAAGATACACTGCAAACTATCTCAACTTGTAAACTCCTACTGTTGCAGCAGTCTGGGGTGCAGTAGCAGTTTCTGTACTTCTTGTGCTTTCCAAGAGTTGTAGGGTTCCAGCGCGAGCGGTTTATACTGAGCTTGAACTTCATCATCTGTGCCCTACCACGGCTCAGTAGAGAGTGCAGGATTCTAGAGAGTCAAAGAGAAAGTAGGAGAACACTAAGGAGGCAAGAGGAAGTGTGCCAAGTCCTGAAATTTCGTATCATCAGTTTTTGCAGAGAAATCCTGTCTCTGCATTTTGCTGCATTTGCATTACAATATAATATTTAATAATACTATTACAATAGTTCTCAAATAATACATTATAATGGAGCATGGTAATTTGTATGCAAGTTTGGAAACATTTGTAGGATTTTAATTTTCTCATGCTATATTTCCCTGTTTTCATTGTCATGGCGTGTCTGAATTGAACCTCTTGCAGACATTCTCAGTAAATAATTTGCACTAATAATTTTGCAAGTAACCTTATTAGGCATGTTCTTTCCTGAAGCTGAGGCAGCTAATGATGTATCTGATTTGTCTATTCATACATGCACTGAATGCAGTACTCCTTAGCTCTAATTTAGGGAATAAGGTAAATAAATAGGCATCTAAATTATCTGCAGTCTTGCATTAACCCTACGTGTGATTCAATTTCCATTTCCCCCCGGGAAAATGAAGTCCATCTCTGGTCTGTTAAGGTCAGTCTGCTTATACTAAAATTTAAATTACGTTCTTTTAACTGCAATTACTCTTCATATCTAGTTGAGCTTGGCAACATTCTTTATAATGTAAGTATGTTTGGGGAAAGGGATGGGAGGTAATTACTTAAACATTTTCTCATGTAAACCTCTATTTTCTAGTAATGTTCAATGAGGAAACAGCAAGGGGGAGGTGAGGAGATATTACAAGAAATGACTGTCTGAATCCTGTCCTGTCTGTGGAAGACTTCTAGCTTAAGTGCTCATGGAGAAAATAGGAGAAGCAGATGCAAGTCCATCCTTCCAGGTCAGAGGGCTTTCCATTCTTTAAGAAAATTCCTTTTCTAACAAGCTAGAGAGTGTTTCGAGGCCAATTCCCTTACTCGTGCTTCTTGCAGTCTTGTGAAGGTACTGATGGTGAGAATGCTAAGTTGGCAGGGAGAGTGCTTTCATTCCACTTCTTGCTCCATTGCATGTTTAATTATTTTTACATAAAAAAAAGCTAAAGTAAGTTCATTTCAAA
Source organism: Regulus satrapa (assembly GCA_013396955.1). NCBI lineage: Eukaryota > Metazoa > Chordata > Aves > Passeriformes > Regulidae > Regulus > Regulus satrapa. The sequence goes on along the minus strand of VWZN01005429.1, from coordinate 322,946 downwards.
AAACAGGATAGCCTAAGTACATAGTATTCCACAAGTAGTTTGGAGATAAAAATTTGAATCTTTAGGGCCATTAAGCCTAGTTTTCTTCTATCCTTGGTGAATGCTCTCACCTCTGAGCTGTTACATAAAATTTAATGCACTGCCAGTTTTGTGAATCCAACCATTCCTTTTCATAAATTTTTTTTTTCCTTCCAAAAAGCACTATAAAGGGCATGTTGTTTTTTGGATAAACGAGAGTGTTTCCTGTTGAGCAAGGCAATGGTTTCTGGTTCTGTATTCTCTGTGCTGAAGGATTTTATAATGAACTTGAGTTGAAGCAGATCTTTCCCTCGGTTAATATTCTTTATCAGTATGTCTGAACAGTATGTCTGTTTCAACATACTTGAGGTGGTCCTATTATTATTATTATCATCATCAATATCATCAGTATATTGCTTGGGACCAGCTGTGGATTATTTTGAATGGGTCTGCAAAGTTTGTTAAGATAACTTAATATTTGCAAACCTTTGCAAAATGACACATTTGCAGCATTTCAGAGAGATCAGGATCTCTGTTAGAAAACCATTCTGGGACCAAAGGTTGAATTAATGGAAAACCACAGGTCAAGTCCAATTCAGCAAAGCACAAAGGCACCTGCTTAATTTTGAAGAATATGCAGTGTCCTATAGACTTTTATGAGTCTCGTGGTTTTAGGAAGCATTTTTCAGGACTGAGGTAGAGCACTTGGTGCAGGACAAAATCAACTCTTTAATGAGCTTAACAGAAAACCCCACAGGCATACTCAGCATGTGCTTTTTAAAACATGTATAATTGGGTCAAATGAAAACTAATTCCCACTGGAGTCCGGCCATGCCCAAGGAACCCTTCCAGGATTATTCATTGAAATCCTTCAGGCAGAAATATTTCCATGCCAATTTCTACTTCAAAACCTTTTGATTGTGGAGCTGTTCAAGAATAGGCTAACAAGAATTCTTCTTCTATGAGAATTTTTCCTGTTCTCTATATACCTCCCCTACCATCCTTCTCCCTCTTGCTCTCCTTACTGCTTCTCGGCATACTGGAAAAGGTCAGAAGCAATTTGATCAAGTGTCCCAAGAAACGAGTGTCTTTGAAGAGGGTGCAGGCCTGTGAAATTTGAATATGAGAGGTTAATCTTTTGAGGAATTGTTGGGCTGCAAATGGAGCTTTATAATGAAAAATCACCTTTGAACCTTACATCTAAGTATTTTAGGTTAAAGGAAAGTAAGTCCTTTCATTGGGGAAAAAAATTGCCTTCCTACCAAAGGGGTCTTCTCTATGCTTTGCTGCCTGGATAATATATTTGGCTGGCTTTTTTTCCATCCTTTGATACATACTCTACAGACACCAAATGAATTAACAGTCCCAGAGGGCTGTCAAAATGCAGAAAGTTATAAATTAAAGACAGACTTAGCCTAAATTGGTGTCTGAATTCGTGAATGAATTGACACATGGCTGTGCTTGTTCTCTGAAGCAAGAGCTGTTGAATCTCTTCAGTGACTGACCTTACCCTCCCTCACCAGAACTGCCTGGTCTTCTCTGTAGTTGATCGTGCATAACAGATGCTGTATTGCTGTTGAATTGTACATCATTCTTATCCGCTGGTAAGAGTTGCAAAGCTGTCTGTTTACTTATTGATACAGTCTGAGACTTTAGTGGATCCCTGGCACGTGTTAGCGTATGCTTTCTCCTTGATATCCCAGTAGGATTTGTCTGCACTGGAGACCGAGCGTCTTCACTTCTGCTATAGCTCCTTTAAAACCATGCAGGAAGTCAAGCTGCAGAGCAACTAGTTCACTTTGCAAGTGGAGGGGGAAGCTCACACATGCCAGTGCTGTATGTTAAATTTAGAAATTACCCATTCTGATGTGGCTTACACATTTCACTGTCAGGTGTTGGCCTTTTCAGTAGTAGTAGGATTCCTCTTCATAACTGAGATACAAGGTGAGAAACCCTCCAACACTTAGGGATGGGCTTATACTCAAAGTGTTTGGTGCATTTCATCTTGGCTCTCTGATTTCCACAAGTTCCATTTTACTTTGAGATCCTTGGGTTGTTGAAAGCTGCCACAGGATGTGATACTTCTCATAGAAAATTGAGGTGCACTTGCCAGAGAACAATATTTGCCCAGGTATGGGTTGTTTAATGTGTCCTCTCTGTTAAATGGATCTTCTCTGGGATATTTTTCATTCTTGACAGTGGAGACACACAATCTGTTGCGGACAAATGGGAATTATTTCTTGTTTTTCGGCAGTGAAGTCTCCCTCTGGTTTAGGATTGCTGAGCTAGATTTCATCTCAGGATGAACTTTAGTCTTCACACTCCTGTAGGAATACCTGAAAGCAGGCAGTGTTTAACTTCCAGTCAGTGACAGGAGAACACAGCTGTTATCATACACTTTCTCTAGTTGAAGCCTTCTTATATAATACATAGTTGTCACTTTGTCCATGCCAGACTGTGCCAGCAGGGAACTAATAATGTCCAGCAAAGGGTAGAAAAATTATACCTGTTTTATTTTAAAGAGAGTAGTTTCAGCTTTCTGTCTTGCCTTTTCTCTTTTTTTTTTTTTTTTTTTTTTTTTTTTTTTTTTTTTTTGGGGGGGGGCGGGGTTTTGGGGTTTTTTTTTTTTTTTTTTTGGGTTTTGGGTTTTTTTTTTTCCCCCAGGAGGTTATTTTAATGCTTCTGTAAGGAAAAAATAAGTGCTCAAGATGGCATCTGCAGGGGGTGGATCAGTCACCACGCTCCACACAACTCCATAGAGCTGAGCTCTGCCGTAGGGGCAGGCTCCTCGTCCTGCAGACCCCATTAAAGAGGAGAGGAGCCTCCTGGGTTTGCGTAGCCAAGGACAGGGGCTGGCCCTAAGCACACAAGTAGGCTGCTGGGGAGTGCAAGTCTTGGGATTTTCCCATCAGGCAGCAGCCCTGATGTTTGGTGAATTTGTACATGAGGTAGACTGCAGTTTAGCCTAATGCACACTGGTGCTTTGGGAGGGCCCAGAGCTGTAGAGTTTTGCTGCATTTAAACAAATTAACATAGTCATGGCAGCAAATGACTCTGATTTTTCCTAAAGATGAACAAACTGTGGGTCTAATAGAGACCTGCTATTTCTCAGAAATTAAAATGCTGCTTCCCTAAATGAGGCCAGGGAGGATGATCAGATATATAAGGGAGGAAAACATTGCCAGACACTATCTGGGACTGGATAATCCACATGAAAATACTCCCTGTGTCAGAATCAAATAGTCTCTGTAATAAGAAAATATTTTTTCCCTGGCTCAGAGAATATTGAGCACCAAGATTTTTACATCTTCTTAAAAACAGCCCTTTATTCCTATCAGTGCTGGTGGTTTGTTTTTGATTTTTTTTTTCCAGTGGACAAACATTGATTTTTCTTGCTGCCAAACCCTGCATTTCTAATGGAGCTTGAAATTAACACGATTTTTTTGTGGTTGTTGTTGTTTACTTCCTTGTTTGTACACCGACAACCTAAATGATGTTGGCACAGCTTGAGGAACAGGTTTCTTGTAGTTTTAGTTGAATGCAACAGGGAAAGCACAACACATCTTTTTCTCCAGGCACTACACAAGTAACAGCAGCCACTTGGTATTGAGGGGTAGTTTTTTGCCTCTGTGACACTGATTGAAAGGCTTGGGAAAGCTTGCATTTGTTTAAGATATCTGGGATCCAGAGGGCATTCTTTATCATCCTCTGCTGGGATGATTTCAGTGTGCTGCACGTACAACCTTGAGGTAGCAGCTGCTGCAGTACCCTGTAATTCTTCTCCAAGAACCTATTCCCATGTTTTAGAGAAACCTTTTGTGAGGTCTGTAAATTAATCAGAGATGTCTTGATTCAGAAAAAGTGGCAATTAAGCAGAGATGAAGACTGTTCCTAAAACTGTCTTAGGTATCAGAATTCCCTGTCCCTCCCAGCCTTACACATTGGGATGCTGAATTGAGGTGGTACCCTTGTACAAAACCTCAGTCAATACAATAATCTACTTTTGTCTGGTTTCAACTGGCTATAAATTACAACACATGCCTTTTACAATAATTTGAAAATCTAAATATCTGAGTATTTTTTGGAAACTTCACAGCTATCCTTTGGTTACAGTACCAGTTCCCCTTAAATCGTCTCACTCAGAAGAATCCTTGTAGTTAGAGATAATGGTTGTACAGTATGGCTGAATTTCCTTGCTGTAAGTTTGGAAAGATAATAATAGCAGCAGATTTCTCCCTTCCTTTGATGTTCGCATAACAGATTTTTAAAACGATGTTTTAAAGCCGGCAACTAGAAATTACTAAAGATAAGATACTCCTGAGCTCTTGCACTTGGGACCTATTGATAATGTGGGTTATTTGAGAGAGCTTTTTACCCCTCCACAGCGAGAAAGGCTATGACTGAATCCCAGCTCTGCTGTCAGCAATTTGGATCCGTATGGGCCTAGTCTCATTTTCCTAACCATCTATTGCGTATGATGTGATCTTTGGCAAGAGCTCGTGCTCCATTGTATCGAGAGTGGGGGATATACACCACAGAACCATTCTGTATCAAGCCTGACTGGCAAAGTGTCCAGAGTATTAGGTCAGCAATTTTCCATCAAATTGCTATCAGTTATTGTTGATCCGGTGTGAAGGTCATTAATTAAGCAGAAGGGATTTGGGCAGTTCAGGGTCAAGATCTGAGCAGCTCTTATTCAGTGAGTAAGAGCCTCCTATCAGGATCCTTGTTAGCTATTGCAGCTGGAAATTCTTTTGAAATTACTGTGTTAAATGTACTGTTCTACTTAGGAAAATGACTGAGTGGCAGTGTGACACTCTACATTTTGTATTTGTTTTCACTTACTGACTTACAAAATCTGTTCACTTTCCATATCCAGCAATGATTTTTCTTCCTGCCAGAGGCACAGACTTCACCTGGGATCTGGAAAAATCAATCTATGGCATTGTCGTCACCGGTGTGGAGCAGACATAAGGCAGGACTCAAGGCACATGTCCTAGAAGTGCAGAGCATCCTCATTGGTGCTGCACTGCAGGCTCCAATCTGCTCCTCCTCTCTCAGCTCTGCAAGACCAGGAGTTGAAAATTTATGCATGTTGGCCAAGTCAGTAGGTTTAAAGCTTAGGAGGGGCAGGGAGCTGAGATGGTGGATAAGATCACCACTTCTCAGCACTGCTTTTTCTTGCTCATTCCCTTCAGTTTTCTCGGTGCACAGTCCCCAGAGGTGAGGTTGTGCGTCAGGATAGAATCACTATCATGGGGAGAAAGCCAAGAGACTTTTGGTCTAAGGCAGTTTGGAGGAACTCAGTTGGGGGTAAGTCAGCAGTCTTCTGTCAGTGAGATAAAGATGTTAATGAACCAGCACCTTTGTTCGATCAAGTTTATTGCAAGCCAGGATTAGAAAGTTTTTTTCTAGGGACTTCTGCATATCTTGGCTGCGATGCTGTGGGGCTTGACTCAGCAGCATTCAGCTGCTGCTGGCTTTCCCTGCACTGTGTTTTACTCCTATTCATTTCTTCTCTTAAGATTGAAATGTCGTATTAGATTAAGAGTTCTACACATGTCAACACCGTGAAAGGCTTCCCTTTCACTTTAGCAGGAGTGGGGACTGAGGTACTGTGTTGCTGAGGGCGTCTGATGGAGTTTGGCTAATAAGATCTGATTTCATGAGGTTTGCATCCTATTAAGGCAAGACGGGATCTGGCCTGTGAGCACGATAGAAAAGTGCAAACACAATAAAATGGCTCTTATGAATATTAATAGGCCTTGAAACAATAGAAGGCAAAAATGGTGATGAGGTGGGGGTTGAGCAACTGCTATCTGGTGTAGCACAACAGCCTCCCTTTCACCTTGCTTCTGCTTGCAGCTCGTCACTCACAAACCCTGACACATTTGGGGATGGGGCTCGGGAATTTGATAGCTTCCCTGAACCCATTTCAGCTCTGCAGCTTGCAGCCTCTGTGTAGGTATGAGTGCAACTAAAGTAGCTGATCCCTATGCACCAGTTGTCAATCTTCCCTAGCAGCCTTACCCAAGCCAAGATCTGCTCTTCAGCTATCCAAAGAATTGTTTTTAAAAGTAGCTTGGTTTATTCTTTATAATCCCCTTCATGGGCGAGATACCATCTATGTCAATGGTCTCTCTGCATCTCTAACCTCAGTAAAAAACATTGGTGGGTGAAGCTCCTATATTTCCCTGCATTTCTTAGACTGGCTCACAGCCACAGTTCTCTCTCCTTCTGCATGGATTGCTTCCTCAGCTGTAGCTCAGGAAATTGCTGGTTATATTTTTGCATGATTTGTCCTGTGATGCACCAGCTTTGATGCTTTTCTGCAGTACTTTCACAGAGGAGTCAATTAATGCCTACCTAGTGTCATCCATTGTAGGTAACTTTTCTTACCTGCCTAGCAAAGAAATGCCCTCCTTTGTGCATCTTTAGCTTTTGAAATGAAATGCAGATATGACCCATTGCAGAATCCCATGGGAGACCTTCCCTTAGCCCCATTTTATGGACTGACACACAGAAGTAAAGGAAATTACGAACAACAGACAGTTATGATTAAGAATTTTGCTTCTTTGAGTGCGTTCCCATGAGCAACCCTTCGGCATCCCCTGTCCAGCCACCAGTGCCACTCCCATTTCTTCATGCAGCACATGGGAGTCACCAGACCTCTGGGCTACAAGAATTCAAGGCATGTACTGGCCTTCCAATTTGTTTGCATTTTATTTCTTAGAATGTTCGTCTCTCCGCAGAAGTGTCTGAAATCCCCAAGGTATTGATCAAATTTATTCAAACATGTTTCTTTATCAATTGAATTTTTTAGTAAAGAGGTATGTTCATATTTTATTGATATAATTTGAGGTGTAATCTCACTCCTTCTCCCTTAGCACTCGTTTAAAGAAAACAGCATTTTATCCTCTGTTGCTTTGGTTTGTTTTTCTTTCATTCATCCCTGAGTCTCTAAACATTTAATTCTTCTTTTGAGGGAGAAAACTGACTTGTGGAGGTTAAGTGATGTGCTGCCATTTGTAGAATCAAGTAGCAGTCAATGAGAAACAGCATCTGGGTATCACACGTGCTGCTCACGTACTTTAGTGGTATTAGGCAAAACATGGGCCAATAGTGGGCTGTGCTTCTATATATTATAAACTGCACATGGTGGGGCTTTTTTTAAGAAGGCCCTACCTAGACTGATGTTTTCAATTGCTCAGTAATGGCTTGGATTAACTTTCTTGCTTAACTGCTTGCTTTCATTATCTTTGCTGGTCCTTTAAAAGTTGCTTTCTGCCTCAGTTTCCCATCTGTTATCTGGGGCCTGATTCATCAGCTCGCTGCACTGCAAAGGTGGATACCTCAGAGCCATAAAGGGTTCTGACACTGAGAGGACTGTAGAAGCTGGGATGCCAAGATAGCCCTCTTCAGGAACATGGCTCTGTATTAACAGTCTGCAGAAAAACTCCCTAGGAAAATGGGGCCTGGGCAGGGTTGACTGAAGCACCTAGAGCTTGTTAAAGAAGCCAGTAATGGTAAGTAACTTGAAAAAACTGCCCTCTGCTCTTTGGTGGTAGAGAACTGAGAAGCTAAATCCTGCACCTGCGCCATCGTCTTTGGCCCCTGGTGGTGCAAGAGGTGTTTTATGCTTGGCCTCTTCAGGGAAGGGCTGCTTGTTTGCATTGTATTTGTGGCATAATTACTAATGGTACAGATCATTTTTATTAGCCAAGCTGTCTGCATTAAAATGATAGATTTTTCTGTATTATTAAGAACATCCAAGGGAGTCTCTGCAGCAGCAGGAGAAAGATGATAATTTTTCGTTTAGCTTAAGAGCAGATGGTTACAGAAACATTCTATGTAAATAAATTAAAGAGAAGCCACCCTCGCTAATAGTTAAGTAAACAGGTTTGGAAATGGCCATCTAAGGACCAGGCTTTTCTTTTCTTTCCTCACAAGAGCTTCATCTGCTCTTCAGCTTACAGGCCCATATGGATAGGGTATTAATTAAACCAATTTGCTTTTGGGCCAAAGTCACCTAAAACAACTTGAGTCCTGCTAGAACAAGACTATCACGCTCATGCTGCTTTCTTGAGGGCTAGAGAATACTTAGCCAGCCTAAGCATCTGGGCTGTAATCAGTGTTATTGATAAGCATTTCCACATGCCTTTTGTTATGGCAGCAAAGCTGTGAGTGATCTGAGAGAAGTATTACTATTGTTGCTGTATTTGAGAGTTGCATCCTGAAGTCTCTGATGAGTGCTGTAGTCACAATGCCATGCTGCCCTCAAGAATTTCAACTCAACAAAACAAGTAAAGTAGAAGTGAAGAAATGAGTGGCAATTAGGGGAAGAAAGCAATTTTGTAGCACAAGGGCTACAAGTGCCTCAGATAAGGTAGCTGCAGAAGAAGGAAGCTTCTCTTCCCACCATCCAAAAGCAAGCAACAGACATTTTAAGGAGGAAATTGTGGAAAGCCTAGAGCTCAATAGGTTCACAAAGTGAAAAGTTGCAAGAGCTTTGAGGACCAAGAAAGCTGTGCTTGATCTTCTTTGAGTGGTTCTCTCTGCCCATGGAGTTGGAACAGGAAGGTAGGCTGATACTCAGAAAACACTGTAGGACAGGGCAGTTCCCTCTTCTGTCTTTGCAACCAGAGTAATGCAGAAACATCACCTGTGCTTCTTCCCAAGGTCTCCAGTCACACAGCCAGGATTCAATGGATTTGTAAGAGGGTTTGGAGTCTTGGGGAGTAGCAAAATGCAGCTTGTGCCCATATCCGAAGGAGGTCACATCCTGATTAAATGGTGGTTTTCTCAAGTGGTGGAGGCTGGAGGTGGAGGAAAACCAATCCTCTTCCTAGTCTGGAGCAGGTACTTGCCTGGGATGACTTGGACCTTTTCTAGATTCCAGCACAGATTTATCGTTGGATATGGATATATGAAAAATCATGATACAAAGCAATTAGAATATTGCAATTTCTGAGAGTAATCCTTGGATGTCATACAGCAAAAACTGATGACTAATGGCAAATATAATAGAAATGTAACATTTGTTAACAGTACCAGGAAAACAAAAAGGCTATAACCTAAGGACTGGTAACAAGAAGTGTGGTGTAAACTGAGACCTCATTAGGGGATTGAGGGAAGAGAAGGGTTAGAGGTAAGAGTATGTTAGTTAATGAAATAAATTCCTATACCCTATCCAGTATACTGAAAACTAAATGCAATTCTAGATTGTATAAGGCAATGATACTGCCTTCTCCCTCAGGAAAACTCCCACAGTGTCCCTTGAGGAAGAAGGCAGTATCATGGCTTTGTCAGTTCTTTGCACATTACCAAACACCAAGTGCAAGGAAATCAACATTGGACTGCCGTATAGAGGAAAAGGCTTCTGGCAGACTGAAAATTATTATCCTGTGGTTTTATATTTGCATATGGGAAGATCAGCCTGATAAAAACACTTTCCATATTTTATATTTCCAGAGTCAGAAACATCATATGTATAGCTTGTATGCTTCACTATAATTTCTACTATTTAATTCTTCATAATTAAAAATAAGTTCTAAATAAATGAGGGTCTGCCCTCAAAATTATGAATTTAGGTAAAACTTGTACTTACCTAATTAGCTATGATAGGGTCCTAATTTATGAGAGCAGGCTCTTTCTTTCAAGGCCTAGGACTGTTTCTAAGTTGGGAAATGTTTAAATGCAGGTGTTAACAGCTGTAATGTCAAGACTCAAATTGTCATTTGTGCACAGTGAAAATTTCCCAGCCAACCTTAACTGCTGCTGATCTTTCACCACCCAAAGTCAGTGACAAGCCTGTTCTCAAGCAACATATATCCTCACCGCATCAGTGACTCTGAAAATTGAGAAGTGATCTGTGTGTGGTCTACCTTTCTCTTGTTTGATAGACTGATTTTTTTTTCCTTCCTTTCTGTAGCATTTAAACCAAAGTCTATGTGTCTCAAAGCAGCAAGCTACCTTAAAGAAGTAGTTTGCAATGAAGAAAATTCTGTTGTTCACTAGAAGTAACCACACAGTGAACTGCATTGACCAAAATAAAATATATAGGGTTTTGATATATGACATACACTTCAGTGCATAACAGAAGTATGGATTGAGGGGGATGTTTATGCCAACACAAGATTTTTGTCTAGACAAACAACACTCATATACTATAGATTTAGGATTTTTAAAGCTACAGATTTTAAAAGCTACTGTTATAAGTAGCATCTTACATTTTTTTCTCTAAACCTCCATGTTAACAATTTCTTATTCCAGTGGTGTAAGGTAGAAATGAAGGCAGAAGGTTTTAAGGTAGAGTGGAGTAAAATTTCAAAGCTTTTCAAATCTTCCTATTCATTCACTCCTCTAGCATATAGGGTAGTTTGGGGTTAAATGTCTGAGCTGTGGATCTGCAGCCTTTTGCTGGCTGGATTTGCAAAACTGAAGGATTTTTACTTTGATTAACAGGATAATTAGTGCTGTATTGTAAGCATAAGCCTCACTGAGCTTTGTAAGTATTAATTTCTTACCTTGACTTCAGAGACTCACCACAATCCATAATGTTGTGCAGACCAGACCTAGGGTGTCTATTTAAAGACCTCCTGTGCCTTTAGCCAGTGCCTCTTTTCTGCCCTGTATTAAGCTCCCCTTTGGCAATGGTGCAATTTCATAGCTCCTAGGTGGGTTTTTTCCAGGTTTCTGTCAATCTGCTTAAAAAATTCTCACTGAGATCATTAATGCAGTGAAGTCATGTGAGCCATGAGAGCCAGGGTCAGGAAGCTGTGAGCCTCTGTGTCACCAGGGGACAGAGGAGAGGAAACTGGTAGCATTATAATGGGGCTGCTTGGATGCCGCTCCCCTGTGCTGACCCAACACCTGTCCCCATATCTTTGTCCTCCTTTCTGCTCCTCCTTTCACAGTGGAAATTAGTCCCACAAGTCAGTCTAACTTGCTGTAAAGTCTTTGTACTTAAGTTGCTGACTCCAGAGAAAAGCTGGATATTGTCATCAGTCATTTTGCCTATACAATTATCTCTCAGTAGGCAAATTTTCTGCTGGCAGCATCCACTGTCACTCCTGAATCTTTTTGCAAAGTGCCCATTAGTTACCTCCAGCCTATGCACTAAACTTGAGAGAATTCAGAGTTGAACATCAGGAATCTGTGCTGTTCTGAATTTCCAAACTGATTGATAAGTAACAAACTGATGAACCTGATCCTTGAACAGGAATGGTTGGGTGTGGGGGCCTGCGTTAGCTAAGCAGGCTCAGACATGATCTGGGAGATCTCCCAGAAAATTAAACAGGTGGCACAGCACAGCTTGCTTAGCGTAAATCAATCAACATTAAATCAACACTGATTCTGCTTTTGCAGGTCTTACATTAATACATCTTAATTAAATGTGAACTTGAGATGCCTGGAAGTTTGCATGCCCTCTTGTGATGTTAAAGTAGTGAACACCTTCTGAAGTTGGGATATGTGACATTTCATCCAGGTGGTTACTGCCCTACTGACCACTCTTGAAAACTTGTGGTGTTTTCTGAGACCAGGAACAGCCTTTCCAGACAGATTTTAGTTTTTCCAGACCTAGCAACTGCATTTTCGTTTCCCACTGTTTACGGATGGAAACTCTGGTGTTCCAGAATCTATCATCGTAGTGAAAGCTAATTCCCAGACAAGCTTCAGTTTTCCATGGAGACCCTGGACAGGTTGTGGGGCAGAGGAGGCAGGTGATGGTAGAAGTGAGTGGACTGCAGTGCTGTGTCTGTGCTTCGCTGTGTTCACTGCCTTTCCTGGCTTTCAAGACCAGCTTGTCTGAATACCTAGAAATGCTCCTCCAAACATGCCAGCTCTGTCTCAGTGCACTGGCTCCTGGGAAGCTCTGGTATGTAAAATCCAACCATCGTCAGGGCTTGCCATAAGAATAAATTTGTAAGCAGACCAGTTTTGGCTCTTGCTGCAACAGTCTCTGAAAAGAGCCATTCTTTCTGTCTATCCTCCACCTCCCTTTCAGAGACATGACCAATGTTTTCCACAAATGGAGAAATTTACAGTTCTCCACATATAGTAGCTCCTGCCAGAAATTTTGTTTTAGTTGCCACAGCAACAATTTAATGGATTTTTAAAGCCCCTGCCACTGGCCGTGCCTCTGCCCTGTTTGTTCTTCCTGTGCATTCCCCCAGCACCGAGCGAAGCTGCAGAGGCAGTGACTGAGAGCTCTAATAACCCAGTAATGGATCCAGTTATGGTCTTTGGTGCTTCTGTTGAGAATACATGAATAAGTAAATCTGTGCATAAGGATGAAAGAGTGTGTTTTTAAAGCTGCCTGAGCAGTCTTGAGGAGTGGTGGCCAGGTTGCTTTTGCCAGGCCCTGGTGGAGGATGGCAGCTGAGGACTCAACAGCCACTCAGCTGCCCTCGGGACCATGCCAGCCCACCGGCTCCCTAGCTGATGACTGTTTTCTTACAGGCATGGCCTCACACCAAAGCATTTGTTTGTGCTTCTTCCCGTCACACTTCAGATGTCTCTGTGGGGCAGCTGAGTGCTGGTGTGTCTACTGACAGAGCCTCTCCCTTGATGGCAGCCTGAACAAAATAAATAGCACTCCATTTTCATTAGTAAGTGCCATTGTGTTCACATGGGTATGAAAGTTGTGGCTGGGAATGGATTGAGCAGGACAAAAAAAAGTACTAGCAAACTTTTGCAAGAAATGTTGCATACTGTGAGTGCTGCTCTGTAAGTGCAGGATGATCTTTGCATCCTCTTCACACCACAAGAAAATGTGTTTCTTTCTGTATCACTGTGTTTCTTTCACCATCTACTGATAGAAGAGGGATCCATCTTTACCTGGCTGGCACACATGGTGGCACATCTGTGGTCTTCTACCATCCAGCAGTAGTTGATCAGACTGGGAAAAGAGCCCTCTTCTGTTCCCAGTTTTCCTTCCTTGTCTACCTTTTCCCAGCTGATGCATGGAGTGGTAGGAGAAAATACGTCTTTTGGACAGTATCTGGCAGATTTTGAAAAGAAGGAGTCTGTCATCTGACCCAGAAGAGAGCTGAAGGAACAGGTATCTGAGCCCGAGAGATTGACTGCAGACTTTTCAGCACCTTTCCTTTTCCCATTCCCTGCATATCTGTGGTGGCAGGAGGAGATGGTCGTACTCCAACATTCAGGCAGTGAGCTCATCACACCCAAAGTCATTTGCAGGCACCAACTCCTACTGTTATGTATCTCCAGACATAAATCCTTATGCTTGTTCCAGCTACTCTTCCTCTTCCCCTGTCCTTGTTCATTTGTTCCAGATCCCAGGGCTGCACAGCTGCACTGCCTGGGTTTTTTTTTCTGGTACTCTCAGAGTACGGTTCTCTGTATGGATTGGGTCAAACCAACTACCAAGGCCATAGTGGTAATTCCCCAAAATCAGGCTCCTGTACTTTATGAGGAGAAGTTGGTGAATCTCTTGAGAACATTATGTCCTGTAAGATGCCAGTGGCCCCTGTAAACACAAGGGTGATGGTCTCCTTTTAGTGTTCAGAAAGATCTATGAAAGGGATTCAGCATTAGCATTTTCTGGATTGAAACTATTTTCTGAGGAGTTGTTGGAGGGCTGCTTTACAGATGAACCAGTGAGGAGTAGGCTGGGAAAGACTGACAATACATCTGTTACTGGGTGTAGGTCTCCCTTTGAAAGCTGAGATTCATTTCTATGCCGGTTCGTTCTGTATAGCCTTTCTTTCCAAAGTGAGGTCTTGCTTTCCTGCCCTGCAGGGGTTTGCAGAATTCATCAGCTCTTCTTAGCTGTTGGAAATCTGAAATATTAGGATAGGAATTACAGTTTAGAAGAGGTCCCTGGTAGTGGTTTGATCCTGCTGGATGCCAGGTGCTCACCAGAGCCACTGTTTTGCTCCCTTCCTCAACAGGACAGGGGAGAGAAAATATAAGGAAAACTCATGAGATAAGAATGGGGAGAGATCACTCATTGATTCCCATCACAAGCAAAACAGACTCAACATGATGAGATTATTTAATTTATTACAAAGCAAAATCAAAGTAGGATAATGAGAAGTAAATAAATCTTAAAAACACCCCTCCCTTCATCCTTCCCTCCTTCCCATGCTTAACTTTATTCCCAGTTCTCTACCTCCTCCCCCTCAGAGATGCAGGGAGACAGGAATGGGGGTTATGGTCCGTTCATCACGTGGTTTCTCCCACTGTCCTCCTCAGGAGAAAGGCACCTTCCCCTGCTCCAGTGTGAGGTCCCACCCACAGGGGACAGTTCTCCACCCACTGCTCCAGCCTGGGTCCCTTTCCATGTGGTGCAATCCTTCAGGAGCAGTGTCCAGCCTGGATCTGCCACAGGGTTACTGCTCCAACCAGCAAACCTGCCCCAGCACGGGCTCCTCTCTCCGTGGGTCCACAGGTTCTGCCAGGAGCCCACTTCAGCCTGGGCTTTCCAGCAGGTCACAGCCTCCTGTGGGCATCCGCCTGCTCCAGCCTGGGATCCTCCGGGGCTGCAGGAGGATCTCTGCCTCCCCTTGACCTCCATGGGCTGCAGGGACACGGCTGCCCCACCATGGTCTGCCCCACGGGCTGCAGGGAATCTCAGCTTCGGTTCCTGGAGCACCTCCTGCCCCTCCTTCTGCACTGACCCTGACATCTGTGAAGTTCTTTCTCTCACATATTCTCACTTCTCCGACCACAAGTACTTCTGCACAATATATTTTTTTTCCTTCTTAAGTGGGAGGCATTACCACCACTGCTGCTGGGCTTGCCCTTGGCCAGTGCTGGATCCATCTTGTAGTGGGCTGGCATTAGCTCTGTCAGACATGAGGGATATTTCTGGCAGCCTCTTAGAGAAGCCACCCCTGTAGTGCCCCACTACCAAAACCTTGCCCTGCAAATCTAATACATTTCTGAAAGCAGTTTCTGGTCAGTGAGCCCATTTCACTTACAGATCTGCCAACATGGTCCAGATCCTAAGAAAGTTTAAAGTACTCTGCAAAATAAGATATTCTTTGATATTTGTGTCCCAGACATCAGGGAGGATGAGAAGAGAGTTAAAGGAGGGCTAATCTCCTCCTTGCTCAGCTGATACCTCCAGGTAAAAGGAGTGATTCCTTTCCTCCCTCTCCTAACCTCACCTAGCTGTGTCACTGGAGAGTTCATTTCTGTTATGCATCATTAATCTGAGTTTCTAATAGCAGTAAAAGACTCTGAACTTGGTTGACAGAGAAGTTAACAACCAGTTTGCCTGAGCCCTAACACTTGATCATTTAGCCTTGGTTATTAACTGCAGGCAAGGACCAGTTTCTGGGAGATAATTGGGGTCATAAACAATAGCTGTGTAATGGAGAGCATGCCCTAGGAGAGGGACTAAACATATTCAGCTGCGAGGAACTTACTGCCTTTGGACGGCATCCAGGTGCTATCATCAGCCAGCCAGGGAACGGGCAGCCAAGTTGTTGCTGTAGGGGAAGAGAGGCCTTTAGTGCTTGGCAGAATGCTGCTGTGCATGCACAGGATGGCCCCAAGCTGGAAAGATGCTTGAATGCAGCCTCAGGAGGCTTGGTAAAACTTCTTAAACATCAGTCTGGAAGCTGGGGATTGGAGGCCATGTGTCTTTTAGTCCATTTCAGAAACAGGACTCAGCATTTAGGGGTAGTAAGTTTTGCAGCCTGGGCTAGTTTTGGTGGTGACAACTGGATTTTCCAAGCTGAAGGTCCCTCTTGGCCTGCTCTTGAGTGCCTTTTACCTCATGAGGAGAATGCAGAGATCTCTGCTGCAACGTAGGCAGCAGACCAGCAGCACCACATCCGTGCTAACTCCAGCCAGAATGTGGTGGAATGTTTGGTTTGGGCCTAGGAAGCTCTCTGCTTCCTCCAGTGTACCAGAGCTCGTGTGAGATGTAGGTGTCACTTGGTGGCCACTCTGTGGGCCACTGCCCTTCCCAGCCCTCTCCTCAGAGACCACATGCAGAAGGGCTTCACTGCAGCACCTGGAGCCAGGGCCTCGGTCTGGGACCGCTCAAGGAATTGAGGAGCAGGTGAATTTTCCACTCGTGCTGGGGTCTCTGTCAGCATCTCCTGGTCAACAACTTGAGGAGTGGCTGCATTTTCCTCTTGTGCCAGAGTCTCTGTTTGGGTTGCCCGCTTGACACACAGAGAGAGGCCAAATTTTCCCCCACCTGTGCCACAGGTACCAGGGGTGTGCAGTGCCCCTCTTGCTCTGGAGCCAAGCGGGACTGGCTGGTTCTCTGGCACTGGCAGGCTTGCCCACCCTGCTGCCCCTCTCAGCTGCTTGCTGGGGCCAGAGGTTTCCAGCCCCTCCAACACCTCCTTCTTCTTGCCCATGACATCATTCAGGTGCAGGTCAGGGGGTGATTTCCACTTGTATGCCTGAAAAGAGGGCAGGGGATTTGCAGAGGTTGCCTGGCTCCCCCAGCCATCACCTGCTGTGCCCTGCTTGTGCACAACAGGCATGAAGTGCTTTGTGCAGGAGCTCCTAGGCCATTTAGGCTGTGTGTGTTGGAAAATTAAGATTCCTCTGCCTGGAATCCCTCAGTAAAGACGTGGTTTTGATAGGGAAAAAGTCCAGATAAAACACCAATGTGAGCTAGGAGGGTATTTAAATAGAAAAGTTTTTTGTCTGTAGTTTGTAAAATAAAAGTCAGTTTCTGACTGCTGAGCCCATTAAGAAACCCTGCTGGGAACACAGTACACACAGGGGTTCTCCAAGCCATGACAAGATGTTTTGTTTCAAGGTAAAGCTTGTTGGGACTGGAAGTTAGCTTGATGAGATTTCTTATGTGGCATCAGCCTCTGATTACATTGATATCACTCCAGTCTCTTGCTGTATGCATCTGATTGGAAACAAAGAGAAGAAAATAAAAGGTGCAAACGAGTTTCTGTAATGATTGCACTAGCCAAGCTAAAGTGTGGCACGGTGAGATCTGGAGTTTCAAGAGCTTTATCCTGTCAAGAATGAGGGTAGCATGTGCATGCATGTGGACCACAAGCTGAGCTGG
The DNA here is from genome assembly GCA_013396955.1 of Regulus satrapa. NCBI lineage: Eukaryota > Metazoa > Chordata > Aves > Passeriformes > Regulidae > Regulus > Regulus satrapa. The sequence goes on along the minus strand of VWZN01005429.1, from coordinate 305,908 downwards.
GCATCCTTATATGAAATCTGGGAAGAACGTGACACACAGATTCTGCAGCTCTGCAGTGTGGTACTTGAAAGCATCCTTGGATGCTCCCTCACTTTTAAAGGAATCAATTGTTCTGCCCTGTTGCTCCTCTGTGTGTACAGAACTGCAAAAGAAAATTTAGGGGAATCAGTAGAGGAGGGTAATGTTGCTCTTCATTTCCCAATAGTAGAAGCATGACAGCAATGCCAGGCTGGGTTGCATCACAGAATCAAGACAGTACATGTCTTAACTTGAAGGCCTGAAAGGCTGTTGTAGGTGTGCAGCCTTTTTTTTTTTTTTCACAGAGCCCTTGTTCTGACAGCAAAGTCTGGCTTTGCTTCACAACAGGTAGATATCAGAGAATGGCACAGTGATTTCAGCCTTCTGCAGCACATCACTATCCCAGTCAAGAATACAGGAAGATTGTCAGCAATTGTTAAAGCAAATGAGGGCAGAAGGATTAGCAATTTTTTTGAAACTGGTCTTACATTAAATCCCTGCAGGAAACTGGGTTCACCAGGCTGAAGGGACATCTTTGAGTTAGGGAAAGTCTTGCTGAAATGGGCATGAAGTTGTTTGATATTCTCCCTCCTGGTGCATCAGAGATGCACTGCAGAATAGAAACTCTTCAGAAGAACTAAAACTGGAATAGAGAGGGAATCAGGCTCTCTCACTTCACATACTGTGATTCTAGTACTTTATGGTCAACTGGTTGTCGCCAGGCAGTGACAGGGGATAGCCCAAGCTAGAGCCAAGACTTGCTCAGGAGAAAGCCAAGAGGTAATAGGGACTCCTCCCTTTCAGGTAAAGCACAGCCTGTTTATCAGGCCCTCCCATGAGAGACTGAGAGTGTAGGGACTGATTTGTGTCAGCAAGCAGGAGTCTCTCTTATTCCAGATATTCCTCCAGCCATATGAAGCAGTAATCTCAAAGGGAGGCCTAGATATCCTAGCATTTCCGAGAGCCAAACCAGACCCTGGCTCCATGGCAGTCCTGCCACAATGTCAAAGGAGACCAATTTACCTGCAGCACCAGGGAGAGCCCTTCAGTAACCACCCAGAAGCCAAGTGTGCATAGGATCCCTGCTGTGCTGTATTGAAATCTGCCCTGGAAAGAGAAAGGATATGAATATGGAAGGAAGCGAAGGGAGCTGTCACACTTGCGGGTTCATGTTCCTAGGCAGCAGCTTTTGTCTGTGCAGTGCAGAGTCAGAGGTTTGATGTCTCTTTGGGCAGTGTTAGTGCTGTCTCTAATTTATACATTCCAGGCTGAGATTTCCAGGTGATGGGCTCACTGAGGAAACAACAGGTAGGACCAGCTGGCTCTATCTGAATTGACAGGGTGAGGGGACACGAGGGAGGTTTGGGTGCAGAGCTAGGGAATGGTTTTTGCAGTAGAATAGATCTAATAGTCTGAGACACAGATAGGTCCTTCTATGTTCAGCCTGGCTGTGGGGGAGGGATGCTCTGTTTGCTCCCAGAGGCAGCATACCTACCCACTCATGACTGCAGTGCTCTCCCCTTGGCAGCTGAGATGTGAAATGAGTTTTTGAGACTAGGCCATCAAATACCTTCCACTAGCAAGATAATAAAAACCTATCCTGCCTGTTCTTGGCATACTGAAGCATGAGCAGGCAAGCATATCTGTACCTCCCCAGTAAATCCCTAACTCAGCTCCTTCTGTTGGACACAGATTTTAGCTTAACTGCCTTGTTATCCTTTGAATAGACAGAAAGACCTCTGGATAGCCTCTGGGATGAACAGGTCATTTCTTTGAGTCAAAGGTCAGTTAAAAGTTGTGCTTTTGCTTTTTTAGCTGCCATTGATTTTTTTTCTTCAATTCCTCCATATGCCTTGGAGAGGAGTAGGGAACACGCAATCAGAATAAACGTGGAATTTCTGAATATTTCACTGGTGCCAGCCATCCTGCTGAAAAGCGTCAGCATCCATTGCTCAATTGCTCCAGGAGTGGAAAGAGGAAATGTCTGGACCTGGATCCTTCCCTACAACCAAGACAGGATATGTGCCCAACTGTACTAGGAGTATTTTTGGACGAATTCTTGGATATCTCAGCTGCAAAATGCTCAAGTTACAATAATGTGTTTCCCGGGATTAAGGGATTAGGCCTTTGGTAATATAATGAAATAGTACACAAAATATTCATGGCAGTTGGTGAACAGATAGAAGGGACTTTCGATGTTGGATCTTGGCAGCCTAGAGCACCTTCCTGTTAGTCTCACTCCTATGCTTCTCCTCAAACTGCTCTGGGACCTAAATTCATGTGCTTGTTTGATAAATTTTGAGTTAGCAATACTGTCATGGGAAGGACTTTTAGCCTCTCTGGACAGAGGAGGCTTAGCTGAGTCTGCCTTTGTTTAAAATCCACTGGGTAGCACTAGAGCATGGAAGAAAAGTTATTTCTTACATAAGCTTGGATTATGTTATTTACTCTCCATTGTTTGTAAGGGCCTCACAGAACCATGAAAATGACCTTTATTTCTCTATGGATTTTGTCCTTTTTCACTTTACAAATATTGATTTTTTTTTTTCTCCTGTGTCTTTATCAGAGCTGAATTAACAAGACTGTTTAACAAGATCCTCTGATTCATTTGTGGTCTTTTTGTGCCAGGTACTATCACAAGCAGCTGAAAACAGCTCAGTGAAGAATGTGCAACCACTGCTACAGAATTGACAGAGGAGGTGATGTGCCCTGACAAGAGCTGAGCTAGGATGGGTCAAAGAGCAGGCTTAAAAAGATGGTCTCTTCAGCCTGGGAACAAAATGCTAGGAAGGGTTATTTGTAAGGAATAAATTTTTCCATTGGAAAGCTTTCCTTCTCATACCTTTAAAGCTTGAGGCCACTGAAAATCATTGAGTCTGCTGATTATTCCTGTTCCACCCACAGATCCCCAAGTGGGATCAAGAGTCCATATTCATGGCAAGAGGTGATTTCTGTCCTTGTGATGCAAAATCTCCATGTAGCAGTGATTTCCTTTCCAAAAGGAAAAGGAGCCATTGGTGCAGCTTTATGTTCTCCTTCTTGCCTTTAAGCTTTTAAGCAATCCTCTTCACTGTTCCAAGTGCTTGTAGGTGGAGCAAAAAGTGGAAATTGAAGACAGGCAGGAACATAAAGTTCAAACAAGTCAAGTCTGATGGCCACCTTTGATGCTTTTAACTCAAGTACAGGAAAGGTAGAGCCCAGCTGATAGCTGTCCCTTGCTGTTCATACTTGCCATGATGCATCAGTGCATTTTCTAGCACAGGGCATTTTCCAGAGGGTGGCGAGGGTAGGGAGGAAGCAGTCACTGTGCACAGTGCTTTGCGGCAAGCTGGAATTTCTTGCCTTTTGAGATCACCTTACCAATCTGTCAGCAGCCTTGAGACATCCTATAGGCTTTTTAGTGTCCTGTCTGGCCAGTAGCAAAAGCCCATTTCTGTATCTATTCCACGTGGAGAGAGATATTGCAATGGAGATAGAAGGGGGACGTCCAGATTTCTTTCTTCCTGAAGGGCCAACCCCACTCTAGTTCTAGTTCTGGTTTGCTCTAGTTCTCTCCTGTGGGCTTATCTTTCTTCCAACCTATACACCGTGGTAAGAGATTATATTTGCATCAAATGAGGCAAGAGTCCTAAACCACCTGCCTATAGGAAGGGTAAATCCTCATCCTTAAGCCTTTGTGAGCTGCATCGGAAGAAGGGCAGGCTTTGGAGAACTTTCTCCTGGTGTGCACTTGTTTCTCTTTGAGATGAGAGGTTAAGTATCTCAGTGGGAGCTGGGAGATTGTTTGCCACAAGGCCAACCAGTTAGTGTTCATTAGTTTCCTCTCTGCAAAGTGTGGACTTCACAGAGCTGGGATTAACTGCTGCCTGCCAGCTCACTCCAGTGCAGGTCATGCAGGATCCCCAGCATGCTGTCTGGGCAGTCACACCATCCGTGTTTGAAACAGGCCAGGAACGCAGAGAGGAGGCAGAGGAGATGTAGCTGTCAGCAACAATGCTGAGAACAGAGCTGGGTCTCCAGGCTCCTGCCTCATCCACCTCCTTTCTAGTAGATGACACTACCTGTCTGGCAACTCACTTGTGTTTTTCTGGAGCACATGAGCAATACCTCTGGGCTGTGGGACATCCTGTCTTCAGCTTCATTAGAGACCATCTCTATACCATCTCTCTACCAGAGTAGCTGAAGTCTTGTAAGAATCAAAGGGTCCCAGGATATCCTGGTTGAAGGAAACTCTGGTTGTTCCTGACAAACTATAGCTATATAAAAGAGATATTTCTGGATCAAAAAACCCAGTCACCTCCTGCAAAGGAAAGGCAAAGCAAAGGAACAACTATTTTTCAAGAAACAGAAACCCGTATCAGAGGAGATCTTGGCTCTGGTATTTGAAAGCACTTAGGAAGTGAGAGGATAAGTTTATGTTTCTCTTCCAATTAGTATCTCTTCTTGCAAAGTTAAAAAAAATAGTAAAAATAGCTGCTGCTTGGGCCATTTAGTGTGTGTGTTTGTGTGTGTGGCTGGCAGTATCCTTGGGCTCACTCAAGCCTGGTCAAATCCCTTGACCACTAGGTCTGTCTGAGGCCAATCTCTCTGAGTCTGAATCTCCCTGAATTCTTTCTTCAGTGAAACTTGGAATACCATCGTGTTTTTACAAAGGGGTTCTGTTTTGGTGACACGAAGCTTTCCCAACAAAGTCAGGAAGCTCCCAACCAACTAAGCCTCACACTTTCAGACTCAGAGCTTTGGCTTCTCCCCCAAGGCTCAGCCGAGGAAAACAAGCCACTCCATATCAGTGTTCATTTACCCTCCTGAACCCTGTCTCTCAGTGCTTCAAGGTAGATGCTTCAGCAGTTAATACTGCTCCTGGGGCATGTGCAAGGAACAATTAAAGCTCATTGTGCCAGTGAAGAGCCCTGGGGTGAGCTGGGCTGTGGAGACAGCTGCCCCCATTTTGCTGTGTGCAGCAGCTTCCTGAATAATCCTAGTAAGAGTATGTCTTGCTGATTGCAGAGTTAAAGTTTAAAACTCCAGGGCTAAACTCAGTGTGGCGTTTCTAGGCTTTTTGCTGGTGGCAGCCATCATGGTTTTGTAACATTTGGTGTCTGGGCAGAGCAGAGCTGGAGCCCAGCTGCTGAGCCTGCAAAGCCTTTTCCAACAGCTGCAGCATGGGACTGATGGCAGGAGTGAAGCTTGAGTGTTTGAAGAGCAAACACTTTGTAGTGCTCCCTTTAACATTTTGCCTGTGACACTGCAGGATCTAGATGTCTGATCCAAAAATGACAGAAAGGATGTGAGCAGCAGTTCCTTCCTCTCAGACATAAATGCCTGTTACAGATGTGCCCTGCAAGGTTCAGCCAAGCTTTCTCCAGCAGCAGGCAGGCTTGGAAGAAGGCGGCGCTGGTCATTCTCTGGAGAAGAGTCCTGCTAGGTGGTGGACAGTGAGATTTCATTTGTGCCCATCAGTCAGAGTGGTCTCTTCAGCTTCAGCTGCTTGTGCTAGCCAAGGAGCATATCACCCAAAAGGAAGGTCTCGGCTGCAGGATAAACTTGTGAAGTCCCACAGTAGCAGGCTGGCATGCATAGGAATAGGGCAAGTTTTTTTCTCATCTTTGTCATTTGTCTGGAAATTAGAAAAGTCTTCAGAGATTAACTGGAAGTTGTCATTGGTGTCTCCACTGAGAATGGGAACAGGAATCATATCAGTGCCAGTCATGACAATACAAGTACAATTTCCTTGTTTAAAGCACTGCACCAACTGTACCTAATTAACCTTCATGACAACACCGCAATACAAGGAAATAGGGATCATTAACTTCAGTTTTGCTGTACAGAATGGGAAGAGAAACATCAGTGCCAGCCCCATGCATTTCAAATTGAGGTAGACTTGAAAAAGTCACAAGGTTAAAAATAACAATAATCCACTTGGGGTTCTCAGAGCATTAAGAGTGCACTTGAATCAAACTTTCTGTTTTTTCTCCAAGAAACATCAGGACTGGAAACTTCTCTCCCATATATGCTTGTTGGTGACTCAGCAACCAAGGCTTTCAGAAAATCACACATTCTCAATCACAGTGGGGCAGAGGTAGTAAAGGTCAGAATGACTTGCTCGGTTTTACTTAAAAATGAAATGGGAAAAGCTGGGACTAAACTGTGTGAGTAGCTGACCCTCCACCCCCTGCTTGTTCCTCCAGTCCAAGCATTTTTCTAGGTGAGAGAACCTGCCTAAATCAACCAGTGGCCACTTAATAGCTGTCAGAGGAGTGATTCAGGTTTGAACTAGTGACCTCACCCCTTCTTCTCACATCTGCTGAGGGACAGACTGATGACACTGTTTACATTAGGCCCCCGAGCAGCCTGGCTGCTTTGTCTGGGGCCCAGCAGGAATGGAACGATGCAAAACCAGTGCTGCTCCCTGACACTGCTTTCCTGGCTTCAGGCTGGTTTTATAAGTTAGTAGGAAAGAGCAACTTGCACAAGTCCTTCTTAAAGTAAAGAGTTCCCCCTGCCTGTGATACCACCTGCTGGCAGGGGCTGAGGGCAAGAGAAGTGCCTGTGCCATTTGTACTGGGCACCAGCACAGGCTGGCATTTTGCCTCCCCGAATGAATGCAGTGCAAAAGCCCTGCGGAGTGTCATGGCAGCATAGAAAGTTGTATCTGTTATAGCAATCTCACTTCTGCCTGAGTCATAGATGCTGTTAGGATCGGGTGAGTGGAACTGGCCCAGTGGGCAGGAGCCCTGCTCTGGAAGAGAAGCCAGTGGGGACTGCAGGCGGTAGTGACCAAGGAGGAGAGCGTGAGGAGACACCTCTGTTGTGCGAGGTGCCAGCCTCAGCCCAGAATGCAAGCATTCATACAGGAAAGCCTTTTATTCAACTCTTTCTTCTACTTATTCTTATGTTCTAAGCTGACAAGGGGTGAAGTGAAGCTGAAGGAGGGATCCTTGAAAAGGCCAGGTCATTGATGGAGAGGAAAAAGGGCTCCAAAGACAGTGAAGAGCTTTCATGAGCAGCATGGGCTGCAGCCGGATCCAGGGAACAGAACTGTTCCCCTGCTTAGGCAATGTGTCTGTCTCTCTGATTATTTTGTGTATTTCATCCTGCTGTCTGTCTTGCTCTTAATCTGGGCTCCTCTGTGCCAACAAAATGCTTAGCTCGCTCCATTGTCTGAGAGACTAATTTGCACTGTAAATCTGATGCTTATCTTACATGACAGCTTACTGTGGGGTTTATTGCAATCCTGAAGACAAACTAACCAGGGATGGCTTGAAAGCTTTCAAAGCATCATCTGGAATATAGAACAAATATGACCTATTTCAGGTTGGCACCAGGTTAGGATGTGGCCCCTTGTGGTCGGGGTCATCAGGGATTTATCTTTTTCTATTCAAACCTGAGCATCTTTGGGTTTTTGTTTGGTTTTTGTACATTTTGTTGATAGGTATGAGGGGGTTTTTTGTGTCTGTTTTGTTTTGGAGCTGTTAGAGTGCTTCTGCAACAGCCTCACACCCTCCCAGGGCCACGTCTTCCATCCCTTCTGCCTGAGGAGTTTTAAGGACTGTGAGAGTGGCTGCAGACCAGGTGCAGGCACTGTGCAAGCACTGGTGTTCCAGTGCACTGCAGCCGTAGGGTAATGGAGAATATTTCAGCACCTTCTGCTGGGCTGTGATAAGCAGGATCAGGATGCTTTCACGAAACATTGGAGTCTGATATAGCTTTACTTCATGCAAATACAACAAAACTGCAGTGATTGCACGGCCAGCAATATCCTTCTGTAGTCCTCTGCACCTAAGAAGACACTCCAATGGATAAAGCCATGGGAATTTCCATCCTTCAGGAAAAGATGTAACAAACCTGTAGGATAACCACATGCTGTGCCAGCATCATTCTCAAGTGGCTATTTAGCTTTTTACAGACCTAACTCATGTTCTGCCTTTTTGGTTTTTTTTAAACCTTTTTTGTCTGCAGTTTTTATTGATGCTCACTTTGTGATTCATTCAGGGACAAAAAAGCACAGCCTATAAACATTTAGGTTTTCTGTTCCTCTGACACAATTTGTTGTCCATCTAAAAATTATTCCCACTTAGCACCATCTGCAATTGCAGAAGCACAAACATTCACCACTTTGCAGTCTCTGTAACAGAGCTGGAAATACAATATTCATTTCCTCAACTGAAGCTATTTTCTTACAGTGTGAGGTCAGAGGCATTATTTCATGCTGGAGAATTAGGAACATGAACAGGTAGAGAGAACTGGCCACTTTCTGAACTGAAGCACCCTCCCAGAATGGAAACTTCTATGGATTTGACATCACCTACCTACCGCCCCTTCTTTTGTAGGTGTTGTCGCTTGTGTTTGGACACAGCACAAACTACAGTGGCATAATAAAAGCAGAAAATTAATTCTCGTAGTTGAACCTGCAAACCTTCCACACAAGCTCCCCGTGGAGTTCAGGGTGAACGCACTCCTTTTTTTTTCTGCTGGGATTGCTTTGTTGTGTTTTTGCAATTATTAGTAACTCATCTCATGGACAGACCTGACAGTGAATCAGAAGTCAGAGCGTCCAAAATACCTTGCCCCATGGAAAAAGCAGCTCTTGCACTGCTGCCTGCACACTGTTTTGTTAGCTGATGCAGACGGAGAGGGTTGTGTGCAGGCCAGCAGGAGAGTTGTCAGGTTTGAATCCCGTGAGAAGCAGTTCAGAGCCAGTCCTTTCCCAAGAAGTGGTGAGCTGTGAACGTAATGTCTGCGGTGTTGTGGGCAGGTGTGATGGCAGCTTGGGTGGGTATATCATGCTGGCCTTGATCCAGCTGGCACAGGTAAACCAGCAGTGACACATTGTAGTAACTTAAGCACTGTCTTAACACTATTAAATACATAGCTGAGATCTCTGGAGGGCTTGTACAACCCGAGGTGACGTTTCTGTCACTGTATCTTTACTGCAGTTTGCTATCTCTGCTCACTCCATTACAGCTCTCACAGATAAGTCTGCTCTGCCTCAGTTCCACATCTGACATGAGCCCAGACCTGCTTCCAAACAGATGCTTCTGAGGACCTGCAGGCCACACAAACGCCAGCTGTTGCTGTCTGTAGTTCGTGCCTCCTGTGCTGGCATTAGTCTTTGTGATTTACTGGCATTAGCCAATACGCATGGGAGGGGAATTACATCTCTTGTAAACTGGGATTTGCTTTGCACTGCAGCACGAAGGTTTGCGAGTTTGGGGCTGTAACTGACCTGCCTTTTTCCCTACTCTGTTCACACAGGCAATTCTGTTCCCACTCCTACCCTCTCAAAGGCCTTTCCTGCTCTGCTGTAGGCTTGGGGTCACCTCGGTTTTTCCTTCAGGCACCAGGAGGTCTAGGGTTGAGAGGCAAGGCATTATGCATATGCAAGCTTGTGCCATGTACCAGGACAGCCTTCCCGGGCTGGAAGAGGTGCCCAGGGAGGTCTCCAGCATGACCATTTCTGACATTCCCTTTCTTTCTCTCCCCACAGATGCCAGCAAGGACCATCCACAGCAGCAGGCAGGAGTCATCTGGAGAGTGACAGGCGGCCTATTCAGTATCACCCGGGGAGCTGTGGGGGCCACGCTGGGAGGAGTTGCCTGGGTGGGCAGCAAGAGTCTGGAGCTCACCAAAACAGCTGTGACCAGTGTCCCCGCTGCTGGCGTTGGACTGGTGAAGGGCAGCGTCTCAGCAGTGACCGGCGGCGTCGGGGCTGTGGGCAGTGCGGTCGCCAGCAAAGTCCCTTTCACTGCAAAGAAGAAGGACAAGGCTGACTAATCCCTGTTACAGCTCCCTTCCAAAAGATCAACTTGCCCATACTCTTCCCCTACCCAGCACCTCTTTGAGTTGGAACCAGCCGCTTCAGGGAGGGTCAAGCACCCGAGCAGACTCTGGCTGCAGCCTGCTCAGCACCGCCTGCCTGGCTCAGAGCTCACAGAGCCACTGTCAATGCCTTTCACTCCCATCACCTACTGGGAACCGTCTTTACTCTGAGGACTTTAAAGGCACAGTTGTCTCTGTCTTCTAGTTTCCTTCCTCCCTTCTTGCTCTTGTAAGCATGGAGGGATGGGAGAAGGAACCAGGCTCCATCTGCCTGGAGTGAGGGGAGCAACTGGGGATGGGGGGGAACTATGCCTGGCTTGAAGTGTGGGTTGTGTAGTCAAATTCAACTTCAGCTGGGAAGACAGACTCTGAAACACCCTTTCCCTCTGGGAGGTGTGTTTGGGAGGTGTGCCTGGCAGAGAACTGCAGAAGTCCCATTGACACTAAGGAGAGATACTGTGAAGAGGGGGAAGCCTCCCTCCTGCCCTGCACCTCTTACCTTTTCTTTGCAGGGCGCATCCCCACAAGCTGGTCCCAGTCACGTACTCCCTGGCTGAATTGAACCCTTCAGAGAGGGAACCCTCAAGCTCAGCAGAGCAGCTCTGGGGTGATGCCACACCAGAGCACCAGAGTGTGATACATCCCAGACCATCACCTTCTGCACAGATTTTCTTGGTGAGAGGGAGAAATATAAAAGCTGCTGTGTGTTCCCATTTGGGGAAGGAGCTGACAGTGGCACTTGCCAGGCCTCTGTGATATTGTAGTACAGGCAGTGATGTTCCACAGAGAGACCAGGCCTTTTGTTTGACCCTTGAAATCCTTCCAGTATCCCTGTCTGTAACAAGGGTGTTTTGTCTCTTGGCCACACTCACACTCCACAGACGTCAGTAGTCACCAGGAGCAAGTGTGTTCCCAAATGCCACCCAAATTCTGCTGCAGGGATGGAGGGGAACCTGAGAGTGTTGCTCTCCCCATGACTCAGCACCCTGGGAGTGGTGACCTGGGTGTGAGTGGGCTGCACCACGTTGCAGAACACTTCCCAAGGGGGTGAGCGTGCTCCAACAGCAGTTAGCCTGCACAGGGCACCAGCAACTCCTTTTCTGCACACTGCTCCTGGAGCCCCAGCCCGGCTCCTCTAAATGACCATGTTGCACTAAATAGCCCACCCCTAGTCGTAGTGCTGCAGAAACCCAGACACCTGCATCCATTTGGGAGTCACGGCCACGCTCAGCCTGGCCTGTGATGCTCAAGGGGCCGTGTGGCACTGTACACACCCATACAAACACAAACGTGCACTCACTCACTCACTCCAAGGTCCCCTGTAATTCTTGGGATGAGGAAAGCCACAGGCTCCACCATTAACTCTGCTGGCTTTGGCAGGTGATTTGCCTAGGTCCATAGATGTTGGATGCATAGGCAAGTGAAGCAGTGCTTGTGCTGTATTTTATTAATACGCATCTGTGTTAGCGTGTGAGTCCACAGGCATGTCTTCAGCCAGGGAAACAAACCTGTGCCACTGCTGCAGAGGAGTTCATACAGTCATTCTTTGGCACTTCCAGCATATAGTTTTTATATAGGGTCCTGGTCAAAAGAAAAATCATGTTTTAGAGGATGTTTTGCCCTCTGTTGCCCAAGAGCATAGTTTATTGAAACCAAAGGAATGTGAAAAATCCCCTTTCTCCTCTCTGTGCTGTTTGTTTTCTCTTAGCTCTATCTTTTGGATGTTGAAGCCAACTTTCTTGATCATCATTTCCCCTTGGAGGTCATTGCACTTCCTTACTGCTCTCTTGTGCTTAGGACTTAGACATCAGGGAATATTTAAGTTCAACTCACACACACACCCCCACCACCATTTTTGCTGAATGTTCTTGGACTTGTGATGCAGTTTTCATTCTGACCTTTATTAAATCCACATTTTGGGATGTATGTTGCTGTGTCCCCGTGATAATCATGCTGGTGTTAATCACTCTCCATACCCTTTGCTAGGTAGCCCCTGCTGTTTGCGGTGGTAAGAAGCTGCTGATCTCCACAGTTTGCTACTCTTGATAACATGAGAGAGGTTTGACTTACATTTTTGTTTCTGTAGAGGAAGCAGTATTCGGTAGGTGTGTGCATTTCCTCACTTTGTGTCCTTTGTTCTGGTGAAGACCAAGTTGACCCGTGTCGGTTTTGTCTCTGAAGGCAGCGGCTTTGCAGAAAAGATCAGGCCTTGATGTGTGCTGGGATGCTCGTGGCAGTTGTCAAGGCCAGAAGAAGCCTTGTCTGTTCTCCCTTTGTCTCAAATGCCCTGCAAAGCTGGAAGACAGTTTGCACTGCATGGATCTCTGCTCACTGCTCTCTCTGAGCATATCTCATCCCTTATTCCAGATCACAGACTGCCCCTGAAGCAAGCTCTAGCCCCAAAGCAGAAAGCTGCTTGTTGTCACCAACCTTCTGAGAAAGATTAGCTTCTGGCCAATTGGGACGGAAGAGTCTTCTTCCTTCTTCCTCTCCCACGTCTTGGACAGGAGAGAATAGATTCTAAGAACCTTCAGCAGCCAGGCCTGGGTGGGTGGTGGGAGGCTGATCATGCTTTTGGCTAAATAGTGTCTCACACAGGCTCTTGCTGGGGGTAGCAGTACATCCTGCCCAAGCTGTTGCCTGCAGGCACTGTGTGTACAGAGCAGGCATGGCAAATGGGATAAAGGTGATGTAAGGAAGGCCACTGGGGCCCTGAGGCTTTCCCATCTTTTTTATTTCTTCTCTTCTGTGCATCCTTGCAGGAAATAGAGTAAAACTTACCATTTGTCCGGAAGTGCCATTTCCTTGCAGGATGGCCTGGAGAAGAGAGAGCTCACAGCCTAAACTGCTGTTCCTAGAGCCCAGCTAAAGGAGAGCTCAGGGACTGTGAACAGCAAGAGATCAAATTAGCAGGCAGGGGTAGAAGATTAAATCTATTCCAGAAACAAGGCCTCACACTGCTAAACAGGCATTCAGGAATAAGTAACTCTCCAGAACTCAAAGGCTTTAAGAAAGTCTGTTCTAGGCCTGCTCAGTTCACCATGGTGACCCAGTCCCAGCCTGCTTTTCTGGACATTTACCATGCCAGAGCAGAGGGAAAACAGGGTCGGTCTTCGCAGTCTAAAAGTAAAGATGCCTTCTGACAGCTTTGGTTGCAGGACAGTGGGATCTGGATTGGATGGGGAAATTGTTGGCTCTTGTCAGATGCCCTATCTTTCCTCCTCCCCCACTGCAGAAACTCCAGCCTGGGCCACCGCTGCAACCCTTCTCTCACTGCCCATTCATAGTAGGAAGGGCAAAAACTGTGTGGTGCATAAATCCCATGGCTACCAGATGGGGTAGTTTGGTACAAAATAGGAGGGGGTGGCATTGGGGTCGAGCGAAGGATTAAATGGAGTTGGTAGACAGAAGATGAGGAGAGAGTGGTGTGACAGGAGGAGTTGAGGAGTGAGGGAACAAGAAAACAGGGGCCATAGAGGGATTTTGTTTCTTAGGACGGGCTTTGAATCAGAGGATGAACACAATGGAGTTTATCCTAAGAAAGAGCACAGAAAGGGCAGTGGGTCTCTGGGTATGGTGGTCCATGCCTGGCTTGTGCCCTGCTTCCGTAAGTAATGATGATGGCTAGTGATTTCCATTTAGATAGATTAATGGATGGTTGAGGCATCAGATCAGCTCACTTCTTATCACCCACCCTTCCCAAATCTCCCCCAGGCTTTTGTTATGATCTCCCTATGATGGGACTGGGTCTCCCCCATGGTGGAGGTGGGATATGACCCTGCTCAAAGCCCTGTGTCCCACCTTGCCTGGCTGTTCCCTGTGCCCAACGAACATGTTCTGGCTGAAAGGAGAGCCACTGGTGCATCCTCTCCTCTCTTTTCCCTGACCTTAGTCTCATTATCCTTTAGTTTTTTATCCCTCCCTTAGCTTTCGGTCTTGTCCACGGATAGAGCTCCCCGAAGCTTTTGCTGAGTCCTTCATTAAACACCCACACTCGCAGTGTCTGGGAGGGCAGAGGGCAATTGCCCCCACAGCTCCCGTTGGTTTGGAGAGAAGTGCATGTCTTCCACCCCTCTCTGTTCCCTTGTGTTTTTTGTGTGTGGAAAATCTTAAACCAACTCCTTTTTCTCTGGGTTTCCTTATTGCCTCTTATCCCCGTGGGTGGGTCATTTCCGTGTCTCCATTGCAGAGTCATCCTTGTAAAAACAACAGCATGAGTGGGAATATGGAGATGGTTAGAGAGAGCTGCAGAGGCTGGACCCAACTCTGCTTCTTTAGGAGCTGAGGAGGCCTTTGGCAACCCAAAACTGCGGCCACGAGGTCCTGTGCACTGTGCTGGGCTCCAGAGAACACTTTTGTTCTTTATCATTTCATTGTCTGTAATTGGTTTCCTACTGAATTTGTTTGCTCGGTTTGTTTTGCAGTGTATTTCTGGGAATATTCTGCATCTCTGTATTTTAATTACAGTAAAATTTGAGGATAAAAACCGTGATTATGCTGGCTCTTGTTCCTAGTGGGGGGAAATGAGGAGAGGAAGCACAGTTGAAGGAAGATGTTAGAGATTCCTTGGGAAATTAGATCTCTCCCCTAAGGGCTCTAGATGAGGCACCAAGCAAGGCTGAATCTCCATCTCTGCTTAAACTAGGACATAGCTTTCAACCGCGGTTCAAAAGCCATTTTGCTGCAGGCGCCTTTCCTGATTGGAATGGTAAGAACAGTTTGGATAAGACTTCTAAACTCAATTTTTTGTGTTGGTTTAAAGACCAGTGCATAAGAGGGCTTTCAGGCTGGGGACAGCTGGCCTAGCCCTGAAAGTGGGATCTCAGCAGCTGAAGATGGGAAATTTTGCCTCTACAGCCGCTGTTCCTTCAGGCCGGTTTGCATAGCCACTTTTCCCAGCTGAGGAAGCAAATTCTCCTCACAGCAGGCTGCTCTTTCTGCAGGAGATGGAGGTCTGACATCCCTCCCCAGAGCTGCAGCGAGCCCCCATGGGGCAGCCTGACCCTCTGCTGGCTGGCTGGCAGTGCTGGGGGGCACAGCCAGCAACTCCAGCCACCTCATCTGCTCCACGGGCACTTAACCCACGCAGGGCAGAGCCACACAGTGCTCCCAGGAACGCACAGCCCTCAGGGAGGATCGCAGCCCCGTGGCCAGGCAGTGCTGGATCAGCCACAAGACAGGGTATCCCTTTTAGTGGATCGAGGCCAGGAGCCAACAGCTCAGCATTTGTTAAGTGCTGACAAAAGGATTAATTTAGTAACTAATAACAGGGCAATCAAGCCATTTATTTGGTTGGCATTTTGCTGCCAGCTGCTTGGGAAGAGCAGCACACTGTAAGCACCAGTAAGGCTGTCTGCAGCCACCTCTGCCACCTGCCCCGTTCTTCCATCCTTGCCTGCAGGCTTAGCCAGGCACCAAGCTGTTGGCAGGAGCAGGTTTGGCAGTGACAGGGAGGGGAAGACACCTGGGGGTGCGGTCTCTTCCTATGGCCACTGTGAGGAGGGAGATAAGGGAAGTGCCCATCCCCCAGGAAGTGCGCGCTATGCCCCTATTCCTCCTCACAGAGTTGGAGCCATCCGTGTAGCCTTGCAGACAGCACAGATCAAGTACAGGTGCTGGAGCCATGAGCCCTGAGGAGAAGCTATCAGGTACATCACAGCTTCTCACCTTTCCTGCAGCCCGGGCCACATTAAACCAAATTGCAAAACACCACTAACAAGCTGCTCCTTCAGAGGTCTTTTAAGGGGTGAAAGGATGGTGCAAAATCACCTATAGTTACAGCTTTGCCCTGTCTCACACAGGCAGCGTGTCCCATCCCCCCTGTGTGCAATTGCAGCACTCAGTCTTCTCCTTCTGGTGGGCAGCAGAGCTCAGAAGAGACCTTTGGAGAGAAGACCTGCCCAGGTAGGTGGGCTATGGGTGGCTCAGACACCTCTAGACCAGTAGCAGACCCAAAGCTGGGAGTGTGCAACTGTGAGTAGATGTCAGTGGTCTCATCTCTCTGTGGGTCGCTGCCCTGCCTAACTCCAGAAGCAACTGGGAAACTGCTGGGCCATTGTTGTCCTCTGTACCCTGGGGACTGGCTCCAGTGGCTTCCCACCTGCAGCTGCTTGCGGTCTGCAGGACATGTCTCAAGGGCTCAACTGCTGGGACTCTGCCAGCTGGGTTGGGGGAGCTGGCCAGCTCTGCCGTCAGACAGGGATCAAGTAGACCAGCAATATCTTGTGTAAGGCTTTCAATGTTCCTGCCCAGCCCACAGGCCCAGGTGTCTTGCAGGCAGCAGGCAGCTCATGAAGGAATACTTTTGTATTCCTAAGGATCATCCTGTTCGTTCATTTTCATTTCTGGCAGCTTCATGACCTGCAGCAGAGCACCTTCCCTGTCCTCCAGGGCAGCCCATGCCAACACTGGCATCAGCACTGTCAGAGATGGTGGGGGGCAGCCTGATGGGAAAGGGTTCACTCTGCTGGTGCCATTAGCACTCTGGAGTCAGGCACTTTAGCAAGTCCCGTGCCCCCATGGAAACCAACAAGCTTTCAGGTCAGTAAATAACCAAGGGTTCTTGCTTTTGGGTTAACTGCTCACATTTTGACACACTTCATATGCAAACATGCACACGTTGAGGAGGTGGCTGCAGCTCCCTGGGGCCTGTGGTGTCTCCTCCCCCAGCCTTGCCCTACCCGTTCCCAGCCTTGCTCCCAGGCTCCCAGGAGTCAGGCAAACCAGGAGATGCTGCTGTTTGCCTGGTAGTGCATCCGCCCCAGTATACTCGCTGATGTCTTTCAGCTGAATTTCACCCCCACATCAGTTTTATTGCACTTTTATTTACAGAAAACACAGAAATAAAGCATTAAATGTGTTGGGCTTTTACCAAATGACCCAATCGCTTTTTTTTTCCTTTTTTTTTTTTTTTTTTTTTTGTGGTATTTTGGCACAAAGAAATATCACAGGTGTTACCAAACAACCATGTAGGAGCAGCTGACCAACTGCCCAGCCCAATAACAGGACTTAAAACAGACAGACATGTCACACTGAGATCAAAAATGAGGAGGTTGTTCTACTTTCAGCTTCCAGTCTAACCTGCTCACTGGGGGCAGGGGGAGTTATTCTGGAGGGGATGACACAATTCATAAATTATATTTATATTTACCTCTTACATTGTAAAAATAAACAGTGCAAAAGTACAGTACCCCAGATACCCTTCGGTTTGGAAAGCTTGAAGGTTGCTTTATACATTTTGTGTGTTTTGTAAACATTGTTACCCATCCAGAGTTCTAGCTCTTGCTTGGAGAGACCCAACTCCTCCTGGCATCCAAAATGTATTGAGGGGCAGCAGTCACTTCCCCTGGACTTGGCCGTTGAGATTCCCGCTCAAGGTTTAGTGCAAATTTTGGAGAGAAAAAGACAAGAGAGAGAAAGAGGGGGGGAAACAAAAGGAAAGAAAATAAAATAAGGCATCAGTTAGAAACAGTACGCATCAAAACCAGGCCCGTTGGGGCTGCCTTAGGAGAAGGGCAGGAAGTCTCTCTCCTCCACCAGGCTGATGGAGAGGTTCTTCAGCTCCTCCTCGGAGCCAGCAGTTTTGTAGCCGAGCTGCGCCAGCACCTGCTGGCATGCGTGCTGGGTGAACGCCACGATCTCGTAGGACAGACGGAAGCGCCACTTCTCCGCCGTCGCCGCCGAGTTGCGCACGGTCCCGTACTTGTGTTTGGAGGAGGACCTGTCTCCTCGGGTGTTGTTCTGTATCCACCGCTCGACGTTGCTGTCCATGGGGATGCCCAGGAAATCGTAGATCTCCTCAGTCTTTTTCATGGGGTTCCTGGCCAGGTCTTCGTACCGCACCAGCATGTACTTGCCCTTGAGCCATGGTGGCCGGTTGAGGCCGGTGGACACAGAGTTCCAGAAGTCCTCGCACACTGTGGTGAGCTGGGTCACGTCCAGGTTGTATGGCTTCCTGCCAGTGCCATCCCAGATCCTCCAGAGCCTGTAGGTGTCTCGGAAGGTCTCGCTCCGGGATGCCAGGATCCCCCGGGGGTCCCTCACCAGCTGGATGACCTTCAAGTTCAGCCGCGGGTCCTCCACCAGGGCCCGGAGGTCACTGACCTCGGGCACCCGTACGGTTTTGATGGCCACGTGGCCATGCTCTCTGCAGGACTCAGTAGCCAGCGTCAGGTTCAAGGTCCCGCACTTCTTCACGCAGTCTCCTTCCTCCAAGTGGAGATCCACGGCTCCCAAGGACTCACATACAGGCGGTGAGCACAAGGCCTTGCTGGCTCCCCTGCGGAAGAGGCGGTCGGTGGTGTGGTTGACAGGCTGGGGCTTGATGTAGTTCTCCAGGAAGTAGAGGTCGCAGTCATACAGGCTCCTCAGCAGGTCTCGGCTGGCCCCCAGCATGACCCGCCTGTCTGTCGTACTCTTGCTCTGGGTCAGCTTTGGGATCAGGGTGTACTGGACGTGGTAAAGGGGCTCAAATAAATAGAAGACATCGAAGTGCTGGTTGAACAGCTGCCCGACAAATGAGGAGCCGCTGCGGGTGGTGGCGAGGATGAGAACATGAGTCTTCCTGGAGAGGTTATACGGGAAAGTGGGATTCTCATCGCACAACCTGTCGGCCACATCAGTGTCCTGGCTCAGGCTGCAGTTCACAGGATTAGGGATGGGGCAGCTGTGGAAGGACTTGGCAGTGAAGGTCCGGATTGCTGTGTACTGGATTGCAATGGATGCCAAGGCTAGGAGGAGTACAGCCTTCCAGGAACATTGCATGGCTGATCACCTTCATGGAGCTTCTTCACAGGTCGTCTTGGTGTCTGCAACCCAACAGAGAATTCACAGGTTGAGCATGGACTGCCAAGTATCCAACTGATGCAGGTACCAACAAATTCCCTACTAATGTATGTCCATCAGTCATAACCATGTGAATCCCAGTCCCACACTGCAGAGCCCCACTTCAGACAAGAAAAATAACAGGCAGAGGCTGGCAAGCCTGCAGAAACATGTCCAGCCAGAACTTCAGCCCTGCTCCTTCCAGGCTGTGGGTGTACATCAATCTAGTGGCCCATACTTCACACCATGCCCTGCAACCCAGGCAGGGGGATGTTAGAACCTGGTAGTGACACTGCCTGTGTGTCTCCATCCAGCTGCTGCAAACTCTCCTCCCCAGCTGCCTTGTGAGTCACTTGTCACCCCACCAGCCAGTGCCTTTGACCCCCAATGCAGGAGCTGTGGCAGGGAAAAGTCTAAGGTCTAAAGGAGGGTGCTATCTTGTCTCCATCCTTTCTGACCAGCTTCCAGGATAAGGCATGGCCCATCCAGGTCAGCAACCTCTTGCCTGGGAGAGTGGCAGTGTCTCTCCTGGAGCTGCAAACCTCTTTGCACAGAGGTCCAACAGCCAGCTCACTCTGTCAGCCTCTGGGGATGAGGGCAGCCACAGCTGTGTCCTCAGCAATGAGCTCATGGGGCTGCTAAGATCCTGCTCCACTCTGGGATTCAGGGCTCTCCTATTCTGAGCACCAGAGGGGAAAAACAATATGACAAAGGAGGAAGCGTGCGAAACCCATGCATATCTTTCATAGTCTTTTGCCAACCAGGGCAGTAGCCCTTGGCACCAGGGATGGGTGCAGCGAAGAGTGGGGCTGTAGTTGCAAAGAACAACTTCAGTGGTGCTAGCCCTGCCTTGCTGCTGCCCACACATGGGCAAGATAGGGGAAACTGAGCAGGAGTCTTGGATGGGATGCTCAGGGACCATGAGGGGGGAGTACCCGTCATGCCTGGGGAGCTGCCACATTGCTGGGAGGGAATGTAACTGTGGTGGTGTTTATTCCCCCTGCTCACTAACCAAATAATGTTCATAGACTGCCTGCTGCTGTCCAAAGCACGGACATTTCACATTGACATACTATTGCTCTCAGGGGATCGGTGGGGATGAGAGACAGGACATGGAGGATGCATCCCAGAAACTCCAAACAAGCTAAAACACCTGTGTGTGGGAGACACAAGTGGTTGTGTCAGGGTTTTGAATGGTTTTTGAAGCTCCCCTGCACCCACTTTCCCTTCCATGTCCCTGCTCCTGCAGTGTGGTACATTGATCTGCCCATCCACCTCAGGCAAACCAAGGGGACAAAACCCAAGTACCCCTGCTCCTCGCCCAGCAAAGCCCGCTGTGTCATCACTGTCATTGCTTCCTCTTCCCTGCTCTCTGCAGGTTCCCAGGGGGAAAAAACGTGCTGGCCCCAAGCTCATGGTGAGTGCCTGGTGCTCTGCTCAGCCCCAGTACCCAGGTCACTGCAGGTGGGACTGTCAGAGCCAGCACTATTGCTGCTTGTGCAAGATCTCTGAGGGAGACCGGTGGGCCAGCAATGGATTTCAGCGCATGAGGGCTGTTCTAACCCAGAGCACACTGAAATCCCTGATGGGCTTGGGACAGTGCAATGCTCCTGGTGTGTGGTCCCTGCAGAGCCTGTAGCAGCTGCCCCAGTGCGTTATTCCCATATCCTCAGTGTGTTCCACTGCTCGGGGAGACCCTGTCACCCAGCAAGTGACACCAGGAGGGCACCTCAGACTTGCAGGTGAGTAAAAAAGTACTGCTTATTTTAAATTATTATTTTTATTGTTTACCGATTGCACCAGCTGATTTGTGGAGGCAGGAAGCTTCAGGAACTATCAACTCCAGAGACCTCTCACTGGGAACAGGGGTTTAGAGCAGGACCCCAGGACAGGGGGTCTGGCACAGCTGCTGCATGCAGCTCCCCACCACTGCTCCCTGTGTCTGTGCACTAAGAGCTGTGCTTTTGACCCAAAATGATGCTTTGAGTACAGGTTGCTTTCTCCGGGACTGCTGCCTGCCAAGGATTATGGCACATGGCTGGACGACCGAAGTCAGAGATGCTTGGCTATTGCTGCTGCTGGATTGGGGTTACCCACCCTGCAAAGGGGAAACCTGGCCCCAGTGCTCACACAGAACATTCTATCCCTTGGATAAAGTGTTTTTCCAGGTCTGTAAGGCAGAACAGGACAGGAGAGTCCCTGCTGGTATCTTCTGGCCCAAATGTCTTCTGCATTCTGCCCAGGTGGAAGCTGCAGTGGGAATGCTTTCCTGCTCTCTAGTGATGGCCAACCACACTGCATCCCTCACACACAACCTCAGCTCCTACTCTTTGCTTCACTGCTGATGGATGCTGGAGCAGATGAGACTCAGATTGTTCTGGTTATAGCAGAAACCTGCTGCCGGCTCCCTACAAAAGCAAACCAGAGACCAGATGCCTTCCTGGCCCCAATTCCCACCAAATCGCTCACTGGCTGTGAGCATTTCAGGTTCTCCACCCACACTGGCCCATTCCCCTCTACAACGTCCCAAATGAAAGACAGGAAAAAACAGGGCATTGATTCACCTCTTTGAGCAAGTGCTAAACCACATCCCAGCTTCAGCTTTTGCTGACCCTTTGCACCCTTGGCGTGTGCCCTGCCCATCTGCTGAGCTGCAGCCAGGGAGGGGAAGGTTTGGGGAGAAGGCTTCCCTCCCTGATGTCTCATCTGTGGCCTTTAAAGCCAGCCAAAGCCTCCTCTCACCTCCCGACTCGCTCTCCTGCCTCCTTCCATCACAGCCTGTCCCTGAGGGGCTGCAGTTCCTGCTCAATCTGGCCCTGGGCTCCAGGGGCAGTGGCGACTGGCAGCTGAGTGCTCTGAAGGGGCTCCTGGGGCAGCAGAAGCACATGGCACCTGGATGCTGCCAGGACAACTGAGGATCACTTCTACTCCCAGTGCCCCTTGTTCATCTGTCAGACAGAGCCAGGCTGGTGTGAACACCTGTCAAGGAGGAGCTTTGCCGAGCTCCACACGCCTCGGAGCGGGCAGGCTGAGCAGTGGCTGCGGCCAACATGCCCCAGGAGGACGTGTCCTGCACACAGGCACAACAGGAGAGCCGCTCGCACTCCCATTCCTGCCCCGAGGAACCTTGTTCTTAAATTGGCCTGTTCCTCTCCAGGCACTGATACCCAGAGCCAGCAGATCAGACAGCAGCTGGAGAGATCCTGTGTGAGGCATGGATCGTTTGGGCTCCTCAGCCCCAGACCAGAGTCATCTGAAACACTGGTCTCAGAGATGTTTCCGTGCTAGAAGCGTTCTCAGTCGAAATCACCCTCTGCTCTGTCTCCAGCTCAGCTCCACCAAAGATGATGAGCAAATGCAGCCCCAAGGGGGGGAGCCGAGTTCAGTGTGTCCCTCCAGGCAGTTGGGACCGTGAGTTGGAGCATGGGGCGGGGGGTACATCACTCGCACCTTCCGCCCCTGGCACTGCTGGTCTGCAGGGGGCCTGCCAGAGGCACACGGGCTCTTTTGGCAGAGTACTGGGGCCACAACTGCCCTTTTCCCAACCCCTTGTGGTCGCAGCATGCCAGCCTGCACTCCGCTGCCTTGCCTGCATTTCTGTGCAGCTGCCTGCAGTCGCATTGGGACCAGGTGTCCACGAGGGATACACAGCATCCGGCAACCAGCTCTAAGTGCAGCAGGAGGCCAGTCAGTGCCTGGCACAGGGACAGGAGCATTGTCTGTGCGAAGAGGAAGGTGCTGAGCCTTTCCTCTCCCCTGCCCCACTTCCCGCAGTCTTGAGCCTGGAGGAAGGGAGAGGATGGGCGCAGGCAGTGCAACCTCCCCCCACCCTGTGCACCTGCCAACAGCAGCGGATGCGTAATCACCTGCCTTCCTCTTCCTCCTCCTCCTCCACGGACTTCCAGCACTACTCTGAGGGAGATGAGCAGGCAAGAAGCCAGCAAGACAGCCCAGGAGCGCTGGGGAGATCGAAGGTGATGAATTAAGCTGAATGGCATCTGTGAGTCACCGGTGCGGGGAGCAGTGAATGCGGCCGGCCAGCCATTGTGCAGCAGGGACCAGGGGCTCCTGCTCTGGGCATGGTGCTCCTAGCTTTGATGGGAATTACCTGCTTTTGGAGCCATGCAGCCAGGCCGTGGCACTGAAGGCTGCACTGGCAGCTGAGCTCAGGCGCTGCCAGGCAGGCTGGAGTTTGTGGGGAAGTTGCAGGGGTCAGTACAGCTCACAGGTCCCCTCTGCTCCAAAAGCAGCTACGTGTTATGCAGGGCAGCGCCTCACGGCACTGTGGCACTCTCATCCTCGTGGGGGGCTCCCACAGCACCTCCACATGGGCAGCTGCCTTGACTCCTGCCCCCAGCCTTCCCTGCAGGTTCCCTTGCTCCCCGGAGGTGGCCATGTTCAGGCAACTCAGGGGTGATGGCAGCTTTAGGAAGGAGCCCTTGCAGTTACTGATATGGTTATTGCTGTTCCCAAGGCTCTCACAGGGCAGTCAAAAGAAAACCTGCTCTTTTTGGCTGCTGTCCAGGCTGTCCCCCTCTCTCAGAAGCTGTGCCCTCAACCTGGCTGGGCTCACCTTAGGCTTTCTTGTCACTGCTAGGGAAACCTCTCTGCTTCCCCATGGCAAGGAGGAAGGGAGTGGAAGGTGCGAGGGTCTGTGCAACAGAGGTGCCTGCTCCAGCTTCTGTAAAAGCCCTGGCACAAAGATGATGCACTGGAGGAGTGTCTGAGCCTTGCCAGTCCTTCCCGCAGGCCTGCCCTGGTGCCAGTCCAGCTACCGGCACCCTCTACCCCCAAACCCGATTCCCGCCAGCAAGGCTGTTTCCATGGAAACGGCAGAGTGACTCAGGACTTTGGGACCAGCTGGAAAACACAACTGCGAGCAGCGATCGCCGGAGAAGCGCCGGGGTCTCGGTGCCAGGGAGAGGAGAGGGGTGGATGAGTGCGGGAGGGGCAGGGCTGCCCACCTGCCCGCATGGCACACCGGAGCCCACGGGGCACCCCGCTCAAGGCTGGGAGTTGTAAGGCAAAACCCCTCTCCTGACACAAGTGAGACTGCAGCAGGCTCACCAGGGGACACATCCCAAAATGTGACTCATGGCAGACAGCCCCTCTTCCCCCTCTCCCTTCCCCCACCCAGAGACTCATGCATGCGTAGTCATCCGGAGAATTCATAGCACCAACTTCAGCGCCTGCTCAGCCCTGCACCTGCGCCTCCATCCCCTGCCCAGCATCTAACACCCCTGCATGCCTTGCCCAGAGCAGTACAGCTTCTTCAGGGCTGCTGGAGGGGACAAGGGGCAGCCAGCACCCTGCAGTGCTTCCTGCCCAGCCAGCAGCTCCCTCCTGCAGCCCCACTCCTCCCCACCCCGCCACAAAAGTTAAGTTGCAGGTTTGCAAAACAACTCTTAGCCAGTGACCCACTGGCAAAAGCCCTGACACATCCCAGCGTTCTCCCACTGAGCAAAGAGTTTATCCCGTGAAACAACTTGGTGGCCACTGAGGCAAGGAAGACGGGCTTCTGGTGGGGTACCAGCACCCCACTCGGTCACAGTGGCTTAGTCATGCTGGTGGCTCTGTACAGGCTGGCAGACACCAAAGGCATCTGCGGGCCACCCAGCCTGAGAGCTGGCTGGCTGGACCCCACCGCTCCCCAGAGGAAAGAGAGACCCGTGAGAAAAAGCAGCACGGAGCTGTCCCCGACCCCCTCACCACAGGCACTGCTTGACTTTGGGCACCACCGCAGACACGTGAGCAGGGCTGGTCCCTTTCCCCGAGCCTCCCCCTCAGCAACCCCCACCAACACGAGATCCTGACGTGGTGGGAATGAATTTTCAGCCTTGCCTCCTCTTGAGCCGTACAGGACTAGAGCTTCCCTACAGTCACAGCTTCAAATGCCAGCTGGGGACGCGTGCCCGCCACCTTCCTCGGGTGCCTCGCCGTGTGCCAAGCAGAGGTGCCTCGTGCCCCCAGACTCATTCTGCTCTTGCATTCATCACCTCCTGGAGCACTTTTCCTATGATAAAACACAGGACTCCTGTGCTTAAAGCCACCATGGCATGTCCCCTGTTCCCTTATATCTCTGTTCAATCCCTCTGCATTTCAGAGGGACCGACAGATCCTTTAACACCAGAAGATTACTGCCTACATTGATCAGCACTTAAACAATCGCAGGACTTTCAACAGAGAATGTGTCTCTTTCCTACTGGCACGCAGCATACACATTTTCAGTTAATTAATCACTATCAAGTAATGCAAACCAACCCCAGCCGGTCCCAGAGTTTTCTTATCGCAACATCCACCTGTGCCTGTTTATCCCTCATCTGCTGAGCTGCATCTGCCTCTTCCCGAGAATGTGAATGCCTCGATGAACCAAATACAGAGCGTTTTGCGCTCTCCACCTTCCCCTGAGCCATCCACCAGCCTGCTGGTGCCTGCTCACCCCCAGAGCACTCCCTGGCAGGAGCCGAGAAGGCTCTTTCGGGATGAACGCGCTCATTCACCACCTCAAAACACTCTTTTTGCAACGTCCCCAACCCACGGCCGCGTCGAGAGCCCGAATCTCGAACCGCACAGCTTTCCCGTAGGATTGTTCCACGCTATGGCGTGCTTGCACCCCACTCTGCGAGGTCTCCTCGTCAGCCTGCGCCCTCACGGCAGATTTCTCAGACCGCCCGGAGGTCTGACAGCAAACGCCGGGGCATTGGCTCCGCCGGCTGGCGCGGTTGCACGGCCGGGCAGGGCATCTGACCTCCCCGTGCCACCGGGGACTTACTCACTTGCTCCAGGCGGCAGCTCCTCGCCCAAGAGCAGCCCAAGTTTCGCGGCAGCTCGTTCCCCCGGGGGTCTGGAGCCAGGGCTGCTGTGCCCCCGCC
>VWZN01005429.1:221624-279922 GCA_013396955.1 Regulus satrapa | reverse complement strand
CACGGGGATCCCTGCGGACCGGCTGGACGCGGGGCCGCGGGGACCCCACGCCCTCCTCGCTCCCCGCTGCTGGGGCACCCGCAGCCCCTCGGGCCCCGCCGGCCTTGGTAGCGATGATGGTGCACATTCATTCCCTCGTTTTCCGGTGGCCTTTGCTCATCAAAAACAATATTGTCATGGGGACTGGTTCTCCAGCGCCAGGAATCCTCCCCGTGCCGCCCAAACCAGGGCTCACGGCCACGGGCAGGGTCCAAAACCATCTTCAGTGGTGCCAGTGCCAAAATACTGGCAGGTAATGGCACGTCCCCACCATCCGTCCCACCTCGGAAGGTGGGACAGGACAGAGAAAAAGAAGCATAGGAGTGTGTCAGAGCAGCTGAAGTAGCTGTGCTCTGTCAGTCACATTCCTCCTTCTGCTTCTGTTCGACCCCTAGAAACAGGTCAGACATTTACTTTTGGCAACTTTGAATGTTTCCCTTTTGTCCGGCGCTTGCCAACTAAGCTGCATTTTTAGCAGTTTAACTGCAGCACTGCTGAAATGGCAGCTGCCAGCTAAAGATGGGTTATGATTCTGGAGGTACTACAATGGATATTCATTTTTTATATCCTTGTTTATTTGGGGCATGTTTAGAGCTGCCTGGGCACTGGGCACAGCAGTTTTCTTCTTACATCCATGTGAGTAATATCCATCTCCTGAAAAACCCTGAGCTCTGCAAGGAGCTGCCTCCCCAGCTCAGGGATTTCCAAATCTTTGACTCCAGAATTTGCTACATGTAACTGTGGGATCACAGTACCAGCACGTTCGGCAGCAGCAGCTCGGAAATTGGCCACGAGTAGCACTGGGGCCCAGGTCTCTGTGCTGCACTTGTGTCCAGAGGAGATTAAATCCCTGGGAACACTGGTCTCTCCTTCCACTCTCAGAGGCCTGCCAGACTGCGACAGTGAGTTCAGAGCTATGAGATTGCCTTTAAAACTCAGAAAGCACAACGGCAGATTGTCACGTTTGTTGTTCAGCATTCTGGAGTTACATTTGCTGTTTTAGGAGTACCCAGATCTTGTGTGTCCAAAAATACTGGTATTTCTCAAGTTTTTTTACAATATCCTGACAGCCCTAGCCCCCTTAATCTAATTTTAGAAAACTTTGTAGGGATTTTATATTTATAAACAGTTGGTGCTTAAATATTATTTCCCTCACCATAGCAACAGCTCCCCATTGTAGCATTCGTTATACAGTGCTATTGCATCGGTGTATCCCTGTTTTGAATGAGAAAGCCCTGAAGCCACTCGCTGTCTCTTGCTTGTTTTCCTACACCTTGCAAAGGACAAGGAATGAGGCTCCTGCCTGTCTGACTCTTCCTGGAGCTGGGAAAGAGCCATGCCACCAGCTGCTGCTGGAGACAAGCTGGTGGCCCTGGGCTTTCTGTTGCTGGTGCTTCTCAGGTGCAGCGCAGGCTCGGGCCACCCCCTTTCCTGCTGATCCATTTGCCGTGGTGCAGCCCACCTGGCACCTGTGGGCCCACAGTACCTGTGCGATGGCCCTGAGTGCCCACCACAGCGCAGGGTGCCCGTGGCATGCACCTGACCTGTGCCCCCACTTCCCTGGCACCTCCGGTGAGTGGTGGGGAGCAGCTGCCAGCAGGCATCCGGCTGGCCCGCAGCCATGGCTGCGCTCCGCTTCCCCTGGGGGCCAAGGCTCTGGAAGTGCAGCAATGGCAGGATTTCAAGGAGTTTGGCCAAAGGGGGCATAAACCAGTCCAGGGACCAGTGCCAGGAAGAAATCAAGGGGCTCGCAGTAAGAATATGAGACCAGGCAGGCATCTGAGTGCTTCCCAGTCTTTCCAAGGAGCCAGGGTTTGCTCCTCTCTTACAGATCACCAAGGCTGCTCTAAAGTACATCTGCAGAAATCCAGGGTGTCCTGCAACGTGCAACAGTCCCAGAGATACTCAGACTCGTACCCACAGGTGCTGTAGAGGCTGTCTCATATAAAAGAAAGAAATTTGAAATAATGGTGAAAAAAAAAAAAAAAGAGATTAATAAAACCAGGATTGAAGGAGAAACAGATGCTTCTGATGATTTAAACTGGTCATGATCACATTTTTTCATGCTGGCTTGGTATTTTAAGCGTTAATCTAGAGAGATGTTGTTTGTTAGTACATATTACAGCTCTCTATCTCTGACGGTTGAGTATTAAAATATTAATTAGGCTCTGTGGTGTGTGTTTGTGGTCAGTTTGTTTTCAGAGGGAAGGACTGCTGTGGCTGTACCTCACCCTCATCAAGAAAATTTGGTTCTGTTTAAAAGGCATCATTTTCCCCCAGTGTGGCTCCAGTCAAGAGAGCAGAGAGACTGCTGGTGACTTGGTGAGTCAAAAAAACTCACCTTGTAAATTCTCATCTGAGCCAAAATGCGGTTTGAAAATATCCAATTTCCATGCTCTTCAGCAACAGATTTTTGCAAAGGGTTTGTATTTTCTTCTCTTAAGGTTCAAAAAAAATCAACCTTAACAACATGTTTGGGAATAAATGTAATAAAATATCGATGTGGTTATTAGGGTGATCTGAAGTTACTGTTCCAATCACTCCAGATGCAGACGGGAGCAAAGTTATGACTCCGTCGGTAACCTGGCCACGTTACATACCCCGTACATCCTGCGAAAGGCCGGTAACATGAAGAGCAACGCGTTAAGGCACGTGAATTTAAAGGCAAACTCGTAGAAAATATGATTTGTGTGCTCAAGCACGGCATTTCTGCAAGTCAGTGTCGGATGGCAGTGCGGTGTTTGTAAGCCCACCGGCGTGCTGCGTGGTTTTTCTGCCGGAGGAGGGGAGGCTCTCCCCGGGCTGCGGCAGTGCGGGAACCCTCCCGCCTGGCTCAGGCTCTCCGGGCCGAGAAGGCACAAACTTTGCTGCCATTCCCGGAGGATGGGGAGGTGTGTCGCAGAGGAAGAGCAGCGGCGTGCCCAGGGCTGGGGCATTGCAGCAGGCGGGGAGCCGCGGGAGCGCTGCCGCGGAGCGGGGCTGCCGCTGCCTCTTCCCCGCCCCGGGGCTGCCTTTGAAGGGCTGGGGGTGCAAGCCTCCCTTCGAGGAGTTTCGAAAGGCTGGCTTACCGAAATCGCTCCTAAGCCCCGCAGGAGTGCCAGCCGAGATTTCTCACTGAGTGATTCTTTTGATACCTTGATCTTAAGGCACAAAGACCAGAATATTTTGGGGACAACTGACTTTCAGAAAGTGTTATTTCTTTTTTTCCTTTTCTTTTTTTTTCGTTTTTCCTATTTTGCTGTCGTGTAGAAGCTTTAACAAAATAGTTGAGACTTATGCTTCTGTAGTTCAGAAGGGGAGATAAACAGCTCATGCTATAATCCCTTCTCTTGAGTAGCTTATAAATTCTGTGTGTGCAGGAGTGGTAATGTCCCAAGGATGTGTTTATTTACCCCTGCCTCTCACTCCCCCTTCCTCTTAGGTCTGCCCTCCCGAGAGCCACAAGAAGTCAATGTAACACATAAGGTAAAGGAAATGGATGAGGACAAAAGTAACTGCCTCAATGCCATGCAGTCACTTTGACATACTCACGGAATCGTGGCTACAGATCCCTTTTAAATTGCTGGGCAGGAGTGGTGGGAGAGATTCTCCTCCTCTATACAAAAATAAACTCAATCAATGGCCCATTTGTAAAATCCCAGATTTTTTTTGTGCCAAATAGTCATTGTGGCTGCTCGGCCTTGCCCCTGTGTACAGCCTTCAGTGTACCCAGTAATTTCTGCACCAGAGCTGTCAGCCTGGGCACACCTTTGTCTCGGGAGAGATGCCTTTGCTGCTGTGAGTGAGTTGTTCCAGAGCTTGATGTGCCTGATGGTGAAACATTCCCCTTATTTCTAGGCTGGAGACATTTGAGTTTTGGCTTCCAGCCAAAGCTGGATCACATTATGCCTTTGCCTATTAGATTAAAGAGCTATCTACTATCTGAACTATTTTTCCTGTGTAGGTATTAATAGATCATGATCAAGGCACCTCTTAACCTTCTCTCTGAGAAGTTAAATAGGCTAAACTTCTTTATCTCTCATACTGAAGCAGAGTTTTTTCTGGGCTTTTCATGATTCTTGCTGGTCTCTAGCTTGCCAGATGCCTGTTTGAAAGCACACAGAGCACAGAGAGCATCTCAGGAATGACCATGAGAGCAGCTGTGCTAACCCAGCTAAGGATCCTGCCTTGGCTCAGCTCACCTGCTTAGCACACTGTAATCCATAACAGCCTGGGCTGGTCATCCATCCCCCTAGCGTCCCATTTCATGCCTGAGAAACCTCCCAGGAAAAGGTCAGACCTTATAAGCTCCTGAGGACTGCCTTACTCCTTGCACAGAAAATAACATAAATGGGAAACAGTGCCGTTCTCCCTCAGTTTTGCTCAGCCCCCAGGTCATCCCTCCCAAGCCTGTTCCCTTGACCTCCCTTGAGGTGAGGTCAAGAGGAAGATCAGCGGCTGATGGAGACTCCAGGCCACCATCAAAAGCCATATTGTACTTACACTTATCTTTATATTTTTGTTTTCTTCTCTTTAAAGGTGTACTTCAGGCTTCACAATGTTAAATATGCCCCATAAATCATGCTGTATCCAAGTCAACTCTTCTACTCAGCGTGTATCTTCTGTAGTCCCATTTCCTTGGGAGTTAGAAATACAGTAGTAACTTTAACACTGCTTCTGGTGTTTTTAATAAAAGTCATTCACATATTATGAATTTGCAGAGGGGTTGGGTGTGAGTTTACTAAGACACTCCATATTTCACTGGACTGAGAAAAGGGAATTCATGAAAGTGTCAGTGAAGACTGGAGATTGAGAGCCTCGTTAAAGAGCAGTTTGTCTTTTTGACAACCCATACCCCTTCCTAAGCAGCCCTGGGCCGCTGCCTCCCTGCCAGCCCCACAGAGCCTTCCCATCTGCCCCAGACAGATAGAAGAACCCTCAGAAACGATCTTTCTGCAATTCTTGGTGGCATCAGGCACACGGGTTGCTTTGATCCCAGAACAAATGACAGAGCTGTCAAAGCCAGCCACGAGTGCCACCTTCATGCCATGCCAGGGTACGGTGCTCCGAGTTCACACACTCCTGAAAATCCCTGTCAGTGATTGAAGAACGGGGGTCATTCGATCATGGTGCAAGACGGCAAGGTCTTACAGAGGGGAAGGTGACTTTATTATACAAAATCTCTAATGTGTTTCCCCATTCATATTCTCTTAGGTACAAACACCAAGATGTGTGTCCCCAAGGGTTCGCCAGGATCTCTGACCCAGAGGACGGGAGATGTTGGTTGCTGGGTCCTCGCTGTGATTCCTGCCTTCCTCTTGCAGGGAACTCCTGATACTGTCTGTCTGTCTGTTCAGAGTTATCTTTTGCAACTATGTTCCTGCTGGGTTAACGGGAAGTAGTAACATGCTGCTGTCTTCTGCTAACACAGCATTTGTCCTGAGGCTTATCAGACCTGGGATTGGTGGTGCTCTGGCTCTGCTTGACTAACTGGAAATGCATCTTTGCTTATGAATGCAGCCCTTCTTTTAGCCCCTGTTCTGCTTTTCCCCCGGTGCATACACACATGAGCTCGCACTTGTCTAGCATCCATACCAGCCTTAATAGCTCCATTAAAAGACTCTGCAAGGAGTAAGACAGGGAACAACCTGCCACCTGCTAGACCTGGATGCCGCTTGTCCTGTGTGCAGGGGGAAATGAGAGCCCCTCCTTGCAAGCTGCCAAGGCTGGGATTCTGGCCAGAGAGGAAGGTGTAAGCTCTGTTGGATCTTAGAGCAGGTCTGTCTCAGTATTCAGGCATTTTGGGTCAGATGGTTTCCCATTTTGGAAAAAAAGGATGCAAGGTCTCAGATTGTATGTGGTGCTGTTTGCTCTTGTTGTTACTCGCAATGCTTTGGGGGGTTTTGAGTTGCTCTGAGGTTGGTATGACCATGGCCACCACACTTGATAGGGATCCCCACAGAGCCGAGGCATCTTGAGATGAACTGGCCAGTCCCCAGGGAAAGTGTGGAGGCTGCTGCATCCTGTCTGCAGTACTTGAGACTAGAGGAAAGTCTAACTGGAGGGCTATAGTTCTGTCCTGAGACAGTTTTGCCTCTATTCCCGCTCAGGGATCGCACTGGTGAGGGCGTGTCTGCCATAAGGGAGCAGGAGGTGCTTGCCCAGGAAGGGGCTGCTGGCATGGCCATGCAGCAGCAGCAGGAGATGTGACCCACTGTGCCCCCAGCCCTGACCCCAAGAGGCAAGAACTGCCTCTGGCAGAGGGTCCAGGGCAGGGTACTCCCGGCATCCCAGAGCTGCGTCTCAGCTGGAGAGCCGGGTGTGACCCACGTCACCGGCACGCACAGCATCTGCTCCGCCTCCCCAGCCTTTTTGATGTGGTTGCCACACTTCTGCAGAGCCTTGAATTAGCTCGGCATCAGCGGAGTCGCTCATTTCATCCTAAACTGCCTGACGTTCACAAAGCCTCTGTGGGAGCATCCACATAGTTGGGATGCACACGAGCTGGTGACGTTGCCACTGCAAGCTCAGAAGGTGCCCCAAGCATCTGCCTGTCTCTCTAAGGACAGATGGGTCCCCAAGGAGACCCTGTCTCCTCCATCTGCTGCTCAGAGGGTGCAGAAGGCTGTGCACTGAGTCCCTATGCAGTGTTGGGCGCCAGCCCCATGCCCCCTCCCCAAAACACCGCAGCATCCCCGAGCCTGGGAAGGGCTTCCTCAGTGGCAGCTGTGCATTGCTCCTTGCTAGTGTGCAGGGCTGCCCTGGCATCAAAGGGGATGAACCTGCTCTCCACTGGGTCTGTGCTGGCAAAGGTGGGGAGCTGCTGCTTCACCCTGTCCTGGAACACCCAGCCCCTGAAACACTGCCCCTGTGTCCTGGCACAGGCCCTGGCTCCAGGGCTGGAGGGGAAAATGCTGTTTGCCCTCTGGCAGGTCATGCAGCCAGGTCACTGCGGAAGTAATTTTTCCTTTGACACACCCCTCAGGAGAGTAGGGTGGGAGATGCTGGAGGGTTTTGCCTCTGGCACCCTGCCACCCCTTGCAAGGTATGTCCCAGCCTAGCCTCCCTTGGCTGCAGGTGCCGGAAGCCTTGGGGCCAGCTTCTCCAAGCAGACGTCCTTCCTTCCTCTGATTTGTGCGTGTGCTGGTCGCTGCAGGGCCCTCACGTGTGTTTACTGCTGGCTGCAGGAGTTCCAAGGGCCAGGAAGAGCAGGAGTCGTGCCCCTGCTCCCTCCCCAGCCGGGCTGGATCCCTCTCTGTCCCGTCCCAAGGAGAAGTGGAGCAGAGAGCATGGGGAGAGCCCATCAGCTGCTTTGGGGAGCACTGGGGCGCTGGTGGCCTTGCTGAGCAGAGCTGCAGCTTGGAGGGGCTGGGGACGGGCAACAAGGTCAGGTCTGGAGAGTTCAAAAGACGTGATGCTGTGCCAGGGTGGTGAGGCCGGCAGGCCATGGAGCAGTGCAGAGGCTGCTCTCGTTTGGGAGCTGCAGAAGCGCAAGCCAGGTGTCTCATCCTCCCGCAGCTCCTGGCGGCGGGGCAGCGTTACAAACCAGCCTTTTCAAGGAGGTCTGTGAGGTCGGGGCTGCCAGCGGCCAGGCACGGGGCAGGCTGGCCCTGCCGCCGGCCGGGAGCACGGGCACACACCCCTCAATGCCGCCAGTGTCCCCGCTCCGCCCCGGCCCACAATGAGCCCTTTCAGGGAGCCGCAGCAGCCCGGCCATGGCAGCCCTGCCTGCGAGCACGGCAGCAGCACTGAGCGGGCTGCAGGCAGCCAGGGGCTCCTCCTGCAAAGCCGGGGCCGTCTCCCACTCTGGCCACGCCACTCTGGTGTTGCAGCTCGCTCCGTTCCTGGGCGTGCAGGTTGCTTGATATAATTGGGCTTCCCCTGTAAGCCAGGCTCTGGAGAAGAGGGTGGAAAGTCAGGGCTTTGTTCAAGATGCCGACAGGGAGTTCTAGATGGTCCCGTGGGGGCCATGTGGGAGCTTAGGCTGGGTACCAGGCAGCCAAAGAGGCCACAGCACCATGGCGTGTGACACAGGCTGGCTGGGGTCCACGGGAGTTTTGGCTTCAGACTTCCTGCTTGTGTACCTGTAGCTACTGCTCTCAGTATCTGAGCATCAAAATCCTGCACGAGCTCTGTGATACAGATTCAGGAGGTGCCTTCCAAGTTCACCCAGCTCCCTCAGACCTGCTGCTGCCTCCTGCTTCCCCTGCCCTTGCTCAGGGCTTGCCCGTGCTTTTGGCGGTGCTGGAGGGGGGACAGGGAAGCAGCCTTTTCCCCCACAGGACACCTCTTCTGCTGAGTCTGCATGGTGGTGCTGCTTCTCCTCCAGGCGTAACACTGGAACTGATTCCCAGGCTGCTGACCCAGCACAGTGACAGGAGAAGGCAAGGACACTGTCTAGGGCAGGCACACCACCTGGAATCCCCAAAGGAGGGCAAGAACATGTCCTGTGTCCGGAGGCCAAAGGAATGAGCAGGGTCTCTGGGCTGGGACACCTCCACTCGAAGCAGGAGCCGCCTGGCTCCTCCAGGAAATACCCATGGAAAAGGTTCATGGCTGCAGAAGTGAGTGGCAGAGCACATCGTGTTTGTGCACTGTTCTCACAGCAGCCAGCAGCACATCCCAGGACTGTCTCAGGGCCTCATCCTTCCCTGAGGAGTGTGGTTAGATAACATGCAGAAACATGTTAGATAACATGTTAGATAACACAGAGTCAGAAGGAGGAAAGGGTCGGGTCACACATGGAACAGGAAGCACCAGCACAAGAGGTCAGCTGAGCCTTGGGGGCCTTGCTGGCTCATGGCACCTCAGGCAGGTGCAGGAGGTCTCTGCAGGAAGCATTGTCTTGGAGTGCACAGCAGGACTCGTGCAGACTCGATTCTGGAAGTGTGATGTCTTGAGCCATTTTGTTGCCCCACATATTTTGAGTTCTTACTCCTCAGTGGCATCTCCTGCTGTCCCAGGCAGCTGTGAAGCTCCCTGCTTGCACCTTCTCGTTTGATTTGGTGGGCCACTTGATTTTTCCACTTGTTCTCTTGTCGTGCCTGTTTTAGAGCTGTATTGATTTCTCTCCTTGCGTGACTTACACAAAAGCTGCTCTTTGCTCCCAGCTGTGGATGCTGGTTTTTTGCCACCCCTTCACTTCCCTTTGAAAACACTCGCTTTGCTAACCCCTGCAAGCAAGGAGACACTTAAAACCCCTGAGGATGGATAGATGAAAGGCTTGGATTTATTCCCCAGTGTAAACTACAGCAGCTCGGGGTCTGCTGTAGTTTAAACAGCCTCCTCTGAGAGGATGTGCCTCATGGCACTGGATGGCTGTGCCTCGTCTATAATCCACCCCCTCTAGAACTGGTCCAGAACTGGCAGCAATTCGATGGAAACCGAGGAGTGATATTTTTGGGTTTGATGCCCTTTCCCAAGAATTTATTGGATTCCATCTCATTTCATTGTGGCTTTCGCCTGCCCACTGCTATTCCAGGACCAAGGGAACCCTCCTGTGGCTTCCCAAGGATGGAATCAGAGACCGTCATGGTACTTGCAGAGTCAAGCTTTGTTGTGACTTCCCGTAGCCTTTGGAGAGGCAGAGGAGAGCTAAGCAGGGATCGCAGGCACTCGCTGGGGATGGACTGTGCCCATCATCTGTGCCAGATGAAGACAGGGGACAGTGCCCTGCTCTGCAAAGGGTCGTGACCGTGGCTCCCACGGGAAGGGACAAAACCAGGTGTCTGACTGGACCTGAGTGAGTTTGTGCATTGCCCCCTGGAAACCTGTCCCCTCTTCCTCCTCACCCAAGGCAGTAGTCCCCAAAGCCCTGGGGGACAGGAGAGAAGGCTCATTGCTTTCTCCTGGAGCTGGGGCAGCCTGAGCCATCTGACAGTGGGGTTGCATCCAACATGCACAGGCACCATCTGCTCCAGCACGATGCCACCTGTCCCTGCTGCCCCCACTGCTGTCTCCTCTCGCCCTGCACTGCCTGGTCCCACCACGCTCCGAGCAGAGCCGACAAGCCAAGCACATTAAAAACTTAATGCAAAACTAATTTGTCAGCCATAAAAAAAGTGGAAAAGGCTTCAGCGCATTTTCTGCTCATTTTGTTCAGCTTCCCCAGCAGGCAATGTGTGCCTCCCATCTCTGACGAGCCAGCTCTCACTCAGCACCATGATGGGAGCCTGGCACTGCCAGGGAGAGCGGGGCTCCCTCAGGGAGTCAATAAAGGGGAAGCTTGGAAGTGGTCTGGGAAACAGGAGGACCCTGGAGGGAGGAGCTTCTGGCTGTGAGGGGAGAGCTTCAAAGAAGATGCTGCCACCAACCTGAGCAAAGTTCAGCCCCTTGCAGCTTGGGAAAGGTCTGGGACCACCTCTAAAGTTTGTGTGGGTAGGGGGTTAGGGCCCCAAGAAAACTCACAGGGAATTTGGTTGGCTTCAATTCCTACCTCCTCCTCAAATCAGGGTCAGCTGTGGGACCAGACTGGGTTGCTCAGGGCTTTATCCAGTCAGGTCTTGAAAAATTCCAAGGATGGAGTATGCCATGATATCTGTGGGATTTTTCACCTCAAATAGTGGCAGCAGACCCAGTTTCCAGGACTGTGAACTGTGTGACCTGGGAATCCACCTGCCAGGGGAAGGGTAGGGTGAGGCATGACAAGGGAAAGCTTGATGGTCTTGTTTCATTGTCTTGCTAGGGAGCATGGATGGAAGAATGATGGATCCCTACAGGACTGCAGGTTGAAACTGAGAGTAGGATTTGAGGTGGGCATGTCTGAGGCAATCAGTGGGCAATCTGTGCCTCTAGAGAGCCCCAACAGCATCCTGGAGTACCATGGGCAGCCTAGGGCAGCTGCCAGAGGCTGAAACAGACTGGGACAGTCTGTGTAAAAACAGGAGAACAGGCTGGAAAGCTGGTATGGAGAGAGTAGAAGAATCTCATGTCTACTTAAGAGATGGAGCCAGGGTAGCAAATGCTCAAGGGAGGAGGCAGAAGAGGGATGAAGCTAGAAATAAAGGAATTAAAGTGGGTGGGAACTGCCTGGTAATCCTAGGTTCAAGGCTGCGGAATGGTCCCTGGGAAGGAAGGGTAAAGCTTTCACATCAGCCTGGACAAAAATCCTCAGGGAATCAAAAACCAGCCAGAGAGCTGTGGGGGCTGCCCATGGCATGGCCTCTCCTGAGGCTGCTGCGCACAGAGCAGGCAGCAAGGAGAATGTGGCATCCCTAGAGGGTCACTCTTCCCGTGATGCTGGTGACTCAGTGGCACCGTGGAGCTAAGTGGCAGCCAGGACCCGGTGGCTGGGCAGCAGGAGCTGAGACATCTGTCCCCAGGAGGGAGCTCAGAGGGGGCACGGGTGAGCCCGCCCCTTGGGATGCATCCGTGTCGAGTCACCCCAAAAAGCATTCTCCCAGAGCAAAGACTGTTTGTCCTTTCCTGCTGTTCCAAACTTGCAGGACCCACAAACAGGAGCCAGCAGGGCCTGACCACCACTTAGCCCCTCTGGTCATTGGGTGTTTCTCCGAAATACTGCTTTAGGGTCATTGAAAGCTCTAGATTAGCATTGGCATCTGAACATCTGCTGCTACGTACACAAGTAGTTGCCCATCTAATATTAGCATGCTCACATAAGTGCAGCAATTCAATACAAACCATATATTGGTGCGTTGTACTAAATGCATATTAATCCAAAGTGCTTCATAATTCTGCATAGCTATGTACAGAGTGTGCAGTGAGGTATTTAAATTTGTAGCACCTATTACTACTGACTCACATTAAACTATGTATTTATCAGAATTGGTTTTTTTGATGTCTGTAATATACCACCAGAAACTGTGATTCTTTTCAGCCTTCCAAAATCTTTTTTTCACCTGGTTACAGTGTCTGTGATACCAGGTCAGATTGGGTCAAATCCCTAGGAGCTCTGGAACAGTAATGCCCCCATGGAGACATCCCTGCCACAGGAGGTGTTAGTGTGGAAATCTCAGAGGTGGAAGCGCTGGGATTTCCCTGCTGTCATTTTTCTGCTGGATCAGTCAGAGCAAATGCTGTTGAATTTCTCTACTGTACTCATGTGGCAGAACAGCGTGTGTTTGCCCACTGCTCCCCCCAGAGCACACAGAGGGGCTAGAACTGCTCTGGGGAATCTGCAGGGAGGGAAGCAGGGATTGCTGAGTGGGGGGCTCAGGAGGGCAGCTGTGGCATATGTGGGAAGGATGTACCTGGCTGTCAGGAGAGTTTGCAGGGGAGCAGCACAAGGAGTGCAGGCACTGGAATGCAGGGGCGCTGCAGGCAAAAGCTCCTGCCTCAAGGAGTGAAAAAGTCAAAGGATGGGAGAGAACCTCAATGCAAGTGGCATCAGGGAAAAATACCAGAGTAAGGAATAGAGCTCTGCCTCTGAAGTTTTAAGGTCTTGGGCAAAATCATTCAAGTGCTGAGAAAAAGGTGGCCCCATCCTCTCTCACATGCCCGTGCCCCTGTCCGTGCCCTGGGCTGCTGGGCACTCCCAGCCACTCTGCTGCCCTCCCTCAAAGAGAGGGCACTGAGCTCCCTCTCGGCAGCGCATAACCCATATTGCAGCCCCGGGGGACTGGCCAGGACGTGGCAACAAGGATGGGTTTAGCTGTCTATGGTCCACAGTGGTGGTATTCAGAATGTCCCATCTGCCACAGCTTCCATCTCCAAGGATCACAGGTGGCGCCCGCAGTGCCAGGCAGCTCCACGGGCTTTGTTGGTCCTTGGAGAGTTCGAGTCAGCAAAGCTCCAGCCCTGCAGCACAGCCCCGCAGAGCCAAGGTGTGAGCATGTCTGGGATTCAGCAGAGGAACTGCTTGGTCCCAGCTGCCTTCCTCGGCCGCTGCCTGGAGAAGTGAAGGGTAATGTGCTCAGGCAGTCAGTGATGGATGGCAGGGCAAGTCCTGAGATGAGGAGACGGATTGCGCTGCTTGCGGGAGGAGCGGGAGGGAGGCTGAAGGGCAGGGGCAGCGCATTCCCTGGAGCTGTGCAGAGCTGCTGACGTGGGAGTTATGGTCCTTTGGCATTGCAGCAAGGTCCCCAAAGGCTGGAGGTAAGGGAGAAAGGCTACAGGAACAATTGGGAGCAGCAGCAGTACCTGAGGGGCTGCTTCAATCCCACTCCCAGCACCTTCTCGCTGGATGTGTGGAAGACACTGGGGTCAGGGTCTGTCCTGCAGCGCTGAGCTGCTCCATCATCCCGCTCCAGCTGCAGAGAGCAACATCCTGCCACAGAGGGAGCCTCCTCCCAGGGCACAGAAACGCCCCTGGCTTGGAACGAGGGGAGAGAAGGAGCAAACAGGTGGAGACCTGAATCACCTTCTCAGGCAAACAGCAGTCACAGCCTGTCCTGGGAGGCCAGGGAGAAGCGGTGTCTGTGCCATGTAGCATGACTTGGGCTGTGCTAGTGCTTACAGCATCAGTGGGGGGTTGCTTTTATATTGATGGGCAAAAGAGCAAAGGAGTGATCTTTCTCCAAAGCAGGATCAGGCAGCTCCTAAGCTTGCCTCTAACATGTTCTCAATTTCCCAACAAACCAGGCAGTGGTTTTTGGGTGGAAAGGGATACAATGAGTCCATTACTGTCCACAGGACACCTGCTGTTTCTGTCATTTCTAACCAGCTCTGTGAGAGGAGTGAGTGGGAGTTACTCATTTATGCAGTAATCTCTGTTTCCCAACAGCATCAACAACTGCAGGCTGTATCCCAGAAAATGGCAGGGGAAAAAAGCAATGTGTCCTTCTGGCTAAGGGTAGTGCTTTTCTCCAAGCAGATCCCTGCACAGATATGGAAGACTTGCCACAAGCTGGGGGACACCCCAAATGTGCCCAAACCCACACAAGAGTAAGCTGCTATCCTATCCTCTCCTCTCTTATTTAGCTGGGAGGGAGGAAAGTCATGTGCTGGCATCCAGAGTTACAAGCATCATCCTCTGATGGATAGTCACGGCTGAGGTTCTGGACTAGCCAGATGGGGAGAGGCAGCCCTTGGGTGCCACTGTGACCAGTGTGCCCTTGTGTTAAACGTGAACCCACCTAAGAGGGAAAGTGGGTCAGGGCAGTCTCCCTCAGCTCACTATCAGGTTAATTTGATTCCTCGTTTAGTCAGAGCAGAAGGAAATTGTGGGCTCTGACTCCCACCCTTCCCTTTGATCTGTTTCGATTGCTGCAGGCACTTGCTTCTTTCTGCAAGGACTAGATTCAGAGCCCTAAAAAGCTGATTATTGTTTGCAAGACAAGACTGGAGTAGGGTGAGATGGATTTGGGGGATGGGCCTGGGAAGAGCCCCTTCCCTCAGCAGAGCCGTGGCATGGGTCAAAGCACCAGCTTCTTGTACTTCAGCCCTGCTAACCTTGCCTTGCTGCTGGGCTGCAGCAGCAGCTCCCCAGGGCTCACCGTCAAGGACACCCAGACATCACTGTCCTCCCTGCAAAGTGCAGCGGTGAGTCCAGGTCTTCCTCTCCCTGGGAAACAGAGGCACCATGAAGTTCAGCCCTAAAATAACCTGTTCCCTCTCTGCTTCCAGTGGTGAGCCACTGGGTGGTCTGGGGAAGGCCAGGCATGGTCTGGGAAAGGCCATCCTTCCCTGGGCTGATGGAATGGGATCTCTCCTGCTCACCTAGAGCGTGGGAGAAGTTGGGCAAAGAGCAGCATGATGCTGGCAGGTGGCACTGGTGCCTTTGTGGTCCCAGAGCTGTTTGTCCCACATGCTACAGGTGCCCTGAACCTGTCTGGTTCCAATGCAGTCACAGTGTCCTGGCTGCAGCTTCCTACCCTGAGGATCACGGCTGTGCGGGTGCTGGAGCTGTGGGATTCACCTGCTCGAGCACCAGGCAACGTGGGTCCACCTGTCCATCCATCCTGCCACTGCCAGAGCTGGC
Organism: Regulus satrapa; assembly: GCA_013396955.1. Classification (NCBI taxonomy): domain Eukaryota; kingdom Metazoa; phylum Chordata; class Aves; order Passeriformes; family Regulidae; genus Regulus; species Regulus satrapa. The sequence goes on along the minus strand of VWZN01005429.1, from coordinate 265,026 downwards.
TGCACGTCCTTTGGAGGGGGAGAGTGAAGCCCTCCGAGTGCTGTTGGTTTATTTTGCAGGCGACGATAATTTTCTGCCTGCTGCACACTCTTTAATTAAGCGCTCAGAGGATGTGGGGCGAGAGGCGTAATGAGCACTCCGTTTGCATATCAAAAGGCAGCATCATTAATATCCCTGTGCTCACAAGAGCTCTCAGAAGGCAGGAGGGTCACGGGCAGGGACGCTGGCGGTGGCTGGTGCGAGGGGCTGCTGTGCTGAGGGCACCTGGGCTGTGCTGGAGTGATGGGCGGGGAGGGGGGAGCCTCAGCCTCCTGCCCTGGGGTGAGAGCAGAAGGGCTTTGTCAAGACAGGGAGGGAACAGGGCACTTTCTAAGCAAAGAGGGGTCTCACTGAGGATTTTTGGCAACGTTGCCCCAATCCAGCCACATCCCAGGCTGCTCTGCAGCAGTTCCTTTTCTTGACTTTCCTGCCAGCCTGGAGTAGTTGTCCCCAGGCGACCCCTTGCTGGCCAGTTCGAGTGGCCCTGGAAAGCTGCACTGAAGTGGCTGATTGTTCAGATAAAGCTTATCCTGTTACCCAGGCTGTTTGTTGCCGTCCAGCATTTGCACAGAGAAGTCCCTGTAGATCTCAATTTGGCCATGCTCAGACAGCAGGATTAAATGTTCCTGTGCTTCTGTCTCCTGCATGGAGGAAATCAGCTACCCGGGTGATGGTTTACTCCTACACATGCACTTGTCTTTCTCCTTAACTCTCTTCTAATTAAATATAAAAATTTCCCAGGGGATAGGGAAGACGGCATGCCAGGGCATCCTTGGCTCTCTCTGCATGTCTGGACACAGTGTGCTTACTGGGATTCTGTCCTTGCCAGGCTCTTGAGGTTTTTTGTCAGCAAGAGACTTGTTTTGAACACTGGAGTTAGCCCATCCACTTACTGGCAGGCTGAGCAGGCAGCCCCAGGTGGGACTTGTCTGGCAGGCACTTGGTTTCACTTCTGAAAAGCTGAGGGTAGTCTGTGTAGGCTTTGCAAAGTTCTGAGATGAGGAATGTGATGCCCAGGATTTCTTCTGCTCTGCTCCCGCTTTTTCTCAGCTCCTCCTTCTTCAGTGAAACCTGTGTTAGAAACCTCCCCTAGATGGTCTCAAGGAGACAAGGATTTGCAGCTTCTTGGGAAAGGGGGAAAAAGAATTTCTAAGGCTTGATTTTCTCCCTTGATCATCCTCCCAGTTAGACAGGGCACTGAAAGGTACTGTCAGGGGCTGCCTGTAGCTAAGAGCACACAAACTGAGACACCAAGAGGGAAAAACAGCCTGGTGGAGGAGTAGCAAATACCTGACTCCTTTCCTCCCTATCCAGGAGCATTTGGAAATGCTTTTGGAGGAAATAACCCTGTCTGAACAGAAATGCATGCACTCAGTTGAGGAAACCCTTCCTGACTCCCCTGACCCTGCCAGGCTCCCCAGCAGCCATCTGTCTCTGAGCCCCTCAGTGGCCATGGGAAGGACAGGGAAGGCTTTGTGAAATACAGGAGCTTTGGAAGCACAGCACATTATCAAAGGGAATTCTACCCTCCAAGTTCATTATCCATGCTGCCAGTCAACAAAATAAACTGATTTCTGTGCTTTGCCTCAAAAACTTTATATAAAAGCCAACCAAAGATACGCTTAAGTTGATCACATTGCAAGGCAAATTTACTACCATCTTCCTGTAAGCCAGTTAGAGGTAGAACAACACAATGATCAAATTAAGGGCACAATTAAGATTAAATTGATAGGTCTGAATGTTCAAGTGCCAAGTGAACACAGCAGGTAATCACATCAAACTGTGAGGCTGATATTAGAAAGGATGACATGGTATTCATCTTCCATGTGCTCTGAGAGTCAGGGGAACAGCTGAATCACTTTCAGGTGGGGCTTCTGGCAGAGTCACGAGGGCATGGAGACAGGGAAGGAGCTGCAGGACACACAGGTCTCTAAAATCAAGCACCTGCTGCTGAGTGAAACTCCTGGTGGCAGTCCTCCACCTTGTTGAAGCTGAAGCCACTCAGAGTAGGGTGGCACCGTGGTGCCATTAGACATTTAGAGTCTCAGATTTGACTGTTGGAAAGACAGACATAGAAGAAAAAAAGTAGGTTTAAATGAGTATTAGTTCAAAGAGCTGATCGTGGCCACCAAACGCTTCCTTGGATTGACAGGTCCTTACAATGTGTTGTCTGTGGATATTGAGCACTTGAATTTTAGCATTTTCATTCTGTCTAATGAGCCAGATATGTGCTCCCTTCCTTATTTGCTGGGATCAGACAAAAAAGTCCATGTAAACAAACTTTCCTGTCATCCCAAAAGATCTTACTTCCTTCTCTTGAGGGTTTTCTGAATTTTTTTATTTGTTTCATTTCTTCCAGCAATGCTGCTCTATCCAGAGCTCTTTTTATTGGGAAGAAAAGGAGCTGCTGCCTGTGAACCACCACCACAAGAAGGATGTATAGCTCACACGGGACCTGTGGTGGTTTGTGATTCACGGCATGGCTTGCCTTGGTGAGCAGATGTCTGGGATGAGGGGGCCAGGGTCTTCCTTCACAAGCATAGCAAGGTCTTGTACTCCTCCTGTTTCGGAGATCACTTTCCTGAGGAGCATCTGGCAACTTGTCTGTGAAGCAGGAGGAAGGATCAACCATGAGCATCATCGCTGTCATATCTGCCTGAAACACGGGGGCTCTCGGTATTCACGCCCAGAGAGGAGGAGCTGTCACAATGTGTGTCCCACGCAGGTGCTGGGTGCTTCTCAGTCCTGTACCTTTTCACTGTCTGCTATTTACCTCCACTGCTTCAGTGTCTCACTCCCTTTCCCGTGGGGTTAAGGGCAGCCAGCTGTTCCCACCAGCAGTGTTGGCACACGTGCATGTGGCATTAGGTAGGAGAAGAGGTTCTATTCCCAGGCAGAAGTGACATAGCAGCCAGGGTGGGTGGCACAGCATCGCTTTTTGTGGAGAAATCCTGACCATCCTTGGTTTTTGTCCAGGACAGTTTAATTGAGTTTCCTCAGGGAGAAGCATTTCCATCTAAATTCAGCTCTTAATTAACCCCATGCACCCCAAAGAAGTACTGCAACCACTTGTAAATTAAATATGAAAAACATTATTTATCTAGGAATAGCAGCCTAATGGCTGCAGGTCTGATGTTTATAGTCGCTAATGATGATGGATATGGGAGAGAGAAGTTGGGAAGGAAATGGAGTGGAATAGTTTCTTTGCTCTTAAAAGGTACTGACACTGATGTGTAAGGGATATGTTCCTGGGGTAGAAACTGACTCTTTCCTCCCTTGATTAAAAATTAGTGTGAAAGAAGCACCAGGAGATTGGAGGAGCATGTTCCCGCTGTAATAACCTGTGTCCTATACTGTGTTGTGGCAAGGTGAGCCATGGGGCTGGTGTTGCTGGAAAAAGAGGAAAATCAAATCTTGCTGCAACGGGAAATTGTTTTGTGGCTGATAGATGCCAAAGAAAAATGCTAGGACCATTTTGACCTTTCCAAATGAGAGATGAAAATGCCTTTGGCTGATGCACTCACCTGCTGCCCCTACAAGCCCTTTTTGAGCCTGGGCTTTACCCCCGGCAGGGTTCATATGCTTAACACTGGCCCTGTTTGTTGGCATCAAAAAGAAAAAAAAGAAACGTCCACAAGCAGAGCTGCCTCCTCGGAGGCTCAGAGGGAGAGGAAAAACAGAAGAGCTGCAGGCTGGGGCTGATCCCAGTGTGAGGGTTGGCCGGGGAGAGGCCGGCACGGCCGTGGGCCCAGAGCCGCGTGTGAGCCGGCTGGAGCTCGAGCAGCCCTGCGAGCCTGGCATTTCCGTGAGGCTTTCCACTTCCTATTTTGTCTCCGCTCAAGGGTTTTGTCCCTTTCAGCAGGCGGGAGAACTGAAGCCAGCTGCCTGCCTTCCTACAGGGGAGGTTTCTTCCCGCGCAGATGGAAGATATTCCCGGTGAGGCATTCCCCAGGGCTCGGCACGGCTCGCCGTGACGGACACGCAGCTGTCACGCAGACCAGGACAGCGGTGGGATAGCACGGATGCCATGAAGGCCACGCTTGGGGCAGTTCCCCTGCTATGGGATGCTCTGTGCTGAGACTTAAGACTGTCAAAAGTTTGCAGGCACAGGGTGCCAAGGAGGAGAGTTTTTGTTCTGGCAGTTTTCCTTGTGCCGCCCTCCATTCACTGCCCCATTCAGCAGCGCAGTGTTAACTCTTGATAGCAAGGCCTGTTCAGGTAGGAGCTGCTTCTGCATGGAGGCAGACATGGGGCTGGGTGAGGAGCAAGGAGTGAGGCTGGCACAGCAGACATGGGGCAACCTGGCCCCCCAAGTCAGTCAGAGTCCCGAGCACAAGCCACAAATGCACAAAATGTCACCAGTAACAGTGATGCTCTGGGTTATGTGTTTATCTAATACAGCATCGAATCTCACTGAGTTTCTGGCCTCAAACAGCTGTTTCCTGTGTTAAAACCACCGTTATTTAATCTCACATCGGGTGAAGTCGTGTTTTCCTGCCTCATCCCTGCTTTTGTTTCACTGACCAGCCCTTCTGATAGACAACAGGGAAAACTCCGCTTCCACATCTTCTCTCTGCCCCTTGTTAATCTGGCTAGTGCCTCCCCTCCGTGCCAGCTGGGATCCGCATCCCTCAGTCTGCCCCTCCTCTTGCTGTCCCCATTGCAGCCCTGCAGCCTGGTGCCCGTCCCTCTGCTACTCTCTGCGTGTTGCCCAACCTGTCCCAGCTGCATTGAGACCTCACCAGCTGCTTCTGGTCTGCTCTGTCACCAGGGATTGTGGCCCGAGGTGTTCCTGGGGCCTTCCCAGCTTCTTCTGGAGGATGGTACGGAAACCTCCCCGGGTTTACAAAAGCCTGCAAGTTTTGTGCTGCAAAGTGTATTTCTTTGCATCAATACAATTTGTCACTGTAGTACCCATCCATACAGTACCTTTGGGACTCTCTGACGTTCCTTGCTCTATCCTGTGCTCACGAATCACTTGAAAAATGTTGCACTTGTTCCTGCCTCCCCTCTCTGCTTTCTCCATCCAGGTTGTTAATAACACCCTTGCATAGCAGGAAGCCTAGCACGTGTCTTGACTTCACCACTGCTAATCTTCTGCCATTACAGACCCAAACTATTTATCCTCTCTGCTTTGGGACTCCTTGCCAGGTTCCCATGCAAGAAAGAGATGGTGCCTTTTGCCCTCTGGCTAATTAACTTTTTTGGCAGCACTCTGGACAATCTTTTGTCGGAGGAGCTCTAAATAAATAGCCACTTCGTTGTTCTGCATCCGCCGCTGGGCTGATATGTTCAAGGAAATCTGGGAGATTAGTGAGACATGGTTTTCCTCTGAGACACACACACTGGGCTGTATTATGAGATGTTCTGTTTTTAATTATCGTTCCAATCAATTTGGTGCACACAGATGTGCAATTTACTGATCTGTAATTCCCCAAATTACCCCTGGAGGCTTCATTTTTATTGTCAGTGTAACATTTGCTACCAACTATCTGCTGTTTGGTTTTTTGGGGGGGAAGGCTTTCTTCTTGTTGTTTTTTGTTTTTACACCTTCAGCCATCTGCTCTCCAGAAATCTATTTTGCCTCATTTTTTTCTTTCTTGTTACCTGCTGTAATTCCTTGTTGCCAGGCAGGGTTTTGATTTCTCCATTTGGGAGTACCCCTGTGTACTGCAGCCGAGCTGCAGGTACGTGGAGCCCATTCGGGGCTGTGACAGCGATCTGCTCTGCAGCCAAACCCTTTCTGCTATAACCCCATCTGGGTTTCCCCGCTGTAGCAGGCAGACACCGATCCCACTGCAGCTCCAGGTATACAGCTTAATTAATTAGTGCTTGTAGAGTGCAGTCAGGAGGTTCTAGGGAAGATGAACGTGTCATAAGTGCCCTCTTTATGGAGAGATGTAATTGCTCCTCTCGGGGAGCTGCTGGTGTGAGGCAAAGGCAGCTAACAGAGCTGGCACAGACAGACCCTCTGTGAGGAGGGGGGCAGTTGGCTGTGTCTTCTCGAGGAGATGCAGTTTCCTCTCAGGAAATGGGTGAACAAAACAAAGAAACACAGCAAGATGGAGACATCAGCCTCTGCCCAAGAGCTCTGCCACCTGGGGGCATTTGCTGTGGGGCCAGGTGCCAGTTTTGTGACCCCAGTCCTGGTCATTCCTGGACTTGGCCATGCCCCAGCAGCCCTGGAAAATCCTCTCCTTATCCAAGCCTTGCATTTGTGTCCCCAGAGCATCCCAGCCCCAAGGGTTCTCCTTGTAAACACCCACATCCGTGGCTCACTGGTCACCTGCTCAGCACTGGCCTCCTCAAGGAGGTGCTGAATCTCGCACTCCTGGGATGTTCTGTGTCCCATGGGGTGCTGCAGCCCTCCTCTGCTTATACTCTGTGGGTGCTTAATTATTAATAACAAATTCCTCCAGCCCTGCTCTGATGTCCAGACAAGCTCGTAGCCCCTCAAGTCTCCCGTACGGGACCTAGGCAAAAGACATGGGGGAGATTTAAATCCAAGCCTTGTGATGATGGGGTTCCCAGTGCTGCAGGGGGCAGGAGGCTGCCCGAGAGGGAGATTTAAAAAGCACAGCGACCTGGCAGTGGCAGTGTGTGCTAGGTTGGAGTTAATCTCCATTTAATTCTTTTTCAGATAATCCAGTCTCGTCTGTGGTCTCATGCTCCCTGACCCCTTTAATCCTATTGCCACAGAACCTGTTTAGTGGGGAAGCTGGTGAGGGCTTCTGTGAAATGGCTTGGGGCATCCCTCTGGGCACCAGTTCTTTGTCTGCCCCACTTGCCTCCTCCACTCCTGCTGGCACGGAGGATCTGGCACTGACATACCCCCCTTCTCCCCCTTCTCAGCTCTCTCTCCTCCCAACTGGCTGAGAAGCCCAGCCCAGGAGGAAAGAGCAGGCAGGGAAGGGGGATCCAGCTCCCAGGCACATTTACTGAGCAAGTGTGATCTATTTGGCAACACGAGCTAGACACCAGTTCTGCAAGTTTTGCTCTGCTTTGGAGAGGGGTGATTGTGATGGGTGCAGTTGGAAGGGGAGAGCAGAACAACCATCCCTCGTGTCCTGGCTTTCCAGAAGGAGGCTGGTGCATGGCAAAGCAGCCAGCCAGCAGTGGGGAGGACACCACTGGGAGGAAATCTGGGTTATAAGTTTCAGAACTACCGTTGATGGAAAAGCAGGTGGGTTTACAGTACAGAATCTCCCCACTGTTCTCCTCCTTGCCAGTGAGCAGGCCGCTCATCCGGGGGCCAGAGCAGAGCACAGCCACCAGGGCTGGGTCCTCCTTGCTTTGGTCAACTGGAAATGCATCCACTTTGCTGCTCCTACTGCTGCTGAGACACGTTTGTATTTCCAGAGGAGTGGGGCCGGGAGCATGGACCCTGCAGATACGCACACAGTGCTGAGGGTTTACTTGAGCAGCTCCCCTGAGTGCCCAGTGAGCACTCCGCAGATTAAAGCGTTTCTTGGGCATGGGTTCTCTGTTTGTGAGGGATCCACGCTGGCTCGGCTGGGGGATCACTGCTGGTGCCTTGCTGGGGCTTGCTGGGTTGCTGCATGGAGGACTCCGACCCTCCTGTGTGGCTGTAAAGCCACTCATTCACGAACAAATTGTTCCTGGGAGTCACACAGTCAAGCAGTGTGCTCCTCTGGGAACAGGAGCCGTGCCCGACTGACAGACTGTGCTCCCTTGTTGGCTTCCCACCATCCTCCTCTGAAAGGCTGGTGGGGTTTGGATGCTGCCATGCCCTGCAAATTCCCAGCAGGAGCCTTTACCCTCCACTGAATTTGGGAGTGAGAGCACAGATGTTCGGCTCCTTGGAGCCAGACAACAGGGAAACAACCTGTTCCTGTTCCTCTTCACGCTTCCCTGGACTGACACTAAGGGCAGATTCAATCATTTGTGAGCCTGGTTAGGAAACAGAAAGGTGGAGTGTCCTGAATTGCCTGGGAAAGTTCATGTCTTTTCTGCCTTGCTCATCACCCCGCATCCCTCCTGAGTGGGAGTAAGGCCACAGAAGACATGGGATCACAGGGTACTGTGTTCAGTGCAGGCTCTGGGTGGCTCCCAGGATGCTCTTTTCTGTCAGCTTTTCCTGCAGTGTCTCTCCTTGGCTCTCCAGCAGTGCTCACAGAGCTGGAACCCTGTGGAGGTGGCGGACAGCTCTGCTAAAACCATCTTTTGAACCTGAAGTTTTGCAGGGAGACACTTCATCTCTTGCTCCTTTGCTCTTGCATGCATATTCAGCCAGGAAAAGTGCTGTTCCCCTAAGGTGAAGTGGTAGGATATTAATTTTCTGAAGTTCTCGATAAGCTATTGAAGATTAATTTTAGGGAAAGCCAGGGGATATGATGGATTGGAGCCCAAGCTTGCTTAAATATGCAATATTAAAAATTGATCGTTGTCTCTCCTTGTCATACACCCTGCCCTGGTGTCTGGGGCAATCCCACAGTCTGACAAAATGCCAGGAAAATACTCAATAAGCCCCACGCCCAGCTGAGTGCAGATTTTAATAACTTATGTTGTCATTATTATTTTTTAAATCACTTTTATGAGTTTTTGTTTTGCTTAATGCCTGCCTCTGTTGCGCAGATTGGCAGCTGGGGGCTTGGAAATCCTCCTCTACATGCCAGGCTGTGAGACACCATCAGCCAGCACAACCTGCTTCCCTGCTCTCCCTTGCCAACCCCAGCCACGGGGGGTGATGCTCCCGGTGACCGAGGAGCCACGGTGAAGGCAGCACAAGGTGGGATCAGGGACCTTGGCCAGGGAGACTGGCAGGTGCAGAGGGCTGGTTCAGCCTGGAGACATCCCGAGGTGGTGGATGCAGCATCATTCACACTTTTGAGGTTTCTTGGCTGCAGGAGGCAGCACTTGGTGCACAGAGTGGAAGTTGCATCTCAGTCTTACCTTCCTCAGCTGGAGCTCATGAGCAGGTAATCCCTTTGCATCAACATGGCACTGTAAAATTCACTCTGATATTTCTCACTTGCAGAGAAACAACAAGATGTTGCCAAAATATTAGAGTTCATCAAAGCAGTGAAGAACTCTTACAGGTATTTTTGAAGCTGGCTGCAAAGTGGGGGTCCCTCTGCAGCACAGAGCCCAGGATGATTCCATCAGGACACTCAGCAGCAAGAAGAAAGCTCAGTGGGATTCCCATTCATTCCTGCCTGGCTGAGGGAAGTCCAGGCAAAATCCACCTTATCCACTCTAATCAGAAAGCTGCTGACATTATTTTCCTCCCTGCACTTAATGATTGCAGGAGGAGGGATTTGCTGGCATTTGCACTTCACAGAGAGCTGCGAGAAGAAAATGGGGGGGTCCCACAGAGGTTTCAGGGAGAACAAGAGGCATGGTGTAATCTGGATCAGGCTTTTCTAGCCAAGGTCCATTTTCTACTCATAAGCCGTGTAAGAGCACTGAGATACTGCAGTGCCTGATGCAACATACCCATCCTCAGGGCCAGTCTGACTGGCTGCTCCTTTGCTGCCCATCAGGGGTGGCTGAGTTTCAGCTGGACTGCAGAGACATGTGTGTGGGACCCTGAGAGGTGGCACTGTGACCCGTTTTGCCACACATCCCCTGAAACGAGGTCAGCATAAGGAGCCACAGTTGAATACAGAAGAGTCGCATACTCGAGCGAAGAGCTATTGTTTGACAAAGGTCTAGTCTTCCCTGATTTGCACTTGGGCTGTAGCAGCACTTGTCCTAATGATCCATCCGTGCTCCTCACTGCAGCAGGCTGGCGCTGAGTGTGATGTGTTTCCATAGCTCCCAGGGGCGTGCGGACTGTGCTTGGAGTGCTGAGACCCTCGTTAGCAGCCCTTGCAAAGGGACAGGTTCAAAGCACTCGCCTGGCCTGTTTGAAATAGATGCCAACAGACCTCCACAGCTGTAGTCAGTGGTGGTACCTTTTAATCACCCCTGTCCAGAGGTCCAGGAAGGGTAAGAGCACACCCTCAGCAAGCCCTAGCTTGGAAGGACAAGCAGAAACTGATGACAGGCAGTGACACGCTGGTGTGTGTGCTGGGGGACAGTGGGGATGCAGGAGTGGTGCCAAGCATGGGTGTTACACGGGCATTGATGGCTCCGGATGGCACAACTTGAGGCCGCACTGGGTGACTTTGGATGACAGTTCAGGACACAGCATTTTTGTGACTACATTCAGTGACACGATAGCGCGTGAGTGTCTGCGGTGGGACCCCCTCGATACCCAGCAGCTCGGTCAGGTGTGCTCACGTTGTGCTCTTGTGCAGGTAAAGCCACCCTGCAGAAATAGCAGCTGCGTGCACACATCAGCGGCCATGGGTGCAGCACTGTGTTCCACCATTGGCAAGGCCAGGCAAGGGAAGAAAAACAGCAGGAAGGGGTAAGGAGTGGGGTGTCTCTTTTCTCCACCAAATGCAGTTTTATTTCTATGTTAAAAATTTATAGAGCCCTTCATTTAATATTTATAAAGTGAGTGTCTTGGTGATAAATTACTAAGGAACACAACAGGAACAAACCTTACTGTTTGCCTTGGAGTGCTGGATGGGGTCTGGGAGCGCCCCTTTCATCCAGTCTGCCCATGCCCTTCATCCAGCATCCCTAGGTGATATCTTGGTTTGTGGGACTGATAGAGATACAGGACTGGGAAGGAGGCTCCTCACTTTTGCTAGCCATACTTCAGCATACTGAGCTGCTTTCTCCCCTCCACCCTCAGCTTGAAGAATGAGACTGCTTTGAGTCATGACGTGCTGTGAGGGACGCTGGACTGGGATCAGAAGGGGTTTCCAGGCAGCCTGCAGCATGTGCTGGGGACAAGGAAAACAGGTTCAGGTGAGGTCAGAGAGCAACCATGAAGAGCTGGAGGAAGACTGGTTTCCATGAACTAGGACAACATTTCAAGGTGACCCAAGCACCCTTTGAAAACTGGGCTAGATCAATGTTCCTAATAATTTCCTCCCCAACAAAATATGGAACAAAACTCCTGAGCTCACAGACAACCCATCAGCCTCCTGCCACAGTGTTCCAGGGACTAGCCAGGAGCCCAAGGACCCTCATCCTTGTGGATGTGGACCTCTGTGACACCTCCAATTCCTTCATGGTATGCCAGAGCTCGCAGTCCCAGGGGAAGGGACACAGGGCAGTGCGGAGTGTCCGACCCTGGCACTGGGAAAGCTTTCCACACTGCTTCCCCCACCCCTGAAATGGGTGTTCTGGCATGGGGCAGTGGTGCTGGCAGGTGAAAGAGTGTTTATGACACGTTACCCAAGCTCTCTTCCAGACCTTCCAGATAGCAGCCACACATGCCTGAGTTTCCCTGCTGCTGCAGTGTCATACCTGCAGCCGGCAAACAGGGGATGCATCAGTGTAGGGAAAACATCATAAACTACCTGAATCTCAGCTACAGAGTCACCAGCTGCTCTGGACCAGGTTAAATGACACTTCCCTGGAGCATTTCAGGAACATTTTCTCTCTCGCTCATGCTCCCTAACTAGGCCCAAGGAGCCAGCAAGGGAGCAGACGAGGTGGCCGAAAGCAATTTCAGCCCTTCTAAAGAAATAACTGGCATGTAACAGTGTCAGGAAATTGTGCAATTAGTACAACAGGGCAATGTCAACAAGCCCTTAACGCCAGTTGTTATGGCAACACCAGGAAAAGCGATGTCGGCGCTGGAAAAATCCAGAGACTGAGAAATAACAACAGCAGCCGTGGCTGCTGGGATGGCTCTGGCTTTGCAGGCAGCATCCTGAGAGCAGCCCAGGGTTGTGGCCACCACCCCGAGGCCAGCCCCGGCCCTGTGCCAGAGAGCGGATGGGCAGAGGTTCAGGACCCAATCTGGCATGCAAGTAGCCAGAGCCATCAACAGGGACCAGGGAAGACTTTCCTGCACACAGCCCCATGAAGCTCTTCCCTGGAGCAGTGCCCCACAGGAGGGACAGCCTGGGGCAGCCTGGAGCAGCCCACGTCATCCCTAGTCACAGAAATAGAGCATCAAACAGTGGAGAGCTGGCATCCCCGCCTTGGCTCGTCATGCCAGTAAAGTGGCAATGAGAGAGAATACTGAGTGTTTTTCTGCTAGCAGAATTATGGTGCTTTGGGTCTGGCAGCATATCCTCTAGTCCTGGTCAAACTTGTGGCTAAGCATGTTGACAAGGTGTGTCCCGTGCAGCTCTGTGGGCAGCTGGCTCTTCTGCATCCATGCCAGGCACAGCCAGGCCCCCTCTTTAGCTGAGCACCTCACCCTCCATGCCCACGGTGGGGCTGGTGCAGGGGAGAGGAGGGAGGCAGAGGGCTGCCCCGGAATTAGCTCAGCCCTCAGTTCCTGCCTGCAGTCACAGCACACTCCATCTGGGACCTGCACCAGCCCAAACCCTGAGCCCCTGGCTTGGCTTTCCAGCTCGAGCCTGGATTTGCCTGGTGATGGCTGAGCAGAGGCTGCCCTCACTCGGTGTCACCAGCCCAGCTCTGCACCCCTGGCTCACCCATGGTGGGAAGTTCAGCCACCCGGAGGGGCTGTGTGGGGTGCAGGTGGAGGGGGTCTGTAGTAATGTGAGAGTCATTGATGCTGGAGCTCAGAACAACTGCGGCACCCACCAGTAGAAAGGTGGGGACTCTCTCAACATGTACAAAATGTGCCTCTTTTACCCTGTCCCAAAAATGTCAACATGGAAAAAATGTGATTTCAGCTCACTGGGGCGTACAGCAGCTCCCTCCCTCCCTCTCTCCCTGTGCCCCTGCCAGCCAGGGCAAGTCCCTACAGCAGGGTTCCCCCAGGAGTCATTCAGATCTCTCTGTGGTTGTGCCCTCTGATTTACCCCAGCATAAGCCAAGATGTACTCCTTTCTCAGCATCAGTGGAGCTCTCTTGGTGCCCACAGAGCAAAACAAAAGATTTGGGTTACTCCCTGCTCCCTTTCTGTGTAACATTAGATCTTTTCTGGACAAAAAAAAGCCTTTGCAGGAGGAGCAGGAGAGACTGCAAGATGCTTTTGGAGAGAGACAGGACTCCCTGAGTCACAGAGAACATCATCCCTTGCAGCTCAGCTCTGTTGTTGAGGTCTCCTCTATGGTTTGAGAAGCCAGAGAGGCAACAGCAGAAAGATGCTGGTCCACAAGAAGTTGCTGCAACATGCACACCCATGAAAGTTAAAAGCATATAGCTTCAAAGGGAGTAACATTCTGAGCCCTTTGGAGAAAGCTGAGCGATGGAAGGATCAAAGCACTAGAGAGAATTATGTTTTGTTTAAAACTGTGGTCTTACAGCAGCTTTTGAGGGAATCTTAAGAAAATGTAATGGGATCTCTTAGAAAACAGCAATGCAAACCTTGCAGCTGGTACAATGAAGATGAGCAAAGAAATCCATGTGTTGTTTGTGAAATGTTATTGCCCTTGAAGCAGTAACTGACTTAGTCATTCAAGTAATTTAAGGTGCTGGTGACCGAGTTTTTGAATTTCTACCAGCAGAGAGCTATGTATTGTGCTTCCATCTGGACAGACAGTAACACCTTTCTTCATTCCCCAAAGCATCTTGCCATGGGACTGCTCTTATCGATTTTGCTGGAGCTGTTTGCAGAGCAAACACTGTAATGTGTCTGTAAGGAGGCACAACTGAGTCCTCAGTGAGGTGGAAGCTTCCGGAAAGCTAATGAGCTCCTAATGAACATGGCTGTGTACCTGATGCTCCTGCCTAGGAAGGCAGTAACAACATGTGTAGGATGGCATAGCACTATAGGATAGCTTTGAAAAACCTCTAGCACTGATCCTTCCCAAAGATGACAGAACCATCAGGTCTCTGTGTTTCTGGGCCTGGCGGGAGGGGATGTGGTCCATCAGAGCACTCTGCAGGTTAAGAAGTCCAGGTGAAGAAGCGTGATAGCAGAGTGCAGGAGGGTGGGGGAGGACTTGTGCTGCCTCTGCACCCCTCTGCAGCTGCTGCATCAATTTCAGAAAGAGAAAACTATTCCAGAGAGGTAACAGGGAGCTTTGATGAGGCAATTTCCCATCCCAGCCCACCTGCTAGGAAGCATCTGGAGAGCTTTGGCATGACATTCCCTCCAGCACAACTGGTTGGTTCCTTGCTGGGGATCACAGCGAGCCTCCTACGTTGCCTGTGGCTGTTTTGGTCCCTCACTGATTTCCCACCTGGGATCTGAAGCAAGGCAGGAGTGATCCCATGTTTCACACTGACCCTCAGCTCCATTTCATCTGTGTCTTCTTCCTTCTCATCACCTGTTTGTTCCCTGATCCCAAGTTATCTGCTGGTGTTATCTGAGGGAGGGAGACTTTCTCCCCGTCCCAGTGAGCATGATCCCTCTCCAGCCCGTGCTGAGTATCAGTGGACAGGAGATACTTTGGACTCCAGGAGAGCAGCTCCAGCCTGTTAATACATTTCTTTCAACCTTGATCCTAGTGAGGCCACGAGAAGAGCAAGTCTCGGATGCCACAAGCAGGCCTGGAACACCTGTGGGAAATCAGCATCCTCTTGAAGATACCATGGATGTCCCATTTACTTACACCTGTACCAACTCTCTGCTCTGCATGAATACACAGAGTAAAGAAACTGGCAGTTTAGCAGCGTAGCTTGCTCAGCTTCCTGATAAGTCTATCTTGGGGTGACTCCATCCTTTTCGGGAGGGAATAAAGGGAGCGGGCGGGAGAATATGTGTGAAGGAATTGTGGGCAGGAGGATAGCACACTGGCAACACAGGAGGCAGCAGTTCTCCAGCAGCAATCCCAAGCTCACCCTGGCACACTTGGGCCTCACAGCAGGGAGGGAAAGATGAAAAATCTTTATCAGGATGGTCAATTCTCTCCTCTTCCTGTGCTCCTTCTCTCAAAGACAACAACTTTGCACCAGGCAGCAGTGTTGGTATGCTGGTTGGACAGATGGCTGCTGAAGGGGAGTGTGGCAAGGGCTCTGCTCAAACACCCAGTGTCTCTTTGTTCTGTAGTCTAAGCCCAGGAGAGGTCAGAAGGAAAGGGAGCCTGAAACATTGGAAAGGGCTTGCTTCTCCACCAGGAAAATCTCAGCAAGGACTTTTGAATATGAACGGTTACGGTTTGGACAGAGGAAGAATGTGCAGAGAGACCAGAAATAGGGCGTAGGACAGGGTGCGTTGCCCTGGGGTTTTTTTTGCAGGTGATTTTTGCACTCTTGTGTAAAGTTTCCAGAGGCTGCAAGCAAATCTGCAGATGAGAAGAGTAGTGTCCCTGAGTCACTGTCTTCCCAAGGGCCAGGAAACACAATGTGAAAATACATGGTATTAGCGTAGCAGTAGGACTTCTCTTAGTGAATGGTGCAAAGAGGAGGGAAAGCAATCTGATTTACCCATCACCATGTATTTCAACATCCTGGCTTCTGTGTTTCTAAGGCATGCAACTCGAGGGCCTCTCTCTCCTGCAGTAGTCAAGATTTCTTATGTCCTGGATTTTCCTTTTGCTCCCAGTTCACTTTTCCAAGTCCTTTGATCAGCTGAGGCTGACCTCACTTCCTCCCTCCTCTCTCTGGACCATTCTGTGGATGATACTTGCAGGCACAAGAGAGAAGTCATAACTTCTCCAGCCCTGTTATGAGTGTGTAAGTTTAGCTCCCAGAGCTCCCCCTCCCAGTCTTCTTGCTCCTTGGCCCTACTGAATATATGCCGGTTCAGTGCTGCCTCCTTTGATATCTGCAGAGGAAGCCTTTGCCAGCAGTGGATCTGTCTGATTTTCTCACTTCACCGTGGCAGCTTTGGAGCTGCTGAGATCCCTGGAGACTCAGCAAGTCTTCAAACAGTCAAAAGAGCTGAGATCCAGTCTCCTGAGACATCTGAGCACAGCACAGCATCCGCTTTTTGATACAATGCTATCAAGACATTTCTCTGTATTTCTTTTTTTCACAAATCAAGAGAATGGAGCTGGTTTCTCTCCTGCTGTTGTTTGGGCCCATTGGAGAAGGAGGTGTTTTCATTTCAGCTCTTGAGTCAGAGAATAAAGGAGGAGGAAAAGGTGGGGGAGAGGAGGCAGGCACAGAATATCTGAGAGGATGACAACAGAGAACATCTGCTCATGGCTCTTCTGTAGGGCTGATCCTCTCTGAGCTACAGGAGGAGGCAGTCAAAAGGCATTGCCTGGTGCTGGAAAGCAAAGCCCAAGTGGCTGGAGGTGAGCAGTAGTGAAGGGAGATCAACATCTGGGGGGCTGCAGGGGGCTAGGACACACCAGGGAGCCCAGCAGCACTTGGCAGGGTGTGACTGAAGGAGCCACTGGCTTTGCTGAGCTTCCAACCAGATGCTTGGCCCATTTGACCAGTAAGTTGGTGTGGCACAAGCCAACCTCCTCCTTTCACCTGTGTAGGGGAGGTATTAGTTTTGCTTTCTCCCAGTTCCATGAGGCACCTTCTAAAGCCGCTCACAGGGCTTTCTGACCTCTCCTGTGCTCTGCCCTGCTGCCCAAGCCTACCCTTCAAGGACTCCTGGCTCCCTCGTCTTGACAGCCACCTCTGCCAGTGCTTCCTGGGTCCCAGTCCCTGCTCCTGCCCTCAAGTGCTCCCCATGGAGACTGTCACAGGGCTCAAACTGCTCAGATCCAGGGATGCTCCAGGTTATCTGGATGAACACCCACATTGTCTCTGGGTAGCACCTGCCAAGCAGCCAAGCCTGGAGCAGGATCTGGCAACATTCTGCCTCGAGTTGCAAGGCAAATGTATTATTCCTATTCCACATCAAGCCCCTTTCTTGGGTTTAGTTTGCGACCATTAATATAAAAAATAGCCTTGGCATACAGTACCCCTCCTGCTTGGCTTAGCTCCAAACTTCTGCCCCATGGGTCATCCCAGAGCCTTCTGCAGGAGTCTGCTTTGTCCCAATTTTGCTTTGCCATACTGTAATTTCTGCCTCAGTGAAACCACCTTGAAACAAGAGCCTTGCTGAAGCCCTCCAGGCACACTCTGTGTCCACGCAGGTACTCTCTGTTCACTTCCCTATCATGTCCCTTGGCACCAGCAGGACATAGGATCTTCAGCCAGGCTTCTGCTGTCTTGCTGGGTCATCTCAGCAGGGACCTTGCTTTCCCTTGGAGCTGGCTGCAGGTATGGTGCCACTGATAATAGGCCCTTAAAAGTCTCTCTGTACATGCAGGGAATGCGTCAGCTGTTAATACCCGTATTTCCCATACTGCCCATACTTATTCCCTGCTTCCATATGCATATTCTCTGACAAGCTTCCTTTCTTCTGCCCGAAGCAGGTTCATTTTTAATTCATCTGTGATTTCCTCTAGCTGCTCTGGGCACACAGACTCTCCTGCTGAATCCCTGCATGAGAGGGAAGGGAGAAATAAAGGATGTTGGCAGAGTATGGCACTCCCCCTCCCACCTCTCTGCACTTGATCCCAGCATCTTGAGAGTGCATCACTTCCTTATTCTCCTCACAGAGGGTCTAAGAGGCTTTTAAGCCCCCCTCACACAGGCATGCACTCAACTCTCCACTAATCTGTGGTGCTATTTATTAACAGACCCAGAAAGGGCTGGGCGAAACTTGTGAGTCATTAATTCAGCTGGAATGATGAGCTAATGAGAGGAACCTTGCTAGCTTCCCTCCCCACTCCTGGTTGTTCAGTGCATATTAATCTTCCTGAGTACATGTGCCAGCAGCATCCCCAGCAGCTGAGCACACTGCTGCATGTTTGCTTTATGGGCCGTTGTTCCCCGTGCCCGAGACCTCTGCTTGACTTGCTATAGTTCTTCCCAGTGAATTTTTTCCAAACCAGATGATTTAGTGCCAAGTGGAGACCTCGAGATAGCAAAGAGAGGCTCTGCACATTAATGAAGCCCCTGTTAGAACTCATGTGCTGTCACCTGGGCAGGGCCACAGCTAAAGCCCCCAGTTCCCTTTTGCCTGGCGGGACGGAGCATGGTCAGTCCTTCTGCACACGGTGAGGGGCTCTGGGGTATGAATTTGTCCAGATGAGCTGGATGAAGGCACTTCAGCTACTATAGGGCAGTCCTAGCATTGCTGAATATAATTAATTCTGTGCACTACCCAGGGGATAGTGGGGAGTTTGAATATGAAGACTGCAAAACTCTCTTGGGTGAATGCATCCATCTTGATTTGAGCTTTGTGAGCTTTCCCAGTTGTATATCTCCAAAAAATATTCCCACAGAGTCACAAATTCCTGTAGAGGAACTGAAAGGCTGCCAACAAGAGGCTCACTTTTCTTATTCTTAGAAATAGCCCTCAGCACTCCGGAGATCCATTGACCCTCGGCTGTAAACCACCGACCTGCAGCTTGTAGGGGAGGGAAACGAGAGGGCAGCACTGTGATTTCCACCCAGATAAAACAGTGCACTCCAAAGGTACCAGGGCAGGCTACTAGTTTAAAAACCCCTGCCTGCCATTAGAAACCATCAGGCCAAGAGCTGCATGGTTCCTGAGATGCTGGGAACTGGCAGCTGTCCATCCCCACCAGGGTCTGCTGCAGGACGAGGCTCAGCACCTGCTGGGCTCCACTGCACATTGTCTACAGCATGGCTTTCAGTTTATCTTCTGGCCATAAATGTTTGGCTTCTCTTTAAAGGAAAATTCCAGAGGTCTGGTGGCTGCCACCAGTGCAAGGACAACCACTGGGTCTCAGCCTGGGCCAGGAAACAGAAGCGAGTGTGGTTTGATGCCATCAAGCAACAACCCAGTTTTAGGTTTGAGCGTGGGAGGACTCTGCTTCTTCCTCAAGCTCAGATGGCTGCTATTGCCTGAGCCCTAGGAGCAGGATGTATTTAAATATTACTGCTAATTGGGAGTATTTTAGGTCTGTATTTCTCCTAACAATTAGTTCTCTTGATTGGAAACTCTAAGTCAAGGCATAAAATAACTGTAGGTTGATAAACCTCATGTAAATGGAAATACTCACAGAATGCATGTTTATTGCTCAAAAGTGAATGCTAAGCTGAGAACTCAGGAGGCACCCAAAACCTGGAATGAAACACAGCACCAGAATATGGCAGCAGCAATGGGCTAAGTGCAGCAAGAAAGGACTGTCCTTGGCTCAAGGATGAGCTCGGTCACATTTGAGAGTCTGCTGCAAATACCAAAAAGGAGAAAGGCTCATTTTCCACCCTTGTCCTAGCAGTGACATCTGCAAGGTTGAAATCTATACTGCTGAAAATCCACAAGGACTCCATAGCCAGAGACCCAGCCGAGTTCATTAACTGCCTCTAATGCTGCCTTTAATAAATTGTATGGCTTTTAAATGCAAACATATTTTGAGAGACCTCTTTTGTCTTGTATCTAGGACAGGTAAGGCAGGATCATAAAACCAAGTGCAGATTCTGACTTTGCATGTTTCGGTTAATTACCATCCAAATTAAAGCTTATTCAACTGATGAATTTTTAAAAAATCATCTAGTGAATAAATGCAATATTAAGCCTTTCAACACAAAGTGAAAAAAAAAATCCGAATAAATGTTAATTACATAATAGCTCTAATAAGCTGGTTTAACTACAGTGGAAGCTGGCAAAAAGCAAGTATTGGGTTTTGCTGACCAGCACCAGTCAGCTTGCTTCAGGAAAACAGGGAAGTAGCTCAAATGTGAAACAAGATTAGAGTGGATTATTTAAAGGCTTCCTGTTTACAGATTTAGATCAACTTGAATTGAAATCAATTCATCCTTCCTGCCTGGAAGCGGTTTGCTGAGGAAAACGATGATGGTGGCAGATCAGGGATTGTGGCAGGCCTGATTGCCCCTCACCTTTTCACCTCTCTCCACAGAGAGCTGTTGTACCTGGTTTATATTTTTCAAAAGAAGGCTATGAGATGAGTGGATCATCTACCAGTACTCCTGCTGAAGAGACATTATTGAGCAAAGCATTTCCATTTACCCCAGGATGCCACAGCTGCTGGATCACGCCACGCAACCGCGCGGTTGGCAATATCCTCGTGAGGTCCTCACCCTTGCAAGGAGGGAAGCAGGATGCTGGGTGCCTGGTCGCAGTCCCCAGGCACCCCAAAGCTCCCCATGTGCCCAGCCAGGAGAGGGCCTCCTCCTCGGCACCCCTCGCAGAGCTGCTGCAGATGGGGCCGGTGTGACAGACAAATCCCCAGCGCCACGGCCATGCCAGATGCCTGGCACGTCAGTGTTGCTAAGCGAGGAGAAGTTTTAACGTGTTGATTAATGCCCTGACTCTGGGTGAGTAATTAGAATTAATGTGGGATATCAAATCAGGAAATCAGGCATTATTAGGAGGAATTAGTGATTTATTTTCATTTTACGCCTGGCTCACTCCAATCCCCCAACACAGACGGAGGATTTGGCAGGAGATGAAGTTCCTTACTTAGAGCACAAGGATGAAGATGAAGAAGTAAGCGGTGATGGGAGGAGGAGAAAGAAAGTGGAGGGACAGCTCCTACATAGTTAATCTCACCACAGCCAAGTCTCACCACCGCTTGTGACTGCTGTGAGCAAGGTGCAGAGCAGCAGTGAGGGACCATCACCACTACTTGGAGTTCCAGACGGATACAGCTGGAAACATGGAGAAAGCCCAGGAGCCACTTGAGCAGGGAAGTGCCATTCTGGCACCAACCCTGGCTCTTCCCTGCTCTGGTTGCTTTTGCTTGTACAGACCGTGGATAGGACAAACATGCCAGAGGTAAATCCATGCCCTTACAACAGGTGACGTGGCAGCATGACAAAGCAGAGGGGAACCTCCCTAGTGCTAATGTCAGGGGTCTTGCAGTAATGCAATGGTGACCAAGTGGTTTCAAGCCCCACCAGGCTGCAGAACCTTTGTTCAAACACCCTGCCAAATCACAGTGGGCTGCTCCAAAGCTGCTGCCAGTCAGTGAATGGTTGCAAGCCAGCTCTTGTGGCTGACAAACAGCCTGCAGCAGACAACTTCTCAAGCCACCTCGGGGTGAAGGCAGGCTGGAAATCATAGACTCACAGAATGGTTCAGGTTGGAAAAGACCTTTAAGATCACAAATTCCAACCATTAACCTAGTACCACCAAGTTCCCCACCAAATCACACTCCTAAGTGCCACATCAACATGCCTTTTAAATACTTCCAGGGATGCTGGTTCCAACACTTCTTTGGGCAGCGTGTTCCAAGGCTTGACAACCCCTTCAGTGAAGAACTTTTTTTCCTAATAGCCAACTTAAACATCTCCTGGAACAGCCTGTGGCCATTGCCTCTTGTCCTATCACTTGTTACTTGGAGGAAGAGACCAACCCCAACTCGGTACAACCTTGGTAAAAGGAGCAGGACTGCTTGCAGTGGCTTAGAAGAGACAAATAGCAGCAGAAGCATCCCACTAGCCTTTCATCATCCAAACTCTGCATTTGCAGGCAGAATTAAAATGCTAACAAGACCAGAGTTGGTAGTGGAACAGGAGACCCAGAACTGCTGGTGCTCAGCTGGAGTGCTGGTAGGAAGAAGCAGGGGGTAACCTCAGGGGGCAGTGCCCCAAAAAGCTCCCTTTCATGATCAGACCCATTTGCAAGTTCATCTTCTTAGGCAGAAATTTTAGGCAGAATTTTTCACTCTTTCTTTTTTTTTTCCCCAAGATGAAAATGTCATTGATATAGTTTCTAGTACCCCCTGTAGCATCTCAGCCATATTTAGTGCCTTTGATATGTGCAGCGTGCATCCTCTCTCCCTCCCATGCAGTGGGAGAGAGCTTCAGGAGCAGTGCTCAATATGCACAAAGACTGTCTCTCAAGAAGTTTATCTTCACCAAAAGAGGCAGGCAACCTTCCTATTTATAATTACTTTGAGTCTATAAACAGGTTAAAAAGCCTTCTCTCTCTCTCTCTCTCTCTCTCTCTTTCCTTTCTGTTCATTTGCCAGAGAAGAGAGGAAAGCAAACAAGCATAATACAAGATGCAGCACTGTGTGGCTCAGTCAGGCTGTGTAGTGGAAAAACCCTGTGCTGTCCTGAGCATTGCAGCTGAAGCCTGAGTGCCACAGCTCAGCCTTTACCTCATGCCTGAAGTTTTTGTCCCAGCTGAAGAGGCAGTCGATCTGCTCCTGCACAAAAAGAAAGCAAGACTTAATCAGTGAGGTGCCCAGGAAAAGAAAAACAAACAGTCCCTGTTCTGGCACACAGTCCTGTGCAGGGAGGCAAGGATGAAGAGCTGGGTTTGGCAGGGTATGAAGACAGCAAGAGTCTCCCAAGCAGGAGGGCTTGGGAAGTTTCAGCTCCCACTAAGGTTCATTGACCATGCACTCTCTGAGGAGGCATAGGAAATTGCAGAGCTGACTGCTAAAATGCAGCCTGCTGTGAAACATCACAACGATTTACATGTAGATTTTAATCAGAATTGAGATGTATTTGTTTAATTAGCACCACTGTAGCAGAGGCTTGGATGGGAAAGCTTCACCGGGGAGTCAGGTTAATGCAGAGCTGGACACTGGGCACCCCAGGAGAACAGGCTGCATCCAAAGAACCTGCTACATTGGGACAGCTTGATCACTCCTGCACGAGGAGCCAGAAGAGGCTTTCTAATGTGGCACTAGCAGGGCAATCAGCTCTTGGCTTTGAGAAAAGATGTTTTAGCCTGAGGAAGAAAACCTAGGGGCCATCGCAGCAATCTGCAATCCCAGTCCAAAGTGTGGCAGGGTATTTTTCACCAAAAGCAGTATATGTCACTCAGTCAAGCAAGGCTTAACTCACAAAAAAAAAAAACAAAAAACAAACAAATCCAAAGAGAAGGAAACATATTTTAGAATAGTCTGCTTTCTCAGCCAGTGTCTGGAACATTTAGTCTCTGCCCAAAGACACCCCAACCAAACCTGGAGCAGGAGGGAAGGGGTGATGCCAACTGCCAGCTCAAATACAAGGACACTCTTCAGAGCAAATCTAGGAACTGCCTCAGCTGCATCTGAAGGGGCAGGATCATCCAGCTGCGGTTGAAACATGTTCCCAGCTGGTCTGTGGTGGCACTGACAGCCCAGCTAGGCAGTTGCACAACAGCTAAGAGACATGAAGATACCATTTTTAATAAAATCCAAACAGACCTGCAGAAGTCTGCATGTAAATTTTTGCCATATCTGGTGTTTCCAGCCTCACAGAAAGAAACTGGGCCTCTGTTCAGACCTGCTGGCAGAACAGTGGCATTCTGGGGCCTGGGTTTGGGCACAGCTACCGAGGGACACCATACCAAGGAGCTGATGAGGGGCAAGAAGCAAAGCCGAGGCTGAGGAGAGAGAGTGAGACAGAACTACTTGAAGGGGAAAGCCCAGTAGAGAAGGATGTGAAATAACATGTGGGACAGGGTGGATGGCAAGAGACAGAGGTCCCAGCTGGCAGGAGCCTGCAGGCTGTGGAAAAGGAACTGTGTCCTACTCTGGCTCATTTTCAGGGAGCAGTAAGCAGACAGTGATTTTCCCTGACCAGCTGTGAGGAAAAACTTGGATTACTGCAGGTGTCGCTTTCGGTACTGACTCCTGTACAAGGCAGGAGCGGGCTGAGGATTTTAAATAATGAGGCACGATACGCTCAGTGATGGATAGAGAGTGGCATTAAGTGGGACTCATTGCCTGTCCTTGTCTTGTCTTTAGCCAGCACAGAGCGGGTGACATAAATGCTGAGCACTGAGGCCATGGGATTTGCTGCCTTTGCTGGCCTGGAGGCAGGTAATGCCAGCAGCAGAGTGCAGAAGGGTCTGGGGGCATCACAGACCCCACGGCCCTCTTTGCTCCATAGTGCCCTGGAAGATCCCTGCTGAAAAGAAATGTGTTCAAAGGACCTGTAACCCTGGCTTACTAAAAATTCTTCTTATGTACATCCTCAATTCAAAAGAATTTGAGGAAGAACAAGTCAAATCAAAGCTTTTTTTTTCATATGAGGTACTCTATCTCATTATATGGAGCTAAAAGATGTGCCCCCTGCCACTTTTTTCCCCGTGACCCTCTTCCTTTGGTGCTGTCAGCCCTGATGTCACAGGAATGGGCTTGACTCACCCTATCCAGGGCTGCAGTTCCTCCTACAAGGGCAGTACTTCTACAGGAGCCCAGAGTGGGAGAGGGTGAATGGGCAATCCCCACTGCAAACCTGAATGCCCAGCCCTAACGCTGGGCTCTGCAGAGCTCATCTGGGGGCTGCCATCCCGCTTGGCACAGGGGCTGCCATGCTGTCTTCCACAGTGCCCCTCTGCTCCTTCCTGTCCAGGGGCTGGGATAGGTTTGCCTGCCGCCAGACACCAGTGCCCTTCTCCCCCTCATCTCCTGGAACCTGCAGGACACACTTTAGCCAGCCCAAAGCAGGGGGCTGCTAAAACAAAG
This sequence comes from Regulus satrapa, assembly GCA_013396955.1. NCBI lineage: Eukaryota > Metazoa > Chordata > Aves > Passeriformes > Regulidae > Regulus > Regulus satrapa. Next base: position 240,745 of record VWZN01005429.1, on the reverse strand, counting down.
CCCTAAGGAAGGGAGCAGCTAGTGCCACGTGGGGACAGGCCAGGGACCAGAGCAAGCACAGAGGTCCCTGGCTGCATCCCAATGCCTCACCTGCTGTCCTGGCCCCGGGATGGAGCCCTACACTTCCAGTGCTGCAGGATGGGCAGCTCCCAGGGCAGGGGAGAAGGCATGGTGGTGGGCTGGCCACAGGCAGGAGGCTGCAGGCAGGCTTTGGCACTGGCAGGGGCAGGCACACAGACACTGGGCTCCACTGCGGCAGATTGATAGGTGTCTGGTGGAAAACATCCTACTGATAGGCCGAGAACAAAACGCAAACAGGGAGAAATGACAGCTGTTCCTGTAGCTTTTCCATCATCTCTGCCGATAGCAGCCGCAGCGCCTGCAGCTCCGCGATTGATGCATCTCCGGGGACTCCGGGAGCGCGGATGCCACAATCAGGAAGGATAAAAGAATTGCTGCTGGAACCCAGAGGAGACTTCGGATCCTTATCAGGAACAAAAAGGACATCAGTCTGGTGCCAGCACAAGCCTGTCAGATGCAGCCTCGCACTCAGCAGCCAGCCCAGCAAGGCTGGCAAAGCACATCCATCGCTGCCAGGCCCCCTCCCTCTCAGGGTAGCTCTGCTTCAGCCGAGCAGCATCGGGCAGCAGCAGTGAGACCCAGCCACTGCTTGGCCAAGAAAATCCTTGGCAGGAAAGATGTGGTAAACAGAGCAGGAGATGAGCCTCTTTGAGGCCCCGCTGGTTCTGGAGGGGTTGGCCCTCTGGCCTTATGCGGCCTGACAGACCAGCTGGCTCCAGCTGGAGCCCCAGCTGGAGTTGAGGTGCCTCCCAGCTGGTCCCCTGCTATGCAACCCTTCGGGAGTCCTTGTGCCCTCAGCACATGGGACTGCTTTGCACAGCACTGAGAGTGGTAAGCATCAGCTCCTCCACAACGCACAAAGCTGCCGTTTCTCTTTCAGGTCTACAATCAGGTTTTGTTTCTGGGCATGCGGAGAGGTAGGGAGGGGGCACAGAGCACAGCACACCTGTTGGTTGAAAGCACCCAGGTGTTTATGTGAACCGGTCTCCTGGGACTTCCAGCCAAACCCTGCTTCGGGAAGCCCAGCTGCTGCACCTCTGATGTGTGTGAGGGGCCTGCTGCTCACCTGTCACAGCAAACACAAGCAGCATCCCTTTGTCTGCCAGTGCTTGTGGCTTGGAACTCCCCACCCCGGGGCACAGTGATCCCAAAGGATCTGTTTCTCCTGATGCAACCTGGCTGGTATGCCTCCAGCTTCTTCTGGGGCAGGAGAAACCAGCTGCTTGATAACCATACCTTTCAAATGTGAAAAGATTAAAGATGGACTCACAGGACAGTCTGTCACCAGGGCACAGCCAGGTCTGGGGCTGTAGATCCTGTCATGGATGGCCAGGGCAGCTGGGCTGGTGAATCTGGAGCTGGCTAGAAGGGTGGAGGCTGCCAGCACTGACTCTGAGGATGCTTTCTGCAGCATCCATTCCTCCTCCTAAAATCTTACATCCCCAGAGCCAGGTGTGGAGTTTCTTTAGACTCTGGTGTGTCGCAACAGGGCTGAGGAGACCAAGGCTGCTTTCAGGACTGCACACATCCTCATCATCCACTGCCCTCCACCCCAAAGCAGGTGTATTACACTAGGAACAGCATCCCCATAAAGCTAGGAAGAGTTTATTGACATCACTGTGCAAAGAGCTCTTGCCTAATGCACCTGTGACAGCTTTTGTGGAAAATACAGCTATTTCTTAAAGTCCATTCCCTGTCTGATGGGGGAAGTACGGACAGCACATCAGCAGCCTGCTCTGAGCTGCTCCCCAGCCTGCAGACTGGCTCAGGGACCTGGAATGTCATGGCACAGAGGTATTCTGATCCCAGAATGCAGGTACACCAAACCTCTTCTCTAAACTTTCCTGATCATGGTGATCAGTAGCAAAACCAAAATATTTGGGTGTCAAAAACCATTTTTAGCCACAGAGGTTCTTTGATCAGCTCTGTGCACACAGCCCTCACTCGGGCACAGCCACAGGGAACCACACTGATAGAGTTGTGATGGGACTTTGCTACGGTGCAGAGCAATCGCTGGTGCTGTGTAAAGAGTTTAGTTCAGTTTAGAACTGAAGCTGAGAGAGAGTTTTCAGCATCATGGGGAAATTGTGGCTATTTGAATGTCCACTGCTAGGACCCTGCGGAGAAGGCTGGAGATACTTCTCCCTCTTCTGGAATGTGTGTTTCTGTGACTGTTTTTTACATGAGCACTTCAGCTGATACAGAGCTACTGGAGAGCTGAGCTCCAGAGGAGGAAGGGGTTTGGGGATGGGTTTGAAGAGCTGCAGCCCACACAGGGCCATGCAGGGAAAGACACAGTGGTGAAGAAAGGTAGTAGGGGACACTTGGAAAAACATGAAGATTTAGGGACAAGGTTTTGAGACTCACAGCAAGCTGGAGAGCTGTAAAGGGTGACCCCATTGTTGTGCCTTTCTCAGGACTTGCTGTTTCTTCTGCAAACCCAGTTCCCGATGGCAGGAGCATGTTTTTTTCTCTCTCCCATCTCACTTCACTTTTAAATAAGCTTCTATCCCTCACTGCTTGGAGAAACACTTTGAAAACCTGACCCTGATGCACCCTAAAAGCTCAGAAAGCAGGAAGTAAATAAAAAGAGCATTTTCTCTTCTAACTTAAAAAATCCCATTTAAGAAAAAAGCCCAGCAATCTCCTAACCCTTCTTGCCCTGATTCAGGAGAATTTTTTTTCCTCTTTCCTTTCAAGACTAGTGCCTCTGAGGGATTTGGAGTTGTGTTGCCAGTGCAGAAGAAGCCAAAGTGGCTTCTGTGCTCCTTCCTGAGGAGGTTCAGTGGTCCCAGTGGCTGACTAAAGCTGTCACCTGCCAGCCAGCAGTGGCTGTAGGGGACCCTAGCACTGCTCTCACTGGCATACTTTCATGATGTGGAGTTTTACCACGAGCATGGGTGCAGCCACAGAAGCTGTGCGTGTGCTGAGAGTCTTGCCACCCTTCTCTGGCCACGGTGACTTTGCCAACTCAAAGTCTAATTTACAGCCTGGCCAGGGACTAATGCACTCACCAAGAGCTCCCTGGTGGCCAGTGGTCCCTGTCCTAGTCCCAGAAGCCTGTCCTGGGCACACAGGTGTCTCTGGCAGAGGGAACATCCAGGCCTCAGAGCATCCATGGATGAAGGTGCTCCATATCTGCTCCCCACTTCAACTCATCAGCTCTGGGTGCTGGCAGGAGATCTGGAGCTGGAAGCGGGCTGCGAGGCACTGGCAGGTAATTGCTGAAGCAAGCAGGGCTGCATTAATTGAGATGACGGCAGCCAGCAATGTGCTCTCCATTCGACTTGGCTCTGCTGCAGCCTGTGGGGAAGCGGGAAAGACAGGAGAAGAGGGAACAGAGTCTGCTTTGCCACAGCGATGCTTCAGTCATCACTGCAAGGGGGCAGGTGGGGAAATCCGTCTCCCTCTGGGCACTGGGAGCATTCACTGGTGGCCGCAGACTGTGGCTCCACACCCCGCTGGTGTGGGCGGTGCCTTATCCAGCACCGGGACGGGTTTTGCTGATGCGCACCGGGGGATCCGTGCCCGGTGGACAGTGCTGCCAAAGAGATGCAAGTGGCTGACGCAGCCACAGGGTGGGAGGCAAGCAGCCATCTGTGACAGGCATGTGCATGCCCAGCAGGGAGGGGCAGGGGATCCGCAGCCCCCCTTTTCGCCCCCTCTCCTCCCACCTGCTCTAGAATCGTGCTCGGAGGTACCGCAGGCCCTGGGGGGATGTCGCAGCACCCTGTCCCCAAACGACTCCTTGACGCAAAGGGAAGACATCACTCAGGCAACACGTGAGAGTGGGAGAAGAGGGAGGCGAGACAGGCCACGAGCAAGGGGTGTAAGCAGAGCTGAGGAGGGAGCTCGGGGCCGTCAAGGCAGAAATTTGGCCTCTCAGAGCTGGGGAGTGGCTGCAGACCTGGCTGGCTGAAGGTGCAGCAGGATAGAGAGGCACAGCACAGCCAGATGTGGTTCAGGTCCTGCTGCCTGTGGCTTCAGGTCTTGCCTGGGGCCACCCTGCCAAGCTGCTAGAGCAGGGATGCTCTGGGTTAGCCCGACCAGAGGGTTCACAGCACAGTCCAAGGTTGCTCTGCCACCGTGGAGGAACTGGGCAGCTGTGGCCACAGGAGCTAATGGTTGCAAAGTGAATTGGAAAGAAACAGGTCAGTTGCTGTGGTTTGTCTGCGGTGACAATGAGATGAGCAGGGCTGGAATGGGGTGCCCAGAAGATGGGAAGCAGCCAGTGACCACCTGTGCCATCCTCCCTGCTGTGTGTCATGGGCTGGGCTGCTCTGGAGATGGATGCTCTTGAAGCAAGCGTGTCCTGTCCACCAGGGATGCACCACTGCCCAGGGAAGGCTGTCACCAAGGCGAGGGATCCTGCCCTATATGGGCGTCAGAAAGCAGATGCAGCTGCCCAACACTGTGTGCTGCAGAGATCAAAGCCGCCCTAATCATAGGTGTTCCTTTCAGCCCAGCCACAGTGCTGCCCACTGAGCTGTAGGGGAATGGTTCAGTCAAGAGCTTTAGGAGAAATGGTTAAAAAAGCCAGCCAGTGTCACTGATGTGGGATGTGAGAGCCAAGGGTGTGGGCAGAGCCCTTCCCTTGTGCAAGAAAGGGGCTTTCAGGCACTGCATGGCCCAGAGAGGCTCTTTCAGCAGGCTCTCTCTTCTACATCCTGCACAAAGAGGTATGAAGAGAGATACCAAACACCTGAAGGAGTATAAACATCTCCTCTGGCCCTGACCACCAGGGGCCCAGGGACCTCAAAGGCAGAACTTCACTGCGTCCCGTAGTGGGCCAGCTGGCAGGGAAAAGGGAGGAGCTGGATGCAGCTGTTATGGCAACAGAAGTTTTCAAGATAGGGAAGGGAAAAGGCACTCTTTAAAGCATGTTTCCATGGCAACAAGCATCTTCAAAGGCCTCTATAAAAACAGAAATTTAACAAAAAATAATAAAAAGGTTTCCATAGAGGTGGGGATTTCTGTGAGCTGAGCTGCCTCAGATGCTTTGAGAGCTAAATGAAGAGCCTAGGACTTCCTGGGAGGGGATAGGGCCAGCCCTACAAGGCAAAGGGGGTGTCAGGGGCAGAGTTTTGCAGCCTGGGTCCCCCTTCCTCCACCCCATGCTTGCTGTTTTTTGCTAGGCAGGCCTTTGCCCCATAAGTTGGCCAAGTCTGGCAAAGATGGCAGGAAACAAATAACCTAGAAGAAGCTTAGGGGTGAAGAAATGCCTATGCTCTTGTTCTGGCTCTTCCAGCCTTGCTTTCCCTACCCAGGGAAGGATGACCTCACAACAACCCTGCTGCAAGAGCTTTTGAGCTCCACTCCTCCCCGGGATGGAAGGAAGGCAGTAGATGGTGAGCTCTGGGTCACCACTGCAGCTGGGAACATGCAGAGAGACTGCCTGCTGAGGAGAGCCATGAGGCAGCATGGCCGTGGCTGATGTGACAGCAAAGGGCCAGCTGTCCATGTGGCAGTGGCAGCCTGCTCTTTGTGGGGATGGCACGGCACGGCACAGCACAGCACGGCATGGCATGGCATGGCGCCAGCATGGTCAGGCACCAGGTTCACCCTGCACAATTCTGAACTCTTTTAGTGCCATGTGTACTCTGGTGCTACAAAAACTCTGCAAGGATGGACAAAAAGGCTTTTCTTTCTCTTTAGAACACACCCCTTTTCTAGAGAAATATCAAACATTCCTGGAAGGGCACAAGCTCCTGATGACATTGTATTCAGCCCTGGTCCTGGCTGCACTGTGTGCTGCAGGTGTATCTTACCTCAACTGGGCACCACAGCAAACGCTTTTCAGTCTGCTTTGTGGTTTTTCCCCCTCTTTTCTTCAAAGGCAAATTTGTCCCACCTTTCCTTACAGTGTGAGCACAAATCTTGGGCTCCTTTTCCTCATTCTGTGGGGTTGCTGCCTGGTCTGCAGCAGGGACTGGCACGCAGCACTGTGAGCAAAAATGGGTGTTCATGGGCTGGCTTTAGAGTCAGGAACCTCGTTAGTTGATGCTGAACTGAAGCCTCTTTCTCTGCTTTTACCACTGCCCTCAAACACCCCCTTACCAGGCACTGTTATGGCTGTCCCACCCTAAAAACAAAGACTCCCTTCTCCTGCTCAGAAATGGTGAGCACTGACTTTTCTTTCCTTTGGCATGGGAGCAGAGGGGTGGTGGGTAGGAGAAGTGCCCTGATGCTGAGCAAGTCTTGGCTGGAGGAGCTTTTAGAGAATGTGGAAAACCATGGGGGCTCCAAATCTTTAAGAATTGTTCAATAAAATGGACAAAAATGCATGCCCCAGATAGCTTTTGCTTCCTGGATCTCTTCAGTGTGGGATGCACCCAGTTTTAGCTGATATAATTTAATCTGTGGTCATTCTTCAAAGAAAAGAGCTTGCAATTTAAAGGAGGGACACTAGCTCCCTCAGAGTCCTGGCCCTGCAACTGCCTCTGGTTTTCTATCAGAGTACCCTCTGAGGAGTTATTGACTTCCCTGAGAAGAGATAGGGCACCCGACAGTGCCTGGCTCCACATCAGGAGAAGATTGTCCAGCCCCTTCTCTGCAGAAATCTGGACTTCCATGCCTTATTTTAACACTGCTGCTTAGCTTGTTGACTAACAAGCTCTACACTCGAATGATCCTGATGCAGAATAATGCTCCTAATCCTGCCACTAGCCCCTTGGGATGCTGGAGAGCAAGCACTTTCCCAAATCCATGCTCTATAATCACATAGTTCCACTCCTTTATGCCTGATGCAATAGTCCTGCACATGCTCTAGTCTCTACTTTTACCAATAGATTTGGAGATGTAACCTTGCCTGAAGAGTTCTTTGAGAGGCTTTTTTGTTTAATTGTCTGCCACAGCACAATATTGTTGGTGAGTGGTACAGGAGAGTTTGGCCTCACACAGTGTAGCAGGCTAGAGGTATATTGAAAAGGACAAGTAATAAACCAGAACTGCATTAAAGGGCTTCCTTCAAGTGTATAAGTCAGGGAGATTCTACAAAACCAAAAAGGTGCAGCTTAAAGGACTGTCTGAGTTAGCTGGATAGAGCAGGGCTGTGTGGAAGAGCATTTTCCTAGCCTGGAGGAGAGCAATCCAGAGCACGGCACTGACTGCCCAGGAGTCCCCCCCCTGTGCTGCTGCAAAGGCAGGAGGCACCACAGCTGCACTCCAGCTACAGTTAACTCCCAGCAGCAGCTCCAGGTAATAACACCAGGGTAAACCACTCACTTCAGTTGCATTTATCAGGCAATCAGAGTCACATCAGCAGCCCCACTAGCACAAAATGAGATATGAGAGCCCATGTGCTGGGGAATGTGGAGTTCAGCACAGGGTGTGTAACAAAGAGCATGGTTAGTGAACCTGGGCAATCAGCGTGATGCCATTCCAAGTGTGCTGGGAACAATGAGCAAGGGATGAGCTGATGACAAGATGCACACCAACAGACCTCACTGACCTCACGTGCCAGCCCCCAGGCACCTGCATCAGGACCAGTTAATGTGGAACATGTTGTGGGACTGGCTGTCTTTGTGAGATGGTTCTCCTCCAGCCTTTGGTACTTATTTTCCTCTAATCTCTCTGCCTGTCTAGCAAGGGATCCTGGAGATCAGACAGAGCTGGAGTGGGGTAGAAGTTATAGGAGTCCTTGTGTTCAGTGAGCTCTTGGGAATTATCTTTATACCCTTTTTATATCCTTTGATTAATAAGTGGAAGCAAGGAAGGGGTGCCTGCCTTTTGGTTCTTACTGTGTGGACCCACACAGAACAGGGCAGCAGGGAGGCAGTGCCACAAGATGCACTTCTGTCACCAGAATACAAGCTGCTGCAAGGAGCCCTGCAGCTCCTGGGTTATGTTACAGTAGCCAACAGCTCCTCTGTGAGGCATAAACTGGCCCTTCTATGCTTTAATCCATGGAATAATTTTCAGGCTGCAACTTGCTGTGCATTGGAGCACTGACAGCAGCCCTCTTGCTGCTCATATCCTGAGCTCTTGATGCACACAGAAAGATAAAAAGGATTGTTTTGGTTTCAGCAGGAGCATTGAAGCCACCTTCCTGGCCCTGTGCCCAGCCCCAGCCTGCTTCCCAGCCTCACACAGGCTTCTCCTCCTCAATTGAATTAAACTTGCTATTTACACAGAATCACAGAAGATGCAGAGTGGGAAGGGACCCACAAGCATCATCAAGTCTAACTCCTGGCCTTATACAGGATCATCTCCAGAAGTTACACCTTGTGTCCAAGTGTATGATCCAAACCTCTTGAACTCTGTTGGGTTTGGTGCTGGGATCACCTCCCTGGGGAGCCTGTTCCAGTGCCCAGCCACCCTCTGGTGAGAAACCTTTTCTTAATATCCAGTCTAAACCTCCCCTGACACAAATTCAGGCCATTCCCTCGGGTCCTGTCACTGACCACCACAGAGCAGAGATCAGTGTCTGCCCCTCCTCTTCCCCTCAGGAGGAAGTTTTAGACTGCAGTGAGGTCTCCCTTCAGTCTCCTCTTCCCCAGGCTGAACAGACCAAGGGATCTCAGCCTCTCCTCATATGCCTTCCCCTCCAGGCCCTTCATCATCCTTGTGGCCCTCCTCTGGACACTCAATAATAGTTTCATGTCTTTCTTATACTGTGGCACCCAAAACTGCACACGGGGTTCAGCTTTACTGAAATCCAAAAAGAGTACATCAAGTGGCTTCCCTTGATCAACCTTGTCATAAAAGGAAATCAGATTTGATAAGCAGGACCTTCCTCTCATGAAGCTCTCTGGCTGTGGCCAGTGACTGCATTGTCTTTCAATATGTCCCAGAATAATTTTCTCCATAATTTTACTGGGCCCCAATGTGAGATTGACAGGCCTGTAGTTTCTGGAATTCTTCTTGTCCTTCTTGAAAAGCAGGATAACATTCACCAGCTCTCAGTCAGCTCAGACCTCTTTGGATTCCCAAGACTACTCAAAAAACATTGAGAGAGGTTTTGTGATGACATCAGCAACTCATCAAGGCTTCTTGGATGAATCCCATCACAGATTTGTAGGAATCCGTCTGGAGCAGCAAATCCTGCGCAATTTCAGGATCAGCTGGAGGTGATCATTCTCACAGTCATGATCCTCCAGCTCAGGGCTTTGACGCTCATCTGTGTTGAAGATGGAGGCAAAGAATGCATTCAAAACAGCTGGACATCCAGAAACAGCTCCTGCCTGTGGGCAGCCCTCACTTGCCTTCCTGCTACTCCGAGAAGTTTGGGAGGTCAAGGTTCCTTGCCACATTTCCTCCCGTTCATTCACGAGAGCTGACTCATGTGGGTCCTTCGATCTCCTTATTAATATTCTGGATGTGAGAATGTTCAACATCATGTCAACAGGAGCCAGAGGTTAAAAAGCACAAATATAATATCATGAAAGTTCTCCTGTGCAGCCAACTGGAATGGTAGGGGAGGAGGCAGCTGGAGAGAACTTTGCTGTCAGCCTCCACTCTGCCCTGGGTTCCTCTGACCAGGACTTCTTCTTGACTTGGGGTAGTGCCTCCTCAGTATCAAGATCCCAAGGTACAGGGAGGTTGGGGATTTCAGCTTATTAGTTTTGGAAGACACAGTTCCAATTTGATCCCCTGTTGCCCCATGCCAGCTCCTGTCTCCCCTCAATTGCTCACAGGTCCTCCAGGTGCAGCAGAACTGGGTGCTGTCTTTAAAGCATCCACCCCTGCATTTGCAGCATGTTTTTCATGCTATACATATTCATTTAATAATAGCCAAGGCCCAGTGTATTCCCAGCCAAGCTTGACCTAAATTCAACAGCAAGGTTTATTCTGCAGCTTGAATTGCAGCGGATGGGAGAGTCTGCAGCAGCTGGAGGGAAAAAACAAACCTTGAAAGGGAGAAACTTGGATTGAATTAAATCTGAATCAAATCACAGCTATCTCCTCTGTGTTTCTTTAATTGGAAGTTCAAATTCCGTTTATTGTTCCCAGCTCCATCATTTTTAGTTGCCAATGTGCTGCAGGATTTGTGATCTCAAATGGCTGTAATTGTTTTGCAGGGAAATTTTGACTCCGTGGCTGCTAGAAATCAAGCAAGGGCTGCGGTGTAGTTCAGATAATGCTTTACCAGGTGTCAGTTAGCCCTGGGCAGAAGGTTACTGCCTCTGTGAGGCATTACTGGTGCATTCTTTCATCACCTGTGGGGGGTATTCACTGGGCTGATTTATTTGGTGTTACTACCATGACATTCAAGCATAAAGGGCATAAAGAGGTAGCTTCAACAAACTCTTTTCTCGGGGAAAAAGAAAATATTCAGGGCTTAATAATGACAAGATGATCAGGTCTTACTCATGTGCCTTTAACCACCATAACCCCAGGAGGGTTAGAGCAATGATATGCTTAATCCTGGCCTGCTTGGCCAACTCTTAACTTTGTTAGTCAGCTCCCTGGAGGAGGAACAAAGCTGCTCACGTATGTACAGCTCTAAGCTATTGGCTGTGCTCCAGAAAACAGTCCTCTGCTGCTGGAGAAGGATGCTTACCAAAGCTTTGCTTGTGCTCATTCAAACACAACTCCTTAAGAAATTAATGCTCAACAGATCCCACCTGAAATGTGCAGAGAAAGGAAAATGCCACTTTTCTTGAAGAGTGACATGGGCACACTGTTGGCTTCAAGTGTGTTGGCAGGAGCCAATTCTGGGAGCTTTCTGTTAATGCCTTGTGCTCCTGAAGAAGCTCAGGCTCTGACACACTTTTTTAGCACAGCCTTGGGTCCACCTCCACCAGCCCAGCCAGCTCAGCAGTGCTGGAAGAGACTGGGAACAGAGTTGGATGGAGTAGGATGAGAGGGGAGATGGGAGATGCCTCTGCTGCCCTGGGGAGCCTGTTCATCGGAACAAACCAAACACCTGAGGGAGCTGGGCAGGAATTTTCAGAGCCCAGTTTGGGGCAGACACTCTGCCCAGTTGGCCAGCAAAGCAGATGCCACAACAGATCCACCCCTTACCTGAAAAGCCAACTTCAGCCCAGCTTCAGAGAACAAAGTCAGAGCAAAGCAAAAGCAGACTCACCCTTTGGTTTCTCCACCTGACCTAGCCTTAAAAACTCATTTTGAAGGTGGCATTAGGGAAGTAAGACATCATTTATCAGGGGTGACAGATACAATCTATAAATTAGCATGCTCAGCCTGGGAGTCAGGAGGCAGAGATATCTATCACTTCCTCCCCAGCAGGCTGATACAAGCACACAAATTTGGCCAGTTCCCCAGAGCAGTACCAGGTCTCCAGCAGATCTGATGACCCAAAAGTGCTGGGGAGGAAGGTGGGGAAATTAGGTAGGAGAGACCTGAGAAGAAGGGAGCTCCTGACTCTGCCCCACCCTGTCCTCTATGACCTGGGGACAAGAGGACCCCCGACAAAATGGGATTCACATCTCAGTCCAAAGGCACACCACATTTTTAAACACACTGTCATGGCATCCAAAATAGGATGAGTTGTAAAATGGCTGCAGTCCATTAGGGAAAAGCTGGCTATGTTAAGATAGTTCTATGTAGTTTGCATCCAAAAGAAAGGATAATCTATGGAAATTATATTTGCTTTTTATGTATATAAACTACTGTCTCTGTGCTCAGTACATCTGGGGTTTCAGCCCAACTCTGAGAGGTTCTGGGTGGCTTTTGGTGATGCCTGGCATGACTTTGCTGTAAAAGACACACAAACAAGGACATTCACAATATTCTCCTGAGGCGCTCGTCTCACTGAATCCCTTTTTTGCACAAAACCAGGGAAGGTGGCCCAAATTCTGGAAATGGGTTCATCAAGATGGCCCAGTACAGCCTCACTCCCAGCCCAGGTACCTGGGTCTCTGAATCAGCCAGTCCCTGTGGGGAGGAATGGCTGTTTGGGTGGCTGAAGGGACCACTCCCTCCAAGGCACATGGAAACTAAATGATTAGGGGGCTCAGATGGTGCAGCCAGGAAGACTGTTAAAGGCCTCGTAAATAAGAGCCCATGTAGACAGCAGGTACTGTGGGACTTTATAGGCCTATAAAACACCCTGAGCTGCCATGAAGGCTGGAAGGGTTGGGTAGAAAATCTAATTTCACAGGATTTAAAGCAGGTGAGAGAGATATAAATGTATGTTTTTAATAGTAATTAATTCTGCCATTCAGAAGCACTTAAGCACCGGGTTTGGAGAGATGCCAAGGCCTTGCCTCATAAATCACAGTCCGCTACCTGCTTGCCCTGCTCCTAAGGAGCTGGGCTACTGCTCCCTCACCTGAACTGGTCTTGGCCATGGGGGCATTTCCAGCTCCAGGCAGAGAGCCCAGCATCACTGCAGCCATGCTGTTCCTGAGCCATGGCAAGCAGCACCATCCCCAGGCATCCTCTCAACCTGGGGGTCACTCTGGGATGCTGTCCACCTACCCTCAAGGTTATCCCCTCTTTCCCCTCTTCTTCATAGACAGAGGGACAAAGAAACATCTTCTTCATGCTTTTTTTTTTCTTTTTTTTTTTCCTCTGGGCTGCCAGTTTTCACCCTGCCTTGTAGAGTCATTTCTGCTGCACTGGCAGTCGAGTCCTAGCCAGCTCCTGTCTGGCATGAGTGGAAAACAGAGCCTGGTGCAGCCCACGGGGATGAGCTGGATAGTGGGGAGGGGGTGCCTGGGAAACATTCAGGAAGTGTGTAATATATTTAATCCATGATGTTTTGTGTTATGCTGTGATTTCGAATTTCTCACCTGTGTCTTTATGGTTTGATTCCATACCGTTCTTGGGTGATGGCAGAGGCTCGCAGGAGCAGCTGGAGATGTGCCCCGTGCCTTATCATCCCCATGCATCCAGAAAGCAGTCGCAGAGCTCCCAGCCCTTGCTGCATTCTGTGCACCCGCCCCAGCCTCCTACGGCTGCGAATGGGCAGCAAAGTAGGACAGCATGGCCAGGGTCCCCCTCCGCCCCAGCCTCGGCCCAGACCTGCCCACTGCACCCCTACCCAGCCTCAGGCTTGTCCCACCCCTGCCTGGGAAGGCTCCAACCGTGTGCCAGCCCTGCCCTCTAGTGTCACTTCTGCCACAGCCACTCCTTGGAATCCAGACCGGTCCCCCAGCTCCAGCTGGTACAGATGCGCACTCGGGACTTCGGCGGGACTGTTTCAAAAGGAGCTTGGCTTTCACGCCAGGGGAGCAGGAAAGGGGAAGGATCCAGGCTCAGATATTTGCCAGATGATGATGATGTTGTAATTTGAGGTGGAAGGAACTTGCTGCTACCTTTACCTCCAGTCTCTGCCCAGGGTCAGAGCAGGTACCCAGCATTTCCACAGTCCAGGCAAAATTCTGAAGAAGCCACAAGGAGCCAAGACAACCAGGAGAAACCTTCATTAAGTCTTTCTTACACACTTCCACTTATGTGCAGTGAGATTATCCCAGCTGGGGATGCAGGCATGCCCCAGATGCAGAGGGAGCCTGAGAAGTGGCCAATTTTATTAGCTGATGGGACACCTGCACTGCTTCCAGAAATAGCTCGAATTTGCAAAGCTCAGGGCTGCTTTGATGTGGTAGAGCCCTTGTAGAGATCCTGTTGCCTCTCTACAGAGCTGAGTCAGCATGACTGCTCCAGGGACCTGGCACCAGACATCCAGAGATGGAAGAGCCCAGGCAGTGCTGGTTTTGATCCAGCTTCAAAGCTAGTTTGGAATCCAGCTGGGAGTTAGCCCCTTCTGGGCTGAGCTCCACCAGATTCTGTGTGGGTGCCCCATGTTCTAGGGTCTAGGAAGGTGTCTGAGCTGGGTGTAGCTGGATCCAAGCACTTTCCAGCTCGTGTCACCAGGCTGCTGGAGGACAGCGGGGAGGGCATGTGGGGGAGCCACCAAAGCATCTTTGCAGCAGCTGTCTGGGCCAACAAAGCTGGCACAGAACCACAGCTAAAAAATCCACCTAGACCAAAACTGTTCCAATTCCGCAGTGACACCAGGCCTCCTCTGCACTGAACTCCCATGGAGTTCTATGGTTTTTTACAATGAGACTGCAGCAACATCCATTAACCTGCACAATCGAGAGCTGCAACAGCAAAACCCTGCCAAAGGCCATTTCTCCTACAAACCAGGGGAGTCTGGAAAAAAGCTGTATTGTAATGGGAAACACCGGTGCTAGAAACAGATGTTGTTTGAGGACAATACTCAGAGATTACTCAATTGTCTCTCCTGATTCATGTTTACTACCCTAGCAGAGCGAGACCTGATCCAGCTCTGATTTATCTGATCTCATAAATCAATCTTAGATTTTGCATTGGCTGTCTTCTCCTGTATTGGTTATCAGCAAATACTAAATAATGGTATGACAGCTGAGACCTGTTGTTACCAGGCAATAGCTGGAGTTCAAACATGAAACCTTGAATGCTCAAGCTAATTCTGATGAGTTACACAGCAAACCGGAGGAATCACCAGTAGGTCCAGTGAAGTAATACCCCTGTCACAATAAAGTAATATTCCTGTCACTGATGAACCCTCCTGGGTTGTTGGTCCCTGCTTGGACACCATTTTGGCACCACACTGCCTGTACATAGTCTGAGCATACCCACACACATATGCACACGTACAGATATAAATATACTTACACGCTTGTATATATGCATGTGTTGATACATGTATGAATCCCAATTGACATCCTAACTTGTAAGCTCCGTACTTTATAAATGTCAGCATCAAAGATGTTTGTATTAATTGGAAAGCAGATACCTATGCCTGTAAGGACCAATACATTCTTAAATACATTGGAATGACATCACTGCTGAGCAGAATTTTTCCCATGTCCCTATCTAGGTAGTGGAATGAGTCCTGTTTGTAACCCCAAACCCAAAACCAAAACTGTCAATGTTTTCTGCTGCTTCATTTGCTCTTCTACATGACTTACAGAGGGCCTATTCCTACAATAACACAGTGGTCGATATATCCAGGTCTCTTGTGTGGCCAGGAAATGCAATCTGTGCTGCCTCACCACCAGGTCTGATGTACACCCCAAAGCCCGTTGCTGTTTTGCCAGACAGGCTGCCGGCTATCAGCTGATTTGCATGCTTTCAAGTAGGCCACCTAATTTTAGTGGCAAGGGGAGAGCTCTCCCCTTGGAGAAGCATCACCTCTCATAGTTGAAAAAGTTTTCTGATCACACAGGAAAGAAGTCAATAAAATGCAGGAGTGTATGTACATGTGTGTGTGCAGGCCAGCAGCGGGCAGAGCATCAGGCGGGCCGGACAGCAGCAGCGGTGCAGGCGCCTCACAGGACATGGGAGCAAGGACACTACCAGCCAGATCTCCCTCCATGTAGAACCTGTCAAAGCTGCTTATTTTCCAGCCTCAGACCTCTACTACTGATAATTGTTCATTCTGTAAGCACTCAGGCAACATGAAGCAGCACACTCCTAAGCCAGGAATAATCCTGTGCTGGCTCCTCACAATATGTGCTACCATGTTAATACACAACCAGGCAGCAGGGCAGGAAAATACTGAGGTCTGGTCTGCATAAAGGAGTGAATCTTTGCTGCTGTAGCATAATAAACATGTCCTGTAACAAAGTTTAAATTATTTATCTTCTGCAAAAACAAGGCTAAATGGTAACTTTATCTGCCTGTAACTGCTTGCTTGTAAAAGAATCAGCAAAGCTGTAACAAGATCCAGAGGCCTGAATACTTGAAACAGGCAATGCCAAGCATGAAAAGGAATGTGCATTATTTAGTGGGAAAGAACCAGCCGTCAGAATAACATTGCTAGTGCCCTATTGAGTTCAGTCTCTGGAAGTATTTTTAATCAAAATTGTTTTGGTTTTTTTTCTCATAGAAAATCAGGTTTAATTCAGGGAATTAAAGACTGATGTTGTGCAGGAAGCCAGGCTACATTGTCTAAACAGCTAATATTAGCATTATAACCTTTACTCTGAAATTTCTAAACCTACGACTTTAAACCACCTTCCCCCCAAAGCAAAGCACCCTTGTGAGGCAGGTAGGCAGGCACAGCTATGGCAGAGTAATCCTGCTGGTCAGATTTTTGCACCTAGGAAAGCCTTTATTCAAAGCACTTGTCGAAACCTTTGCCATGCTGCAGACAAACTCTGCCTAGGGAGACTGACCAGCACAACTATCATAGAACCACCTCATTATTCAAGAACAAATCACTTTTATTTTGGAATACACTGTCAGCACCAGGGAGTTATATTGGCAGAGGTGAGAGAGTTATTCTGGTTGATTTTCCCATGCAGACGTGCCATACATGTGTGATAGGGCTGTAGGATAATCCCCCAGGAGAAGCAATGAGGATTTTATTGATTGGGATATTTCAAACTTCTGCAGGCCAAAGCAATCTTCCGTGCACTGAATGAGTGGACGAGACGCAATGGGAGGGGTTTTTTGCCTTCTCCAACTCCCATGTTTAGTTTAGAGAAGGCATTTTGAACAACACTAGCAAGTGGCAGAGAGAAGAATGATATTTATATCTGACTCTGATTCTGCCAGAGGTGCTGTCATTCTTGCAACATTAGTGGTAGGAGAGGTCAAGTGCCTTGAAATCCAAGCCAAATGATGTGATGCTGAAGCCACAGGTATGTATAACAGGCCTCACAGACCTATGGAACCAACCGAATGCCCCACACACAGACTGTTTACTTTCTTTTCTTTCCAGACCGACACCACTTATGAGAGGAATGCTGGGCCAAGCACCGGAAGGGTGGGAAGGAACACAGGGTATGAAGTAATGAGTACGTGCAAGCTGGCTTCTAGCAGCAGGACCAAAGCATGGCAGAGCTACAGGGAGCACCCGCTGGTCACTTGGATAACAGCTTTAATGCCTTAATGCCAGCCCCTTCTCAGAGTCACAGTCTGCTGTTTCCATGGCAGGGGCTGCAGGCCTGCATCCGCGGGATGTCACAACCACGTGAGCTCAGGCAAGCGCCCGGCACAGGGTGGCTCTCCCCTCTGTGCACCTCTGTGAGCGGGGAGGTGGGGGAGGTAAGCAGGCAAAACTCACTTGGGGTTGCAAGGGCTCTACCAGGCACCCATCACAAGGTGCAGTGGTGAGAGAAGTTGCTCAGAGCACAACCCTGAACACTCCCTCACCCTGCAGGGACTGAATAGTCCAGTGCAAGCACACCAGCGCCAGCTTTCTTTGTCCAGAGGGAACGGGATTCCCATCAGAGGCCAGATGCTGCTTAGAAGGCAAGGGTTGTGAGGAAGGGCAGCATCATTTACTAAACCAACCGATGCACCTGGGAGGAAAAAAAAAATGACGAGTGACTTCAGAGATTTGAGAAAAGCACCTTATGCCTGAAACATTTTCCAGCCACACCAACTGGCCTAATTAAGCACATCACTTTTCTCCCCACAACCCCTACTATGCTTCTGTCCTTCCCAACTGTAAAAGCAGCAAAGATTGCTATGGGGGCCAATTAACGCTGCTGGCTTTGCTTCCAAAATCCTCTTAATTATGCCCTGTGCAAATTGCTTGGCCCCAGGACATTGCAAACCAGACACTTTGCAGCAGCCTCAGCTGAAATAAGCAAGGGTCATACTGACCAATGTTTGACAGAGCTCACTGCTGCCTCCCCCACCAACTGGAATCTGTCATTAATTTTAACTTATTTTCTCCTGTCCGGCAGTTTGAATTCACAACATGCTAGAGTTTGTTGTTGAAAGGCTTCTTTGTTATAAAGCATCATTAGGAGAACATGGGGGTGTTTTGGTATGTGATTATGGGGAGACGGGTGTTTTATACCTGGAATGATGACTATGGAACAACTGTGTTAGCATGGGAGTGTGTGCAGACTATCCTAACATTGAAACAATCCTAACACTGAAAGCAGTCAGCCCCTGTGGTGGTGCACAAGTCAGCCCAGGCTGTACCTCAGTATTGGAGAGGCAAACGGCATTGGCAGAGACATTCCCCTGGTTAGATATCAAAATTATTAATGCAGGAATGGGAACTAGGCAGCCAACTCTTACCTGTGCTGTCCTTGCTTGCACGTCACCATGCCCACCTCATTTAGGTCATATTGGGAAGGTTTTATTTACCTCCACAAAATCGCAAACCTGCTTTCTGTACAGAAGGCTTAGGCAGCAGAGCACACTGTGCTTTTGATGGGATGTGGGCAAAATCTATGCTAGCAAACCACTGCACATCCAACTCCTAGATTCCACTTGCTCCAACCAGCACATGAAGGATGCTGACACGAGCCAGCAGAGCAGTGC
Organism: Regulus satrapa; assembly: GCA_013396955.1. NCBI lineage: Eukaryota > Metazoa > Chordata > Aves > Passeriformes > Regulidae > Regulus > Regulus satrapa. Next base: position 222,481 of record VWZN01005429.1, on the reverse strand, counting down.
CGCTTCTGACACAAGGACTGCTCCCAGTCCCCTCCTGCCACCCAGTGCCCAGCGATGCCAACTGGATACAGGGCTGGTCACCATTAATATCCATGAGCGTGGCAGCTCCTCCCCAGCAGTCCCACAGCAAGACCCTCCCTCCTGGCTATGGAGGGTGTCCAGGGACTGTCCTCGGGTGACTGTTCCTCGTTAAACTGCCCCAGTTGCTGTCTGCCCTGTTGTCCCCGAATGGGTTCTTTCACCCAGTGCAAGACACCAAGCCACACACAGAGTTGAGGCATTTGATTTATTTACAGTTCTGCATGGAAATGGGTGCAGTGCTGGGTGGGAAATCCACAATCACAAGTGTGACAGCTACCAAAACTTTTCACTATTCACACGTTTTCGCAAACAAAGGCATTGTTTGCTATAGGACAAAGCTAATTCATTGGCTACAAGTTGCCTAGATTTTTTTATTGATTAATATTCTATATTCCCTTGACTGGTGATTTTCTCGCTTCTCGTGGTTATTAGTCTGCATGCTCAGTCTTTCTCTTCTTTTGGGTCTTTTGGTTGTTATAATCCCCCCGTTGGAATTCCCTTTCACCCAGTACAGCCGCTGAGTTGTCTTTATTAATTTCTTCCTTTTCTTGGGGGTCCTGCCAATTGTCCTTAGGGCCCATAAACTCCACTTCCCTTGCGTGCCCTGTCAGCCTGCCGCCCAAGCTTTGCTAACCTCCACTGAGATCTTTGAAAAGCGTCGAGGCCTAAACCTTAACAAGGCTAATTCTGCCGACAGGTAATTTCCTTTTGACACCCGGGCATCACTCAGAGCTTGCTTGCTCGCTGCTCTCTATTCTTGTTGACTCGGTCTGGAA
>VWZN01005429.1:192208-216774 GCA_013396955.1 Regulus satrapa | reverse complement strand
CGGCTTCGCGGCTGCCCCGCGCCTCCCTCCCCTGTGCCCTTGGGCTGGCGGGCGCGTAGGCATGTGCGCACGCAGCTCTGTTCCTCCCAGTTCTTCAGGGAAATGCGCATCGGCCGCCGCTAAGGAGCTAGCGGTGAGGCTGGATGGGCTTTTCCTCACCTCTGCGAGTGGGAAAATGTATAGCGTGAGTCACGTCCGTGCAAAGATCAAGACCTCGTGTACCTGTAGGCTGTAACATTACATAATGCTGTTGTGTCAGGTCTCGGCAGCCTAAACGTTTGGAACCTCGTTCCAGAGAGGGCTTCTCCTGGGTGGGACTGCCCTGCTTAGAAGTGAAGCAGATCTCCCACTATCCCTCTCAGAGGAAGTCGACAGACAACCGACTGGATAAAGATGCTTTGAGAGCTCTTGGAAATGTCACGTGGCTGTGCGCTAGGGGAACTGTAGGTGTAATTTATCGCCTCTGCTGTGCACCTTAGCTTCATCTCAAGGAGTAGGACTGTATGGGTCACACCTATGTGTTTCTAGAATCCCACCGCAGAGCGTGGCTTAAAAATTTTAAATGTGCAGAAGTTACCTCAGTGTAGTCATTCAAAGCACAGAAAATTGTGAATTCTGTTGTAGGAGTCTGAATTGATCTTTCCATTGACCGAAATTCCCACAGCCAGCAGCAGACAGAAATGCCTTTCACGTGCTGCTGTTGTTGCTGACTGTCCTCGTTTGGAAGAACCAAAGTGGTGCCACGAGAGATTAATTCCTGATCTGTTTAATCCTCGTTTGTTTCCACCAACGTTGTGAAGGAGGGAAGCAGTTAGGAATCTTCTTTATGTCGTAATCATGGAGTATACGAGCGAGCAAAGTTTTTAAAAATAATGTTTGCTTGGAGATGTGGAGCTACTGCAGGTGTCAGAAAGGAGCACTACTGGCTGATAGGCAAAAAACATACTAGCAAGTTGCCAGAGTTCCATTCATTCCAATTGCGAGCCTTGGCTTTGTTTTGCTATTTTTTAATCCACGTATTTTGGTTAAAAGAGTTCTGCTTTTCAAAGGCAAATGCTTATGTTGTACTTAGTTCTTACAAATTTGTCATGTTGAAAATCCATTGTTATTTAATTGTACAGCGTGTTTGAGCCATATAAAGCTAATGCTTGTTAAAATTTTTAGAAGACCTGGGACAGTTGATGCTCATACTTAATAAATGGAAAGTGGGCTGGGGCTCAGGGAGTGGTTTGTTTGAGTTACCTGGACTTGCTGTTCTCCTTTGTGATAGTGTGCCCTTCTTTCAGTGAACCCTTCACCTAAAATGAAGTTACTGTGTAGATGGGGTGGATGTGTGACTGGGAAAGCAAATGATACATTTATTGTTTTATAGTTAGTGGGGAATCAGAAAGACATGCCATTCAATGTGCAGAAAGCACTTTAGAGTTTTGGGGTGAGAGGGAATAGTCTTTGTATGCTCCCCTCTCTGTGTCTTTATGGTGCAAGGTGAATTGCAGTTCTCTTTGCAGTTATTCAAAGTACAGGTGCTTTGTGCCTCGGGAGATCTTGGTGCTCAGTCTTGTGCTACTGATGAGCTAGGAGAGTACATTTCTCTGCTGTGACATTGTGTATTTGTAGCTAGAGCTGTAAAACCTGCACAGTCCTTGCAGTATTTCACTACTTTCCTTGGAGTAATGCATCAACATTTTTCTACTTCATATGCCCTAATCCCCTTTTGCCCCAAAACCTGTGAAAAAATGTACAGTAGGGAATTACACGATTTATGCTTTTCTCAATGTAATGTGGAGAGAAGAGTTGACAAGGGTGTTCTCCCACCTCTGAGGGAGAACGTGGGAAGTGGGTTAAAGGAAGAAGAAAATCCTGGAAACCTCCTGGATCTGGACAAGCACAAATTGCATGTGAGTGAAGGGGATCTGGCTGGTGCTGCAGTCTCTAAAAAGTTGTTAGACAGACCAGAGATAAATATGAATTCTTGTTTTCTGGTTCTTGTCCAAACATCCAGTTTGATTTGGTAATGCAGGTTTGCTGGAGTTCCATGCAAATTCTCATTTGCCTTTTAGCTGTCTGACTGACACTAACTGCTGTTGCTTCTTCTCTGCAGATTTCTTCTCCAGTCCCTGGAAGATCTGGACAACAGTTTAAGGAAACTGAACTCTCGCTTGTTTGTCGTGCGAGGGCAGCCCACAGATGTCTTCCCAAGACTCTTTAAAGTAAGAGAATCATTTTTTTGATCATAACGAAGAAAAATTGATGACCTGGTGCTAAACTTGCTTTCACTCCCTGATGGTTTGGGATTCCCTTGTCATCTCTTTAACTGCGACTAGTTCTTCACTATAACAAACTTTCCTCCTTAACTACAACTAACTTACTGCTACCTATAAGGCTCAGCTTGGGAGCCAGATCTGCACCTGAACTCAGACTTGCAAAGAAATGTAGTTGTAGGGTGTAACTTAGTGTCAGGATGTTCAAGCTTCTCTTTTTTGGATAGTGGTCTTGAACTGTTTCTCGAAGTCACCTCTCACAGGGCTGCTCTGTGACACACAGACCCTTTTTTGTTGAGAGCTTCTTCCCCAGTGGCTATTTGCTTACTGCAGTTTTTATGTGGGAAGACTGCTGAGACCTTTACAGACAGCAGAAGATAGTACACTGATCTGTATGTGAATTGCAAATTGGATTTTGTGTTAAAAATTTTAAAATGCAGGAGCTTTTATGTTAGCTGACCTTCCTTTTTCTGGTCAAGATTGCATTTTAGTCGTCTCAGCAGCAGAATGGATATAGCTTTGGTCCAGGCTTCCTGGAATCTGCAGGTACCTTGGTGATCAATAATGGATGAATGGGATACATTTCTAACGTGCTACATCAGTGCCACTGATGTCCGGGCTAACAAGAGCATCTCCTTGAATATCAGGGCTTCTCACAAAGTCCTGTTCTTCCCCATCCTGTTCTAAGATTGTATTTCCCAATGTCTTTGAAGCTTTTTGACAATGTCTTTGATAGTGTTACAAAATTAAATGACAAAAACCCATGGCTCCCAATAGTCATGTGAGTTGGGGGTGTCATGTGGGCTGTGCCTTACATATGGTTTGCAGAACTAGTGTCCCCCAAATCCTACTGTGGACCAGCTGCCGAGAAGGAGAGGTAAACTTGAATCTGTACCTCCCTCTGTAAATGGTTCTGGTGTGTGTTTTCTGGAGAAGAGCAGTTAGTGAGAGAGGAAGGAGAGGAAGTGGAGTGTGCAGATGAGAAGGGACACTGATACTTATTTTGGCTTCTGCATCTTTAACACATGACACAAACTGTGGGCTGCCTTTCCAGAGTCTGGATTTTTTTTAATCTTTTGATCTGCAAATAAGTTCTAGCTAATAGTAATTCATGTCCTCTTTAGTTCAGGGTATTCACAGGATAATTAAAACTTTATCAGAGAAAAATGTTCATCTTGGTTAAAGAAATAAAACCAGTTGGCAAAGTCTGAAGAGATTGTGTAATCAGCTAGATGTAAATCAGCTAGCTAGAACAAGCTAGCAGCTTTTTTGCTGCAGTCTGTTTTGTCTGGGCAGGTGAGCTGCTGAATATCTCAGATGTGCTGTAACAGAGCTGAGAAACGTAGAGGGAAGTGTATGGTAAATGTATGCCTCTGGTAGGGATTGAGGCCTCTCCAGAGCTGCTGTGCTGAGCACTGAGTTAGCAGCAGCTCATACCTTGCTGTCAGCTTTTGTGGAGAGGAGAGTTATGTCACATTTGCTACTGTAATACTTAGACCTGATGTAATTGCTGCTCTCAGTGCCAGTAGCTGAGCTATGTTGTCACTGGCAGTCACTGCAAAGGCATGACTTTGCATGGATACCATGACCAGTGTACTTGTTAGCAACGTGTTAACCTTTGCAGAAGTTTTTTTGTCTCACTTCTGAATAAGCATCTGTGGTTTTACCTCTTCTGTAAAAGTGCACTGTTTGTTCACTGAAGTGTTTTCACAATCCCTTTAGTGGTTTTTTTTTCCCCCGTACAGTTTTTCTTTGCTCTAGGTTAGATACTAAGAGGCAAGTCATCAGTCATGACTTCTCTTTTGGATGTGTGCAGCAATTTACTGTCATAAAGGTAACAGGTTTTCTGGTTGGTTGTGCTCTGTTACTCATGTACTACTGCATCACATGCAGCATGGCCTTCTCAAAACTGTAGGAAATACATGAACTTAAGGTGTTGGATGCTTACCTAAAATCTGTAGGCCTTGATTTTTTTTTTTTATTTCATTCCATTCTTTCAAGGTAGTAATGTGTATTCCTTTGAGACCAAATCCATCTTTTCTAAGCCTTCCAGTTGATACTGGCTTTTTTAATAGAAAAAAGAAAAGCTTAAAATGAAGCTGTTAAATAATGTAGGAGCAGGGCAGGGCCTGGAATGTGTGTGTCTGACCCCTGCTCTGAGTTCTGGATGCTGTCATGTTTTTACTCTGAAAAATGGGTGAAGGGTCTCTTTAAGATGTACATTCATTGATACATAGCTGGTTAATTTCTCTGTCCTTCCTAAAATTAATTTTAGGGCAGAATGTGCAAGTCTGGAAGTGTAGGTGGCTTGCATAGTTGTTTTCTGCTTCTAAGTCCCCATCTTGGGCATTATTTTTAATTGTCTCCAGGGAACCAACCACGTTTGTTCTTTGTGCTTTGCTTCTGTTTTGCAGGTAGAAAAGTCTCCTGTATACACAGGGGTGATTTAGACTGTCTCATTTGGAGAATGTGCTTCTTAGCTGTGTGAGGATGTCTGTAGATTCTGGTTGTGTTTGCTAAACAAATCTGTGGGCTGCTGCTCTGCTTGATGGATGTCTTGGGAGGGTCGCTGTGGAAACCATTAAACCTCTTCTCATAGGATTCGTTTTCTGAGGAAAACTAGGCCATAGACTTTGAGAACAATCTGTGCTCTAGAAAAGCCTGGAAGAGGCTGAGTGCTCTTTCATAAGGCCTATGCCATGTAATTTTTGAGGGATCTATTAAAGGTATGAAGATAGAATAAGTGCATGGCTTGACATGGGGGGTTGGAACTAGGGGATCTTTAAGGTTCCTTCCAGCCCCAACCATTCTATAATTCTACAATTCTAAAATAACTCCTAAAAGGCAGGACTTGAAATCTGAATTGCAGTGCCATACTCTGCTGTGCATACCAAAGAGGTTTTCTCAGTTGCTGTCCTGTGTCCTTCAATTTCCTGTTTCTTTCTGTTTGGGTTGGACACTAGTTTCCTATTGTGTGATGTCTTTAAAAATACACGGGGAAAAAATTGGAATGTATTGGTTTTACTTAATGTCACCACATAAAAACACGGGGGATTGAGCAGAACTTCTGTTGAAAGAGTTTTCTGAAGTGCTTTTTCTGCAAATGCTGGAAGAGGATGGTAAGGTTACTTCAGGACAGCATGTGCAACAAAACGTGGTACTGGTAGGCTCAGGGACTGAGCTGAAACCTAAGAACAGTAACAGACAAGAACTGAACCTCCTCTGATGTGTTTTAAACCTGACATCTACAAATTTGCATAGCAGATGTGATGTTTGCTAGAGCTGATAAAATTGTTGCTTCTTTGGTTATCTCAAATCCAAACTGCTGTTCCTCACAGCAACATTCTCAAAGCTTCCAGAACTTTAAACTGCTCAGGAATTCTGAATCCTTAATTTGTAATTGTGCTGGATAGAAGCAGTCTTCTGTTTGAGAGCTGGGTGTATTGTTTTTCTTGCAGGAATGGGGAGTCACTCGTCTCACCTTTGAATACGACTCGGAGCCCTTTGGAAAGGAGAGGGATGCAGCTATCGTCAAACTGGCCAAGGAGGCTGGTGTGGAGGTGGTGATAGAGAACTCCCACACCCTCTATGACCTCGACAGGTACGGGGAGAGAAAGGGCAGAGGTGCTGTCTGGGCTAGGCTGGGATTGTCATGTCTGCAAAGACTTCAGGCTCTTCCATTGCACTGTCATCCTGAGTGAGCCTTTGGGGATTACTCTGCACACTCCGCTCCCGATTAGAACACGTCAAAGTGCTGATAGTGACGTGAATGTACAGAAAGGTGTTGCCTCAAGCTTATTAAACGCTGTACTTGAGTGTCATTTAATTCTCTCAGCTGTGTCCTACTGATTGCTCTCCTTGAGCATGTCCTCAGTGTATGGACTGCTCCTTTTTTTGCTTCCTTGTAATAAAGGTAGCTGAGCTGTTGTCTCAAACAGGTTATGAAAGCAGGGCTTTTAACCGACGGATGTGTCAGGACAGCTGGAGGAAGTAAAACAAGGTAGATTGGGATGAACTTTCCTCTTTCTAAAACATGAATGCTTTGTCTTGGTTGTGTGTTTGCTGTGTTTGTTGTTTTGATGTTGAGTTTTACATATTTACTTATATGTATAATCCCTATATACATGTGATTTTAAACGGTGGTGACAGTCTTTCAGCTAAGACTCTAAGGTATGCTTGACTTCAAAGTAGTACAGTGTCTCAGTTCTGTTCTTACAGGTTGCTCGCTTTTTTTTCTTTCCCCCTTTTTTCCCCCCTTTTCTTTCTGATGTGACTTTTGCCAGTAATGCTGAATATAGATTTTCCTATAAATCTTTAGCATCCATAATTTCCTATGGAAAGGAGCTTTACAATTAGCATGTACTGTGGGAACATGTTTGTCTCTGAAGTGAGGAGGATTCTTGAAGCTGTCTTATGAGCAGGTGCTACTTTCGAATTCTGCATTAGAAGACACTGTTTATTGCCAATGTTTCTTACATCCCCACCCCTCCAATGCCAGTGGCCATCACATCCTTCTTCATGTCACCTATGTATTTTCCACAGTGAAGAGTTTCAGGTGGAATATGTTCTAAATCTCTTGTGAGTTTTATCACCTTTCTTTATACTTCTGGGTATTTCTAGAGGTGGAGAGCAGTGATGGAAACAACGACTACTGTGCAAAATGTTGAAGCAACAGTGCTATAATGTGACCTGTCTTTTCCTAACAGTCAGTAGCATTATTTCTGCTTTTTCTGAGTGCTGCTAAATATCAAACTGATGTCTCAGGGCTTCCTTCCAAAGTGGTCATATCTATTTGAGAGGCTGCTACTGTATAAATAAGGTTAAGATTGCATAGCTCTGCATATGGAGAAACAACATGACCAGCACTGCAATTTCATCTGATATTTTTGGCAGCTGGTTATGTGGCATATAGGGAAATGTTTAAATTGCCTTTTATCTTTAGCTATCCCAGATAGCTTCTTGCGTCAGTAAACTTTATCATCATGCTCTTTTTTGTCCTTTCCCAGATATTTTGTAAAAAATATTGAGCAGTGCAAGCACTAGCTAAGCCCTGTGTAGGATTCCTCTTCCTGTTGAAAAAAATAGATTCCTTCTCTAATTCTGTTCCCCAAAGAATTTTCTGTCTGCATGAGCCTTTTCCTTTATTGCAAATTATTGTGGTTTCTTTAATTATTTTTTTTTTCAGTGAGGGATCTTGTCAGATGGCTTCTCAAAATTCACATAGGATATATGAACTACATCTTCCTTGCCCCAGGCTCAAATGTCTCTAATAGATTTTCAGGCACAAGTTCCCTTTTACCAAGGCCAAATTAACCCTCAAGCATATTGCATATATCCCTGCATTCACTGTTTCCATTAGTATTTTCTACCCATCTGCCTAATGCTCATATCAGTCTATTCCATTTGTACCTCTGATGCCCCTGAAACGCTTTTAAAATCTGGAATTGTATTTACTGTCTTTTTTTCCCTCATAGTACTTGAACAGTTTTATATTACATGCAGCATCTATTAGTTTGTGTATTTTGTGATGTCCTCTACAATTTCTGGGTGAATAATTGGTTGCCCTGGCCAGCTTTTCAAGCACAGCTCCATTGTTTTGTGGCACTTTCTCCTGGTCACCCAATCTGTCACAGCATCTGATACATTTTCTTTAAAACACCAAGAACCATAACTTCCCTAGACACCTCCATAGTGAATAGACCTGCAAAAATATATGCAGGGCTTTTCTTGTGCTGTTACAGTCTCTCCTTTCTTTAATGAGTTGATCACCTCTTGGCCCTATAAATATCCTGGAGTGTCTGTAAAGGGAATGCTTTTCAGGGATTTTTTTTACTACTTTAAAAAAAAAATATTTCTCAAATTTTCATCTAGATTAGGAGGTACAAGAAGGCTGTGGTTTTAAATTTAATCTACCAAAGTTTGCTGGGTTTCTATCTTCATTTTTACAAAAGATTCCACTTCTGTTGTCTTAGCTGATGTTATTCTTTAATTGTTTTGACTCTTGTGATCTTTCTAAAATACTTTTTCACATCTGCATGGTATTGTTGCTCCTGGAAGGCTGTTAAATTGATGCATGCTAAATTCGCAGTCAGAGCAGGCAAGTAATAACTAACACTTCCAGCTATACCTTAGCACTGTCTAAGACTGAATCATGGATTGACACTCCTTGTGGGTCCTTGATTTCTTGTTTAATGGAGCAGTCATGTATGGCAACTAGAAAACTGGGTTTTGGCAGGTGATGGGCTGTGATAGATACCCAGTCTGTGTGGATGTATTTGAAGTCTCCAGTTACTCTGACATTTCTTAGTTCTTGGCATCTCTGAGATTTCTCAGCAGGTGGTAATACAGTTTTGATTCTGTATTTCTCCTGGAAGTCCCAGAGTATCTCCCCCTCCAGCTATGTTACCCAGTCTTCTAACAGCACTGTATGTGTTGTCCCTCTGCTCACCCCAGTGTTTTCCCTGCATACTTAGCAGGAGGTAATAATACATGGTGGTAGCATCCTACTTTTCATCTTTCTTTAATCAGGTTTCTGACAAGATTGTCAGCTCATTTTCAAACAATTTAGACTAATCTTTCACTTCTGCATAAATGAATGCAGCACTTGTCCCCTGCAGTGTGTTCCTGGTACCACCTCCACCAGCTCCTTTTACACATTTGCCAAGAGCCTGTTCAGTTGACTTGTGAATTTGACCAGTTTTACCCAGTTTGAAGATTACAATGTGTCCCTTACTGGCACTGCCAGCATAGCTGTGTGATTATCAGAGCATCTTTCACCTCCTCTTCCCCAAAACAAGGAGAGGGATATAGAAAATGAACATCGGTGCTGGAAAATACTCATAAGAAAATACTCTGGGAATTCCCAGTCAATATTAGCAATGTTCAGATTGTAGAAGTCAGACAGAAAATATAATCTCTTGGGTATCAGTTTAGCCTGCTCATAAGCCTTTACTTGACAATTATTCTGTCTTACAACTTCCAGAGGACAGGTTGTTTTGTCTCTTCCCTGGATCTACCTGTTTTCTCCTCCTTAGGATCTAAATCCTTTGTAGTGTGTTTACTGATGGTTGGCACTGTGGTTTCTGTAATCCCAGGCAGGCTGGGTTGTTCAGCAGGAGTGGTTTAGGTCAGAAAAGAACACCGTGGTCTTGTGTGTCTGTAGCATACATCAGGATCAGCTTTTCCTCGAATCCCTTAGCCTAAGGCTGCAGTGACAGTAGAAGTACATCCTAACTTAAAGGAACCAAGCATGGGGAAGGAAGCATGCATGCCTTGGTGCTTCTGCAGTTCAGTATACTATGCCAAAAAGGTGGAATATTTCAAAGAAGGTTTACTCAGACTTCTGCCTGCCACATCTTGGTATCCTCTCCTGTCTCACATGGTGCTCTGGTGTCAGGTGTTTTCCCTCACGGCCGATACCCAGCCTGTCATCAAGTCACTTCTTCGTCTCTTATCTTCTCAGTGTGTTTTTCCGTGGAAGTTGAATTGTTTGTTCTTTGCTTAGCATCTGTTCGATGGGCTGATCAGTTGATTATCTCTACATCTCTCTGAATTTGTATAAATACCCCTTCTTCTATGAACGCAGAGCCCTCCATGAGCTCTCTGGAGCAGGGATTTGGGTGAGAGCAATTGCATAAGCTGGCAAGGCTAATGCAGCAGTCCACGTGAATTGGTACTGGGCTGCGTTGGGCAGCCTGCGTGCTGAGAGTGCTGGCAGCCAGCTCTTCCTCCCGCAAGGGAGCGGGGGAGCTCAGTCAGCGCCTTGCCACAGCCCAGCCTTGTCATTTGCGAGAGAGCTGAGGTGTCAGGTGTTCGAGGCCAGCAGCTTTCCTAAGCCCATTAGCTACCCTGCAGGGGCACTGCTGTGGAGAGCATTCAGAAGCTGACACCTGTGAGGGTGTGCATTCGAGTCCGCGGACACTCTGCTGTCACAGGTGACTGACTGTACCTTATAATCCTAGCAGTGCTGGAATTGTCTGGTCAGGTTTGGGTTGCCTGCTTTGCTGAGGTGAAGCGTGACCGATGGTCCAACAGCCCCTTCATAACTTCTGGCATCGAGGTACTACTGTCAGATAGTGCTGGGCAGCACATTGCTGGCTGGTAGCACTGCCAGCTTTGGGTGTGCTCACTAACTAAGGTCAGGTTCTGTGTGGTGAATCCAGTGATTCTCTGTTCCGCTTCAAGAAAGCTAGAACAACTAGCCACATTTGGCAAATTGGACTGGGAAGATGGATGACGTGGGGGTATTAAATCCTGGGGAGGCGCCTCCTCCCTTTTTTTGTCACTGGAAGTCCCGTGGAAGTGTATGGCCTGGATTAGGAAATCAGTATGAGAAAGGAAAGGACTCCTCCTTGGGGAGCTTCCTGTACCATTTTTTGTACAGAAGGCTGAACAGTACTACAAAACCAAATAAATGCAGTATGGAATCATCCCATATTGGGCAATACTCGATATTCAGTACTTCTTTTCCTGGCAGTATTGTGAAAGGTCCAGATTTAGTGCATAATGCCAGTGTCAGATGCTGTGAAATGTGCAACTTGTCCTAGTCCTATCTAAAATATTTGTGTCCCAGATCCAATAACTCTTAAAGAATTCAGGAGCTGTACTAGGTAACTTCACACGTATTCATATCCTTGAGGATTTGAAGTACAGACGCTAGCATCCCACTGCTAGTCAGTGATTTGCTCCAAGTAGCGAGCTGTCCACGCAAGTTTTAGCTGTGGATCTTGTACAGTGGTGTGGATCTCGGACTGAACGGTAGTTTTAGCAGGACTGAAAAAAGAGGCAGTGTGAAAGAAGTAGCTTCCCTGCCCCCGTGCCAAGCACCTCAGGGCAAACACGGTGCAGCTTTGTCTTTTTCTCGCGGAATTCCTGGAAACAAGCGAGCATCTCTAGAGTGCTCTAATTGGAAATGCCTCACTTTTCATCCGGTGGAAGCACTGATTTTCTGGGGATCTTTGGCTGGTCTTGTTTGGGGGGGTCTCACAAAGCAGCCACAGAGAAGAGTGTGGTGGGTGGTATTCACGATTTCTGTCATTTATTGCCATCTCCGGGGCGGAACATGGAGACAAGACCGTGAAAAAGCGTGTGCAGGAAAGCAGAGGAGATGCGCTCTGGTGTGGTAATGCAGGACAACGTGTTGGCCGTGAAGCAAATGCAAATACATCCGTCTCTGTGTATGTCTGTGTCAGAGTGCTGTGCCCACACCGTGGCCACGTTTTATAGCCCGGTATTAAGAATGTACAGTCCATTGCACACCCCGACGGCCCTCCCTCCCTCCTTCCCTCCCCGCCCTGTTGGTTAATGCCTTTATCTCCCCGTGTTCACAGCAGAAAACCGGGAGGAGCCGGCGGGAGGGTTGGTGTTTGCAGCGCGCCGTGGCTCGGTGCCCGTGCGGGGGAGCGGGGTCACCGCGGGGCACACGTGCGGCAGCCCCGCCGGCGGCGTGTCGCTCCACCCCGCCACACGTGCGGCCCCGGCTCGCCTCCCAGCCCGGCTCCTTGCGTAAGCTCCTGCTGCCCATGGGTGCGCAAGGCCGCCGCGGCTCCCGTGTGAGCTCTGGGGTTGCCTGCCTCGGCTTTACGTAATGCTGGCGATCCCTGTGCTGGCGGCTTTGCTGTTAACTGCTTCCACTCCTGCGCGATAGAGGTTAAAAATGGGGTCTCTCAGCCTGGGGAAGTTTACATTGCCCGGGGGGCGGGGGGGGTTCAAAGCTCTCTGTCCCAGGAAAAAAACATGGCCCCAGCAGGCTGTGGATGCTTGGTGAAGTAGAGGAATGGAGAACCTTGGCTGTCTTTTTCCATGGTGTGATCTGACACAGGTCAATACCATGAGATAGGAGTGCTCGTGACCTTATGGTGTGGAGGAGGATAATTATCTCTGATCACAAGGAGAGAGGAATGATGCAAACTGGGATTTGTCTCATCCAAGATGGGGGGGGGTCACTAACAGGCTGAGTCTTGTGTGTCAGACCGAAAGTAAGGTCAGAATCTGGTTAGGATATCACAGAGTGTCAGGAGAACAGATGCAGGTCTAGGATTTGCCACCTAGGGGAGACAGAAATGCAGATAGAGCTTTCATAGAGGGGTCAGATGAGGAGCTCTGGGAGAGAGATGTGATGCTCAGCTTGATTCAGCTGGAGCTGTTTTGTGGGGCTTTTTTCCTATGAAGATGAGGAACTGTGTGATATTTTGTCTTCTGATATATTTTAGGATTTGTTTGCTTGGTTTTAATATCCTTTTAGGGATACATCAAGTGAAATGTAAGTCTATAAGTGAAGGGCTATCCTGAGCAGAGATAGCAGGATCCAGTTTGGATGTCATTTCCTCGTGTCTTCTGTGGTAGTGAGGCTGTGTTGTTTCACCTTGTTTATTTTATCTCCAGAATAATTGAGCTCAATGGCCACAAGCCACCCCTCACCTACAAGCGCTTCCAGGCCATCATTAGCCGTATGGAGCTCCCAAAGAAGCCAGTGAGCACTGTAATAAGTCAGCAGATGGAAACATGTAAAGTGGACATCCAGGAGAACCATGACGATGTCTATGGGGTCCCATCCCTGGAAGAGCTGGGTATGTGTCAAGAGTGAAGGCAAGGACTAGTGCCAGCTGAAACAGGATCTAGTGGAACTGTTTCCAGTGGCTGGCATGTTCTTCCCTGACATGGGCTGCCTCTAGCCATACAATGGCCTAATTTTTTCAGCAAGTGCCAGTCCTTGTGATAACGCACTGGCATCCCCTGCACTGCTCTGAGGAGCTCTGTCCTTGTGTTCTCTGCTATACTGAGCATGTAACCACTGTACTAGGACCTCAGGTCCTCACCAGCTGCTTTCCTCCTACTGCAGTCTCGGGCACGTTGTGTAACAGACCTGAAGAGCTAAACTAACTGTGGACCAGGTTTAGAGAATTTCATTCACTTATTGCCAAGCAGCACAAATTTGGGAACTTAGCAAGACAAAAGATAATACAATAATTTCTTTCCCTCATCCTGCTGTGCCTTACAGTCCTGTGAGACTTGAAGAAGGGAAATAATAGCTGAGGCGTGAGGAATGCAAGACCTACATCAGGAAAGGGAATCTAAATGCAAGGGAAGAAAGGACTAATGCAGAATACTGTCTGTGTGTCTGTGACTGGAGGTTCCATACCAGCTTTAAAGGAAGTATCTCCTGGTACCTTAAGGCACAGTTTCAACAGTCATGAGGAAGCATGGGGCTTCACCATAGGAGTATCCTAAGGGCTGCAGGCCTGTATGGATCTACTTTCTTTATTGTCTGGCCAAATGTGAGACTGCCTGTAACCTTCCACTGCTCTGCTTGCTGCCGGGGGGGGTCTCCTCTGTCTGCCCAGAGCCGTGTAAGAACACTGCGTTATTGCTTCCCCCTTTGCAGTGCTTCTTTTGCACTAATCCTGTGCCTTCCCCAGCACCAGCCTCAACAGAATAGGAGCCTCCCCAGGAGCAGCTGGGCTGTCTAGTGAGCTTTGCATGTCGATGGCAAGGTGTTTTGTAGGGCAGAGCTGTGGAGCAGATGTTTCATTGCCAGCTGTTCTGGCCTTTGGAGCAGAGCCCTGTGAGTAGTGCTGACACACCAGAGAGAGTGCTGGCTGTGAGCAGTGGGGAAAGTCACCCTAAGGCTGCCTGAAGCATTGCAGGGAGAAGCCCTTGAAGTGCAGTGTCATGAGCAGGCTCTTCCCATATCCTACATGATTTGCCTGCTGTACGAGGATTAGAGCAGCAAGTAAGCAAGGATTAGAGCAAGTTGCCACATTAGGTAACTGTATTATGTACTGTCTTGCTGTTGTTTGTGCATAATCTATGCCCTTTGTCTAGGCATGGCTTCAAATCTTACAAAGTTCTTTCTCTCAGGCTTTCCTACAGATGGTCTTGCCCCTGCAGTTTGGCAAGGAGGGGAGACAGAAGCTCTGGCACGGCTGGACAAACACTTGGAAAGAAAGGTAACCTGTTATTTAAGTGGCAATTCCTGCAGATTGCCTCCAAATGAAAAATATAATGTTGCTCATTACCACATTCCCTGCTCTCCTCAGCAGTGGTCGTAGCATTCACCTCTGGAAAGGGGTGTACAGTATTGTAGGAGTACTCTGTGATGTTAGGTTTTGTGTGGAGCAGAGATCCTGGCTTCCTCACGTCCAAAGTATATTATTTTTACTGCTCTTTGAAGCGCATTGGACTATTTTCCTTGTTTCTACCTCTCCATTTCCTTTAGAGGAGTACAAACTTGGAAATTCCTCTGTTAAGTTGTTCAGTCCCTGCTACACACTGTACACCATCTCTTTCTATCTTTACCTGAGGTATTAGTGCGAGTACATGCTTATAAAAAAACGCCTTCCCCTTGTTCATCAGCTTCTTAATAGGTTGTCTCTCACTGGCTGGCATTCCTTGAGCCCCTTTTTGAAATAATCGGATCCTTTTCAATAGGGCTGGAGTTCTTGGTTATAGTGCACAAGGCAAACAATTTCACAGTAATGAAAGCTGACCCAGCTGCCAAAGCGTGACTCACTTTTAACCATTTTGTACTTCTTTAATGCTGTGTGGCTTGATGTCATTTGTGGAAGTTGTTGGAGTTGTGGAAATCAAAACACAAGTACTTGTGCTGAGGAGGCAATAAGTTATCAACATAATGCTCCACTAAAGGGTCTGAATTTCCTCAGTTTCCTTGTTCAGTGTGAAATGAGATAGACATACCTGGGCATATACGGTTTTGTTCACTTGTATCCCTACAATTCTCAGGGTTGTTAGCCCCTGTATGCAAAGCAAATTAATCCTCTTGGGTAAAATAACTACCTGGTTTAAATCCTGGAGCAAAGGTTTTGCATTTCTTCAGTGGGGCATGGGGGTTGGGGTTGCCTGCTGGAGGTGTCTCCCAGCAGTGTTTGGAAGTAAATAGAAGAGACTGTGCTGTCAGATGTGAGTGGCCTCACCACCTGCACAGAGGCTTGCCTTTAGCAGTGTCCCACAAATACAAGGGGGTTTTGGCTCATTTCTCCTGAATCTGTCTAGGCATGGGTTGCAAATTACGAAAGACCAAGGATGAATGCAAATTCATTGCTGGCCAGCCCTACAGGACTCAGTCCCTACCTGCGCTTTGGCTGCTTGTCCTGCCGCTTGTTTTACTATCGTCTTTGGGAGCTGTACAAGAAGGTAAGATGAAAGGGGGGCAGGTGGGGTTTGAGCATATATTAGCACCGTGCTAGTTGCCAGACAGTGTGCCAGAATTAGTGCAAAAGATACAGTTGGCTCCCTAGTGTTTGATTGTTGAGCTGAGCTTGTTGCTGCTACAAGAGGAGGCTTTTAGGTAAGAAGGTAATTCTCCTGTGTGTACTCACACAGGCCTTAAATCTGGTGGTGCCTTGTTCTTCAGTCTGAACTTCTGTGTTTTGAGCCATGTAGAGCCTTTTACTGTTAGTTTGACTTTGTTCCAGTTACTTGTCATTGTACAGAGTGAACCTGTGTCAGTGCTCTGTCTTTACCGTCTGGGCTTTCTGATAAGGGGTGATGTGGCACTGAGCTCCTTTACAGCAGCGGCCAGTAGCTGGTTTGGGAAATGTGTTTAAAGGCATGGGTGCCTCACAGCTCAGCCTCCTGAAGCCAGTCCTCCTGCGCTTGTGAACACGTGTGTTCCCTGTCCACAGGTGAAGCGGAACAGCACACCCCCCCTCTCTCTGTACGGACAGCTTCTGTGGCGGGAGTTCTTCTACACAGCAGCCACCAACAACCCCAAGTTTGATCGCATGGAGGGCAATCCCATCTGCATACAAATCCCCTGGGACAGGAACCCTGAGGCCTTGGCAAAGTGGGCAGAGGGCAAGACAGGCTTCCCTTGGATCGATGCCATCATGACCCAACTGAGACAAGAAGGGTGGATCCACCATCTGGCCAGGCATGCGGTGGCCTGCTTCCTGACCAGGGGTGACCTCTGGATCAGCTGGGAGTCAGGAGTCAGGGTGAGTCCTGCCATTTTCAGATATTTGCAGGAGGCCATAAGGAAAACAAAGTCTCCCTGGCACTTGCTGTAAGGATGGGCACACAGGTATGGCTTTTGCTTCATGTGTTAAAAGGTGCATGGAAGAAAGGATTTGCTAGCAGGCTCTTGGCCTGAAAAGGCCAAGACAAACAGCCAAGTCAGCAAACAGCCTGATTTCTTTCTGCCTTCTACTGCAAGGCTCTGTCTGTATCACAAGCCTCAGGCAACCATAACTAAATGTGTTTGGGACTCACTGGTAAATACAGACAAGGGTTTTGGGGGCCTTTATGTTTTGAGGGGTTTTTTTTGTAAAAATTCTCTCAGTCCTTATGTTTTCTTTGCAAGTTTAATGTCACTTCTTAACCAGACCTTTTTCCTCATTAAAAAATCCATCACTGTGCCGGTCAGGGAGTGCTCTGTGACTGTGACATCTGAGTCTAGATTCTCTCAAGGAAAGAGGTAAAAAACCCTCCTCTTGGGCCATCTGAAGGGACAGACAGCTTGAACCTACCCGGTGTTCATACTGCCCTACACAAAAAGTGGAGGCAGGGCATCACAAACCTGACAAAGAGCATAATTGAAAGTGCTGCCTAAAGCACAGCATCTGTGCATGGATGTGAGTGAGTTACTGCTGAAACCTTTCTGCCTCTCAGTAGTAGTGTGCTCTGGGACCTTCAGAGGGGTTCTTTCTTCTTGCTTTGGTGTACATTCTTCTGTGCAGCATCGTCTCCTTCCCAAGGTTGGTGCTTTACACTCATTATGCCTGCCAGGCTAGGATCAATACCCAAAGCTTGCTGCAACACCTGGTAGTGATTTAGTCTGTAGCTGCATGAGAGATAAGCCAGCACTTTATCAGCGTGAGCAGACCATGCCTCCCTAAGTGAAAGTGTCAGGAAGTGAGATACATTGACCAGCCAACTGACTTCAGCCAGCAGATCGCCTTTGTGCTGCTACTCTGTTCTCATAGCTCAGCGCCTGCCATTTGAAATAGCATCTTGGGTCTTGGCCAGGGAAGGTCTCAGTGCCTTTTCCTCCAACTGCTGCAGGTGTTTGACGAGCTGTTGCTGGACGCAGATTTCAGCGTGAATGCAGGCAGCTGGATGTGGCTCTCGTGCAGCGCGTTCTTCCAGCAGTTCTTCCACTGTTACTGTCCCGTGGGCTTCGGACGTCGCACGGACCCCAGCGGTGACTACGTGAAGTAAGTGATGTTCCTGGAGCTGATCTCAGTTTCTGGATTGGAAAGCCAAAGTCAATCAGTGGCTCACAGGTGCTTGGCACTTGCTGTGCATCGTGCGTGCTACACTGCTTTTTACTTGTGTTGCAGGAGATATCTGCCCAAACTAAAGGGTTTCCCCTCACGATATATCTACGAACCATGGAATGCCCCAGAGTCTGTGCAGAAGGCTGCCAAGTGTATCATTGGGGTGGACTACCCCAAACCCATGGTGAACCACGCGGAGACCAGCCGACTGAACATCGAGCGCATGAAGCAGATCTACCAGCAGCTGTCACGCTATAGGGGCCTCTGTAAGTACCCGCAATTGCAAAAGTTTGTGTCTTTAATAGGAGATCAAATGCTGGGAGGAAAGGTCGTGATTTAAAATAGGTATTACTTGTCTCTCCGGCCTGTCCTTGTAAGAGGAAGCAGTGTCTGCCAAACCTGCAGGAAGAGGAATGGAGCAGAGAGAGCTCAATAATGTTCTCAGGCAGCTAAGAGTGGAGTTTGTTTCCGTCTGAGAGCTGCTGATAGCATGGCACCATCCATATGCCACCAGCGGTCTGTTTTTCACTTTGTAAGAAAACCTAAGCAGTGTATTCTAAATGAATTCACTGCTGGATCACAGTGTGTGTCTGTAATCAGCACTGGGTCAGTGCAGCTCCAAACTCCTCCTGCTTTGGGATATGGATGTGCTGGTTGGTGATTACTAAGGTATTTCTGTGGAAAGCTTCTCCCAGCCCAGGTGTGTTTTCCTTTTTAACTAAGATTCTCTTGCCATTCCCTAGGTTTACTGGCATCCGTTCCTTCATGTGTGGAAGATCTCAGTAGCCCGGTCACAGACTCAGCTTCAGGGCAGGGCTGCAGCACCAGTACAGGTGAGTTGGAGCTGACTGTGCTCTTGATTTTCATGTCACCTTAAAGGTTATAGGCAGGAGAGGGTCCTTTTCTAATAAGAAGAGGGTGTGTAGCTAGGCAAATGTAGATTACATTCACATTGCTTTACGCTTTCTTCAGAAGTCCCCAGTGAGCCTTCATTTCTAAAAGGGCTAAAGAATAGGAGTTCGTTACTGTGAATCTTTCACTGCCTGTGTGGGATCATATAGAGTCACTTGAGGTGCAGATCACTGTAGGATTGATCAGGTATAGTTAAGTTGTCCTCTGTCGAAGGAAGGTACTTTTGTGTTTGTTCTGGGTGACTTTTTTCTGCTTTTAATAATGATTTTTTTTTTTTGATAAAAAGTTTTCTGGGAGGCTGTGACCCAAGGTCTCTGTGTTTGTGCAGAGAAATTTGTTTTCTTTCTCCCAGCCTGGTGGCAGGTTAGGCCATGGGTGTACTTGCGAGGCCACCGAAATGCAGGGGAACCATTGCAGTGACTCTTCTTCCTTCTCCAGCAGCGAGGCTGTCTCAAGCAGACCAGGCTTCTCCAAAACGCAAACACGAGGGAGCGGAAGAGCCGTGCCCTGAAGAACTGTACAAACGAGCCAAAGTAACAGGTCTCCCCGCTTCAGACATCCCTGGAAAGAGTTTGTGATTGTGAGTACTTCCTAATGTGACCTGGCCTAAACTACCTGGTTTGGAAAGCTAACAAGGCTCCATCTTTACTCCCACCATTTTAGTGAATAAAACGGACTTCCTTGTGGAGAGCCTTAGAAGGCTCCTAAGTGTAATTCCACAGCCCAGAAATCTGGCTGTGGTCTGCCTGCCAGTTGTTTGCCCTTTGTGTAACACGCTGTTAACTCCCTTCTCCAGTGGAGAGCAGTACCCTGCTGCTGGAGCTGTCATGCAGCACAGTTGTTGGTGCATTTGCTCTTGTGAGGCTGCTTCTCCTTCACAGAGTGGGCTCACAGCCAGGTTTTCCTGTCTGATGAGGGTATGGGCTAGAGCAGGAGAAGCAAGCAGGTCCAGTCATCTGCCTGCAGTGCTCCAGATCCCAGGAGGAAAAAGGAGCTGGTCACATGTTCTGCCAACTTTTCAGTATGACAGGGGAGGTCAAAGCAAATTCTCTTTTTACTTTCTCCTACAGCCAGCCATAAGCACCTTGCAAATGAAGAGGGAGAGTGCTGAAGAGGTGACCAGAAGAGTAGGAACTGCTGTCACAGAGGAACTGGAAATTGCGATCTGCAACAGAAAAATCCAGGGTCTCCTATAACTGTGTCATTCCAACAGCTGCCACAGAAGGGCACTGCATTACTTGTTCTTGGGAATATTTGGCCTTCTGGTCTCCAGAGAGCCAAATACATCTCTTCTCAGCCATGCCCAAAGTCTGCCCACATTTAAGAGGGCAAGATCAGTCTGTTAACTTGCTCACTCCCAGGTGTACCTTTCTTTTCTGACAATGGCTCAGTGCACATGACTTGATGCATTGATGTAGGAATCAGCATCTGCACATCTCAGAAATAGTGAATATCCTTTCTCATTAATAGTACTTGGTAGTGATGTATGCTGATAAATTCAAATTATAGTAGGAGTTAAGAAGGAAGCTGCTCCAATGTCAAAAATAGAGTACCCATCCTATGAGGGAACAGGGAAAATTCGGTATTTCTTTCATTAGTCTAGGCTGACAAGGAAGAAAACGCTTTCTGAGTAAATCAAGGTAATGCTTATGTGGGATGGGAACAAGATGAAGGTCAACTGTAGCACAAGAAAGGCACTTAGAACTTTTCCTGCAGAAGAGCCTTGCCACTGCGAGGTGAGCCATGGTGCTATTGCCTGGAATGGGCAGCTTCAGAGCTGTTTGACATCCGGGGAAGAGGAACTCTCTCCGACTCCCTGAGAGGAGGCTGTAGCCAGGTGGGGGTTCTTCTCCCAAGCAACCAGTGACAGGACAAGGAGACACGGTCTTAAGCTGCACTGGGGGAAGTTAAGGCTGGACATGAAGAAAAAGTTTTGCACAGAAAGAATGGTTGGGCATTGGAACAGGCTGCCCAGGGAGGTGGTGGAGTCGCCATCCCAGAGGTGTTAAAGAAAAGATTGGATGTGGCACTTGGTGGCATAGTCTAGTTGACATATTGATGTTCGGTCATAGTTGAGTGATCTCAATGGTCTTTTCCAACACAGTTGATTCTGTGACTTCGAGGAGGAGGCAGTATCTCAGAATAGATCTGATCCAAGTAATAAGAAAGCTACACCTGGGCCCAGCACTCCGCAGCATTTCCTTTCCTGAATGAGAGCTCTCAAATGAAGCCTGTGTCTGTGCAGTGCCTCAGACTGATAGAGGATGTATTACACATCAGCTCCTTGAAGTGAGTCTTCCTCGAGCTCAGAGTCCTGTGTCCATTCTGTTCGCTCTTTTCTGTATTGGCACCTGTGTTTTGATTTCCACACAGTAAACTCCTGTACCTGCCCACTGTTCCTCCTTGCCCCTTGCATTCACGCTGGTGCTTTGTAGCCTAGCGAGGTGATTGTGTAGCTTTCCTGGCTCTTAACCATACACTCCTTGCCGGGTCCTGTTACTTGTCAGGTCAGCAGAGTGCTGGCAGAGCGCCTCTGCCTGCTCCAAAGAGTGCAAGCGAGGGTAGAAGTGCAGAAGATTCTCTTGTGGCTCTTTCCAAGAGAAATTAGATTGAGTAGCTCGTCCCGTGCAATGGGCTGCTGTTGGCACTGTTTTCATTTGCTGTCCAAAACCTTTCATCCCTGCCTGACACAGACTGTGTGGGGCTATATGTGAGCTTGTGCAGCTAACTGCTTGGGGAGTACAGGAGTTGTCTCCCACTGGGATAATCGGATTCAGTTTTGGAGCCTGTGTTTGAACCAAGAGCAACAGGGCTGTGAATAGAAACTGAGTCAAATGTACCTGAGAAACCTGAAGTGGTTGAATTGAGTCTGTGAATAAATTTAATGAATAGCTGAATAACCTTTTCTTCCCATCCCCTGGGGCATTGATTTTATGTTCTTTTTCCACAGAGAGTCCACTGGGCAGACTGAACAAGTAAACAAAAAGTCACTTTTCCTAACCTTGCCTTCTTCTGAACTACTATTCATAGTCTGTCTGGTGGATAACCCAGTCATCAACCAAGTCTTGTCCCCTTCAGTCTGACCCAGCTGTTACTCCCACTGTCTTGAGGGTAGAAAGGTATTAAAAAAAAAAAAAAAGAGATACTCCCCTCCCCCTATCTTCTGCTGCAGAGAGAAGAAAGGGGAAAGACATGCACTTTGTACACACAGGTTACAGAAATTGTGACTTCTGCATTTGGAGAGTTTCATGCTTAGGCAATTGTCTGTAAATAAAACTTTTTATAAATGTCTTTAACCTTCTTTTTGCTGTCATTCAAATTATTTCACTTGGTAAATTGAATTTCTGTGGATCTGTGGGGGTAAAGAGTCAAAGGGAGGAGAGGCTACGTCTCCTAAGTGTTCTAGAAGGCTTTGTGGAGGCAGGGGAGATCACACGTGCAAGGTTTGTCAGTACCTGGAAACGGATGGTGATATTTGGAAGAGCTGCAGCTCAAGTAGTAGCACTGGGAATGGCACAGACACATCGGGCCAGCCAAAGAAAGATAAGGAAAAACATCCTTCAAGAAACCACCTAAGTAGGCTGGGATTCATCCACTCTGGCCTCTTTTCCCAACTGAAATGATAAAGGTGGGAAAGACTGTGACAAGTAGGGAAGGACTCTTCATTGTTTTTGTTAATATTTAGAATTGGGCACCTTTGCTTAAAGTACAAGATGGCAGATTGAACAAGTCTACATCTTGCTTAGCTTTGACAAGTGACAAGTTCTTCCTCAGCTGTGGGTGCTAACAGTTTGAGTTCAAGAAGACTTGGCCAATTCATGGGGAAGGAAAAAGCCATCAGTAACCACTAGTAAAGATGCCATCTTTTTTTCAGAAGCAGGACTGGTGGAGGCTGTTGTAAAGAAAGTAGCATGGAATGGATGCCACAGTTTGTTTTGTGTGTCTCAGGGCAAGCTGGCAATTCCTGATCTGACGTAGGCATCCCCAGCACGGGCACAGTGTGGGCTCTTTGCTCGGGCACTGGGAGCAGTTGCCTCTTGATGCTCTGAGAGCAGTGGCTTTGCTGGGATGCTCCCCTGGGTGGTGTGAAGGCTCCTTCCACCTGAGGGTGGATACTGGGGCAGAGAAGTCATACAGAGCTGTGAACAATTGTTCAGCTTGGGCCTCCAGTCAGTGACTGAGCCTTGGCTAACGACTCCTGAGGTAAGTCATGAACTGGTATTAAATACACTAGATTTAGCAAGCACACAATCAGAGTCAAGTTCTTGTGCATCCTGCCATCCTTGGTGCTCCTGTGAAGACCCACTTACTGGAACCTCTATCTTAGCAGAGTTACCTGAGGTACATAACTTTGCTGGTGCTTGAGAAAAGTCCCTTCCTCCACATATCTTCTGTCTGCACAAGGAAGGAGCTGGCGTGGCTTCAGGAGGGGCTGGCTGAAAGGTCTGAAAATAGAAAGCACACCTGGATATGAAGACATGGAGCTGGAAATGGGGGCATTTGAGATAGAGGGGGAAAGAGCAGTGAGAAGAATGGCTGATGGAAAGAGAGCAGAGTGTCGGTCTGGTATCACAGCTACATCTGGGTGGGGATCAGGTGGTTCAGCTGAGGAAGAGGAGCAGGAAAACTCAGTACATAACCTGTCAGGTTTCCTTTAAGGCTGAGAACGGTTGGTCTCAAGTGAACCCAATGACCGGTTGGAAAATTAGAAAGACAAAAATGAGCAGATGCCTCGTGAGCAGGGATTCTGGCTAGGACCGAATTGTAGTCTCTTAATTTGCAGCAGATGTGTATGCACTCTCCCAGGGGCCCTATGCTCTGCTGTGCATCTGAGGAATAGACCCGACTGACAGTACTGCAGCTAGAGAGGTCAAATTGGGTCTCCTACCAGGCCAGCCTGAGCCGGGGCTGGTGACAGGACTAAAGCTCAGGTCACTAAGGGGTGAGCTTTTGGTGCTTGGCATCCAAGGAGAAGGTGAACTGCAGTGGTGGTCATCTGTCTGTGGGACAAGGCAGCATCCTCAGCTTCTATCTCAGCCCTGAGGCCAAATAACGGCCCTGCTGCAGAGAAATCACATTTTGGTAGGTGGGATTTGTGCTTTGAGTTGGAGCTACATCAAAGCTCTCCCAAAGCTCCCTGAATGAATGCTGCTGAGTCTTTGGGGTCCTGCATCTAATACAGTTCTGTCTGTGCATCCAAACGGCAAAGGGGACACTTAAATTGCCCTCAGGAGGCTGCCCCAGGGTTACCCCCGGAGGTGTGTGCTTGTCTGCACACTAGTCCAGGAGTAACATCTCTTTCCCGTTTGTCTGGCAGGAGACCAAGACTCCTGAGAGAGAGCAGGACTGTATGCCTTGGAGGCCTCTGCTTGCTCTTCTCTGGAGGAGCAGCTGACGTCCTGGGCCTTGGCCAAGAGCTAATGCCATCGCCTCAATGACAGTCAGCTCTGTGGCGTGAGAAGCACTGTCAGGATCGGATGTATCTTTCATGTTTGAACTGCTAAAGAAGTGCCACTTGTGCCGTCCAGGACTGTCACAGACAGGGACTGGGAGCACACTGGGCATGCAGGGAATAGGGAAAGTTCTCCTGTTCAGGTACAGAAGTAGCCTTGGGATCTAAAAATACTGATGCTGTCCGCTTCTGCTCACAGCACAATCTGCACAGTTTTCTGAGATAGCCTGCAAAGCATGGGGAGGAGAGGCAGGGGAGAGAAACCTGCTCAGCCCAGTAAGGAGAGCAGCAGCAATGACTACCCAACCCAGAAGATAAAATGCTTCTAGGAACATAGCTGAATGCAGAAGTGGGTCTGCCCTTTCTGGGGAGAGACCTGAAACCTTGAGATGTGTTTTCCCCCTCCTTTGTGCCTGTGGAAGGTGTGCGTACGCTGCTCTTTGAATTCCCTTTGCAGTGCTCGCAGCCCTGGTAAGCTTCGACAGGGACAGGGCTTGTACTGGGGCTGCCAGACCTGTTGCCAGGTGCGGCAAACACGCCGTGGGTGCCAAAGCGCAGCGTGCTTGTTCCTGCTGCCTCCAGGCACCTCCCCGCTGCCGAGGAGAGCCTGCAAGTGGCCCTCTGTGTCCAGCCCCTCGCCCCGGGCTGCTGCCTGCCCGCTCGACCAGCCGGCCCCGCTCCTGGGGCTGCTCCTCCCGGCCCTGG
>VWZN01005429.1:177706-191847 GCA_013396955.1 Regulus satrapa | reverse complement strand
GCTGCTTAGCCCGCCCGCCCAAGCCATGTTGGCCCTCTCCCCACACATACACCACTGCAGCTTCCCAACCCCCTGCTCGCCCTCATGTCCCCCTCACACCTCACTCCCGCCCCCTTACCTGCCTTATCTCCTCTTCCAACACCTCTTCCTTACGGTAGAAAAATGCTTCATCTTCTCTCCCCTCCTCAAGCAAAGCCTTTTTCCAGCCCTTTCCTAGAAATCCCAGGTGCTCCTGCTTCCTTCCTGCCCCTGTGAAACAGGAACCCCAAGTGAGACGGTGGGAGAGTGCCAGAATTGATCCTCTTAGCCATACCGAGTGCTCCCATCGATTTGGGATGCAGGGGGCTGTGTTTCCTCTGAAACCCAATGAGGCTTGTCACAGGGACTTCCGATGGCATGGGCCAGGCCAGAGATGCCTGGGGGTTTCGGAGCCTCTGGTGCCTGCTGAGGGTAGCTCTGGGACAGGGGTGTGCCGGGTGGGCAAGGGAGGAGCCCTGCCCCTGCCCGCAGGTGTGGTGTTCACTTGCCATCGGGGGAGGTTCACTGCTCCAGGCAGCTGTGCCCTCGTCAGCCATTGCTCTCTGCTTGCCTCTGCCACCCAGGGGTGCTGGGGAGGAGCACGAGAAGGGGGGGATTGATACCAGCTGCTTTGCATGCTGAGATTTTGGGTGGAAAGGAGGGGATGGTCCACACCGGCGACCACAGCTAAGATCATGCCCTCCTCTGTCAGGCCCAGCCCCTGAGGCTGGGGAACCCGTGGGTCCCTGTGAGGAAACAGATGGGTGCACTCGAGCAGAGGTGGTGTTCAGGCAATTAATATTTGAAGGATTGCTCTGCTTCTGGACCCCCTTTGCTGGTGGCTCCGGGTCTTTGGCAGCTGCCTCCTATTGCAGCGCTGCCTGTGAGAGCTGCTGGGAGCTGTTGCAACATGGCTGGTGTACCCTGCAAAGGGAGCGATTAAACGCTGCCTCTGGAATCATCCACCATGGAGAAGGGGCTTGGCCACCGAGCCGGGGGACGGAGGCTGAGCTGCCGAGCAGCTCAAGGGCTACCACCTGGCACTGTCCTGGCTGTCCCCTGGGCACCCTCCTGCTCCCCAGCAAACAGCCATCCCCTGGGAAGGAGAATGAGCTGCTGCTTCTTGCTGTGCCTCAGACCTTTGGAAAATGAGCCCCATGCGCTGCCAGCCTGCTCCAGGGAAGAACTGACCCCTGAAGGAGGCTGTGCAGCTGGGTGGAAAACAGGGGAATCAAGGCAGGAGTGCAAAATCTTCCCCGGGCAGCAAGCTCGGGGTGTAAGTGGAAGAAAATGCAGTGATGTGTCTGAGCCAGGGGCAGGGTCTGGCAGATGAGAGGCGATGTTGTGGCGGGGAGTGTCGTGTGAGGAGGGAGCTGTGCTTGTGGAACGCAAGCCGGGTTACGTGTCACAGCTCGGTTTGTGCGTGTCCCAGGTCCCCCATCCCAGCATCCCTGCTGCAGGGCCCAGCGAGGGGCTGTCCCCAGATGAGCTGGACCCAGCAGCGATGAGCGCGGTTCAGGGTGAAGGCTCAGACCATGGCTGGCAGTGAGGTGAGCCCTGCCCTCTGCCCCTGCTTGCTGCCTGCAGGG
The DNA here is from genome assembly GCA_013396955.1 of Regulus satrapa. NCBI lineage: Eukaryota > Metazoa > Chordata > Aves > Passeriformes > Regulidae > Regulus > Regulus satrapa. The sequence continues at coordinate 190,240 of VWZN01005429.1, read as the reverse complement.
TGAGGTGTTTCAGATTTCAGCCCTTTGGTACATGCCCCCCCATCCCCAGCTCCGAGTGGTGACATGCCAGCCCAAGCATTAGGTGATCGGTTGGCATGAATTGAGAGAAGGCTTGTCCTGGCCAGCAAGCTGACTGAAGAGACCAGGCACAGTGGCCTGGCAGCGATGGTTTGGTGCTGTCTGAGAAGAAGTGGGAGGTTAAAAGGACGGTAGGTGATCCCTCCTTTAGCCAGGAGGTCCTTCAGAGGCGTGTCTGTTCATCACAGAAAAGAATAACAGCATTTTAGAAGACAGCAGTAAAAAAGTCATTCTCATCCAGCCTCCCAGTTGTTCTTAAGCTTCCCAAAGCCTTGCAGTGTGATCTGTGCTCACTGGAGCTCCTTAATGTCTTTCTCTGGGATGCTGTGTTGCAGCTCCTTGCCCTGCTCTGAAGCTTTGCCAGTGCTTTGTGGCAGGCTTTCCTGTGAGGGCTGTCTGGGGCCTCTCTGGGTTAGGGGTCCCTCTACCCAGTGTTAGAGGGGCAGGAACACTGGCACAGTTGGGGTGCAGCTGGATGCAGGGCCTTGCAGGGCTCACAGTGTTACCTGCCCCACTGTCCCCAGGACTGTGGCTCTAATTTAGCTGGAACCTGGGAGAGAGGGTCACTGGCTGATTCCCCTTTATCTCCTTCAGCTTTCCCTGATAAAATCAAAGGGCATCCACTTAGGTACTGGGCAGGAAGGCATGGAGGGAAAGAAGCCCTGAGGGATTTATTTCCATAGGTTGGGAGAGAGGGGAAACTACTCCACTACTCAGGAAGCCCTGTCAGAAATCCCAGCCCATTGGGAAGGGAGGGGGTCTCCGGGGGAAGAAGTTCTCTCCGTCTTGTCGGGGAGTTCAAAGACGCACCTTCAGGCTAAGGCAAAAATCAGTTCTAGCACTGTGGTTTGTTTTATATGTCTGTCGTGCTCATCTGGAGCTGTCAGCAAAGGCTGCTTGGAAGCAATGAATGAGCTGGGCGTCAGAATGGGGCTACCTGTCTGCTCGTGAGGGGAGACGAAAGGGTTGCCTTCCTCTGATGGAGAGAGAGAGGCGCCTTCTCATTGGTTCGAATAAAGCATTCTCTGTGGCCATTGAGATGGAAGAAAAAGTCAGGGGCCAGCCAAATGTAGGTTAGTATTATTTTTTTCCACTGGTGCTGGTTACAGACTCGCACACAGCCCCTCGCTGCAGACTATCAGAGTGTGGCTCGGGTAGCTTGTTGGAGCACCCAGCTTCATCACGCCATGAGCCCTGGCTAAAGCCCTGCATGGAAAATCCTCTGCAGTGGCAGTGGGCTGACAAGGGATGGAGTCAGGAGAGGCACAGCAGCCAGGACTGGCTGTTCTTAGGACTGTGATCAAGTTGCTCCTGCCATGGGCAGGTAACATCTGCCTCCGTTCGTGCACCCACATGTGTAGTCTTGCTCACAGTTCCTGAGGATCCCAAGTTCATCAGTTCTCATGCATAACAGCAGGGCTGCCTGCCTTCAGGTGCCTCTTGGCACATCCTTCAGGAAAGCGCTCATAACCTGCAAAAGGACAGGGTTCTCCCACCCTCACAGGCAGAGACGGAGTCCCACATACCTGTGATGCCGTGGCCATTGGCAGGGGAAGTTGGCCAAAATACACATGTAGGTCCTGCTCAGACTTTCACTGCCAGTGATGGAGCTGAGAGGAGTCAGCGCTGTTTCATTTTGCTGGTATTTTTAGCCTCTTTGAGAAGCGAGAGAGGAAGGAAGGGGTGTTTCCAGCACAGGGAGCAGAAGTGGGTAATAGAGAGCCTTCCTTATATTTCCTAGGAAGTCCTGGAGCATCCATGTGAGAGGAGCAAAGGGCATGAGTAATGCAGAGATAGAGGTTTCTTTATTCATTGCATTAATTGAGGTTTCAAGCATTTGAGGTGCCTCCAGGCAGAGCTGATAGGAAAGATGGAGTCCTGGATGCTGTTCCTGTGGGGCTGAGTGACAATGACCACAGTATCACAAGTGACATTCACCAGCGGTGCGACACTGGCGGGGAGAGAGCTTGCAACAGGTTAACTCAGCAGGGCAGTCCAGGCCCAGAGCTGGACTCCTGTGGACATCACCTACTTTAAATCTGTCCAGAAGCAGAGCTGGGTCCCAAGCAGGTGGTGGGAGATGCACTCATTACTTGAAGCTCCGGGAGCGGGTGTCAGTGAGGAGCAACAGAGCCGTAGTGTGGTGGGTGGCAGTGAGGGTGCCACCCACTGTGTAGCAGAGTGGGTGCAGCTCATGGGGAGGGCGATGCCCTGTCCCCATCTCAGAGTCCTGATGGGTTCCTCTTCTAGAGCCACTTTGGCTTCATCTTGATGGGGCAAGGAGTGAGTGGGTCTGAGGTATGGGAGTGGCAGAGGATTATCTGAGGCCACTGTGCCAGAAGTTTGTCAGCAAGACCTGATAGCCTCTCCTGGGAAAGACCCCTCTTTCCTTCAGCAGCAGAAGAGGGGGGAGCTGGCAGAGCAGCTCACGAGGTATTTCTCAGTGGGAGTTAGAGGTTGGGGAAGCCCAGGGATGATCCTGCCTGAGGCAGGAGTGGGTCTGGGGGTTAGGTGGGGGCAGACAGGGAAGGGGCAGTGCTGCTAGCACCGCTCTGCACTGGCTGGGCTTGTCCCTTGGCGAAGGTGCTCCCCTGGGCTCGGAAGAGCAGCTGGCCATGACGCCCGTGCCGCTGTGCTGGAAACACTCTGGCCTTTGCACCAGTGAGGGGCCTCGCTCCACCTGGTGAGAAGCGGACAGATGCTCCTGCCTGTGTCCCCCTGCTGTGGGGGACAGCAATGCTGCAAGGGCAGGAGGAGGCAGGTGCTGCGGGTTTCCATGATGGGGTTAGCAGATCCCCTGTGCCCACTGTGGGTGCTAAGGAGCTGAGTGCTGGAGTAAGACCAGGAGCCAGGCTGGCTGGCTGGCAGGCAGAGGCAGTCAGCATCCCCAGCAGAGTGCAGGGACTTGGCTCTGGCTCAGCTGGGGAGGTTATTTTTTTTTATTTTTTTTTTTTCCCCTCCAGGACAGCTGATTCCATCTATTTTTAATGAGCTTCCCCAGGTTGCGCAGTGAGGATACAGAGCAGCACCAGCAGCCACAGACTGCAACGGGGCAGGCAGAGAGGCAGTGGACACCCGGGGCTCGGCTGTCATCTGCCTCACTACTCCTCGCAGCAGGTCTGGGTTGTTTTTTTTTTTTTTGTGTGTGGGAGTGTGTCCCCCAGAGAAGGGGGGTGCTCCTCAATGCAGCTGCCCTTGAAAATGGAGTCGAGCACCGAGGAGGAGAGCTGGCTGGAAGATCAGTGGGAGAAATGGTAGGGGACCGGCTGGGCCTAGGGGAGGGGGGAGTGTCCCGCGAGCATGCAGGGGAATGAGGTGCAGCCCCTTGCTCCTGGGCAAATCACCCTTCTCTGTGAGTGATGGCCACAGGACAGGAGCAAACTTGGCACGCAGTTGAGCCAAAGTTTTCCTGGCTGCGCAGAGAGCCGTGTGGCAGCCAGGCCCCTGAGTGGCAGAAGGTGTCTGGGCACCTCCTGCTGCGCCCCAGCATTGGCAGGCAGGGCGGTGTGGGGAGCCCGCCCAGCCTCTCCCCGTCCCTGAGAGCGTGGACAGGGCTGCCAGTCCCCATCCTGGAGTGGGGGCACTGCCCCCCTGTCAGGCTGCTCCTGCAGAGCCAGGCAGCCCTGGCAGCCCCTCGGCAATGCTGTGCCCCTCAGCGGACGCCGCCGTGCTCACTGCGCTCCCACAGCATGGCGGACGGAGGCCCGAGCATTAGCAATGGATGGTGTCCCACCCTGGCGACCCGTGTAACCAGAGAAAAAATCAATTTGTGCTTTGAAGGCTCATCATGAGCCTCCTGCTCCGCGTTGCCTCCCTCCCATGGGCAGCAGGAGGAGATAGGCAAAGAGGGAGGGGTCCAGTCATCCCACCCTGTGCTGAAGGCTGTGTCCTTGCATTCCTGTTGTGTCTTGCAGGGGCTGCCTCCATGGGTATGGTTGTTCCTGGTTGTCTTCACCCCAGGAGACCACTACTGGTGGGGTCCTCAGAAGCACAGAGGGAAGATGCTGCTTCCCCCATGGGCTTCTCCCATTCTTTTCCCTCTCCGGGAGCTGGGACAGGGGAGATGTTACCCCTCCGTGGCACTGGGTTGGTGCCACTGCAGGGGGGAGCCCAAGATGTGCAAGCAATGCTTAAAGTGAGAGTGGGAGTTCTGCAGGTCATAAAACACCATTCTCATTCCTTTCTCACTGCACTGCTGGGGGCCAAGCCAGAGAGGGGTGATGGGCTTGGCATAGCCCTTTCACCCAAGTGTCTCCCAGCCAGAAGAGCTGGGAGCAGAGGGAAATGGTGGCAAGCAAAGCAGTGTCCATGGCCACTCCAGACAAAACTCAGGGGTCTGAGTATGTTGGCCAAGGGCTTTTGAGTTGGGCTCTTTTGTTTATCCCTGTGGTAATGAATAAGTGAGAAGAGCATTGAGGTACCACCATTGAAATATTTTAATGCTCAGAAGCCAGGAGCACCTCACCACTCCCCCGGGGCTCATCAGCACATTTTGAGCTGCTAAAAGGATCTCTCTTGTTTTCGAAGGGGTGTAATGAATCTGTGTGGCTGGGGCTGACAGCCCTAAGGGACCCCTGAGGCCATGCAGACCAGCCAGCAGCACCATATTCACAAGGATGCCCTGTGAATATTCACCCTGGGGAGTGATTTTGGTGAAGAGGGAGATTGCTGTCCTCTCTTACTCCAGGCAGCTGGGCTGGGACATCCCTCCCAGCTGCAGCTCAGAGGCTGGTTGTGCCATGGCTGAGGGGTTTGCTGTGCTTACAAATTCTGTGGGTCTCCAGGTGGTCACCTGTCCCAGCAGGTCCATCCTCCAGCTGTGCCCTGTCAGGACCCCCAGCCTTTCCACTTCCTGTAACCCCAGCCTTTGCCCTGTTGGGTATCTGTGCCCAGCTGGGACAATCCCTGAGGTTCCCTGGGATGGTCATCCTAGAGCAAACCTCCTGTGAGAGGGCTGGCTGTACTGCCTGTTCCATGTTCTCTTGACCTGCATGTCCCTGCTGTCTTGGGTCAGGCAGGGACTGCTTTGGGACACTCTTCTCCTGCCTCCCAACAGCCATGAGACCATGCTGAGCTCAGGCATTCAATGGGGACAGACCTACCCCTCTGGGAAGGAGCTGCCTTCCCACTCTTTCTTCCTAGTAGAGACTGGGACAGCCTCTCCTGGGGTGTCAGTTCTGCTCCCAGGCACCGTGACACCCTGCACCCTCCTGTCCACCTCTGGGGCAGTGGGTGACCAGGCCATTCCACTTCCTCCAGGCTCACCCATGACATCAGCCTTGAGGAATTTGAGGATGAAGACCTCTCTGAGATCACTGATGAGTGTGGAATCAGCCTGCACTGCAAGGAGAGCCTGGCCACCCGGGTAAGTGTGATGGGGATGGGAATGGGGACAGGGATGGGCAGAATGTGCCAGTGGGGCAGGCAGGATCATCAGCCCACATGCAGGACCACCAGATACCCAGGCGAGTGATGCTTTCTCTGGAAGCCCACTGCCATGGCCCCAATCCCCTCTTGCTTGGCAGTGCCCTCTCCTCACTCTAGCACAGTGCAGGTCCTTTCTGAGCCAGCAAAACTCAAGGGACAAAAAAAAACATCTCAAAGCTGGTGCATTTTGGTTCCCCCTGTGCTATAGAGGCTGGAGTTTGTTCCTCAGGGATGAGCCCAAGGATTTGGGTGCAAATGGGGACATGCCCCCATTTGAGCAGGATGACCGGCGAGCATCTGGCTCCCGACAAGAGTTCTGAGGAATCAAGGACATCTGCAAAGTGGCACCCAAGTTCCTCCCTGGGCTGTGCCTCCTGTCCCCACATGTATCCCTGGAGCTGGGGATGCAGCTGGACTGGCATGGTGAGAGCTGTCCTCTGCTCACCCGAGGTGTTCTCTCTGGCTTGTTAGCTTGCTTTAGTTAGAGGTGTTCACAGGTCTTTAGGAGGCTGGAGACCTGGAGGCTCCTGGAGCAGGGATCAAGGAGGTTGCTCTGACACCAGCAGGCAGCAGGTGGAATAAAGATAGGAGCTGGGTCAGCCATCTATCTTAGAGCATGCTGCAAAGAACCTGATGGAGTTCACACCATTTGAGCTTCCCTAGAAGGCCATGGGGGCAGAAATGTGGAGATAAATTGATAATTAAATTGGATTTGGAAATATGTAGGCTGTTAAAGGAAAAGCCATGGCCTGAGCGTTCTCCCACCACTCCAGGAATCACAGGCACACCACTTGAGACTTTTAACTGCTGGGAGCAGAGTCTCTTTGTAGCGGACAGCTCCAGTAAGCTGACAGGTGCTCTTTTCAACCTCTCACTCAAACACACACTCCTCCTTCAGGCTCGACCCTAGGTTTCCTGCAGCAAAGCCTTGGGCTCAGATTTTATACAAATAAATAGTTTAGTGGTACAGCATTAGGTCAGCTCAAGCTGGGTGCCTGTGGAAGGGACCCTGAACAAAGAAACCCCTGGGCAGTTATACCCATACAACTCATGCACCTACTCCTCAGACACTCTCCATGCACCTCTTGGTCCAGTGGTGATTTTTGGTCTGGGGTCTTCTAACATTTACTGGGTTCTTTCTCTGTGTCTGTGCAGGCAGGCCATACACTGTTCTTATCTTGTGGAGTTACAGCTTCTGCTGACAGCTGGAGTCTCCTTGTCTTCTGGTTTGTACTTCTGGTGCACCTGCTCGCTGGCAGAGCATGGGGAAATTAAAAAAAAACAACCCTAGGCTTGGGATAAACACTATTCAGCAGCAACCACAGCAGTATCAGTGTTATCAATGTTCCTCTCATAAGAAAGACAAAACACAGCACTGCACCAGCTACTAGGAAAATTACTAGGAGAATTAACTCAATTCCAGCCAAAAACATCTCTAGGTGTAAACTCACAGCTTGTCGCCCAAGGCTTCAGCAGATCCAGCTACTGATGCTAGTAGGCAAGTCAAGCTGAGCAAACAACATACTAGATCACACAGTATTATAACCCTATGAACCCATTCTAACTCATTCTAATTAAAACTTACTTATTTAAGCTAAGAGCTAATACCTCTCAAAACAGACTTTCTGCACTTTGTCAATGTGTTTCGTGCTGAAGGATGCAAATGCTGGAGGAGCAGCAAAGTGGCTTGATAATCATTCTGCCCCTCAGAGGAAATACTTCCTCTGCAAAACTGATGAAGACCCAATGAGGAGAGGAAAGGCACAAGAATTTGTCGCAGATTTAAAATTAGAAAGTGAATTTGTGTCGTTTGGAATCCCTCACTGCAGGTGGGAGGGTACAAGCAGACCTCAGCCTTGGGAGGTGAAGGTGTCTTGCTGTGCTCCTTGGTCTAATTCGTGACCTTCCCAGCAAAAATGTGTCTGTTCCCAGATATGGGGCTGCTGCTCAATATTTCTGCTCCAACTGCAGCCTCCCCTTGCTCGAGGATGTTATGGCCAGACTTCCCTGGGACAGTCTGGGCTCATGGGCTGTGTGTGTGCTGAAGGGGGGAGGGATAATGCTGCAGGGAAGACCAAGGGCAAGCCCAGTACTGAGCATCCATGAGGGCACAGCCGCAGCGAGGGCCCGGCATTGGGAGCATCTGCAATAGGTGAGGCAGACAGAGACTGTGGGTGTGTTGCTGGTTTCTTCCCATTACCCATCCCAGTTCCCCACTGCTGGTAGCACCACTGGGCTCAGAGCAGGACTTTTTTTTTTTTTTCCCCTCTCTGCAGATTGAGAGCCCTTGGCTGAAGTTTGGCAGGGATGGGAAGGGGCAAGGGGGACTTCCAGCTCAAGTGCTGCTGCCCTTCCTTGAGGGGGAGGAAAAACACTGTCTTTTGCCTATTTGAAACAGTTTACTCAGGGATTTCTGCATCCTTGTGCTGCAATACAGAGACATGACCCTCAGTAGAGGGTTTGCTCAGGCTCTGGGAGCGAGCCCCATGCCTTCCCTGGGGACAGCTCAGAGCTGCTTTACACAGACATCCGAGTGCACTGAGAATCTGCTGGAGTGGGAGGGAAATGAGAGGCTGCCGTAGGGGAAGCAATGAGTTATTCATAAACACAGCAAAGGAGGAAGCTTATCATGCTCAGAAAAAAAAAATGCCTGCTAAAAATATGTCCAAATGGTTTATATGGGACACGGAGGATTGCCTGAGGAGCAGAACCGAAAGCAGTGACAACAATGGCTGTGAGAGGGGCTTTTCAACCCCAGATGTTGAAGGCGAGAGACAGCGAGCTTTCCAAGCTGATTGCCATCCGGAGCAAGCTCGGGGCGACAGGGTTGCAGGATGTGTCTGATGGAAGGGGTCAGGCCCAGAGGGAGCAGCGTGGCCGGGTCTGCGTGCAGCACGGGGCCAGCAAATCAGTAACGACCAGCAGCCAGCATCAGCCGGTAATTGCATCGGGGGGGCTGGCTGGGGGTGGCAGATGGGGCCAGCGTGTGAGGGCACCGTGCTGATGCCCTGCCCGTGGTGAGCGCCCGGTGCCACAGAGCAGCCCTACGAGGGCCAAAGGGCTGGCCCTGGTCACCCCTGCAGGGCCAGGCAGCTGGGGAAAGCCTGGCAATGGAGCAATGTGAGGTGAAAGCAAGCTGCTGGCTCGCTGGATCACACCAGAGCAGAGAGCGGTGGGCAAGGGGCAAACGGGATCTGGGAGCACCGTGAAACAAGGGGCTGGAGTCATCAAGCTGCCCAGCGGCAAAAATCTGGAGAGGTGGGTAGGCATGGTAACTCAACAGCGAGCAGGAAAGCACTGACAAGGAATGAGGGGACAAACCCTGCCTGAGGGCTGTGAAGGTGACTGCTGGGTGGGGACAATCAGTGATCTTGGTGAAGTGGGGGTCTGGGCAGAGCTGGTTGATGACAAAACCCTGTGTCAGGAACAGGCAGCTGGTGCAGAGGTCAACACCCAAACAGAGATGGGTTTGGGGACGTTTTTGTGGTCCCAGAAAAACCCAAACAGAGATGGGTTTTGGGTTTTTTTTTTGGTCCCAGAAAACCAAAAATGACCTCATTATGGGCTATCTTAGCAGCTCTTCAGAAATAGTGGCTCAGACACACAGAAACTGCAAGGAGGCGTAGACTGATGTTTGTGCTAGAAGGAACTATCCACTGACAAGAACCACACCTCGTGGATGGGAGACCATGTACTAAGAATGAGGAATAATACCGTGCATGGATGAAAAGAACCTTAAATTCAACAAGAAGTTCCCAGTGAATGGAAAGAGAAGTGAGATAGGCTGAGGAGAGGGCATGGAGGAGGAGGAGCAGAGGTGTCTTTGGGGCTGTTGAATGGCAAGGCAGGAGGCCAGCTGGGAGGGAGCAGTGGCCACTGGGGCGAGGGATGCGACCTCCACCTCGCCAATGGCAGCAGTCAGGTGTGTTGAGAGGGATGGTTGCAATAAAACCACCAGACTTGTGGTTTGGCCTTGTTTTAGTGGCTTGGAAACCCAGGGTGACAAACTCTGGTTTCAGCAAGATGGATCCCAGCAAACAGCCAGGCAGAGGTTAATAAAAGTTTAGTGCCTCATCTGTTTTCCAGGAACTGTGGGAAAGGGTTAATACAGGAATGGGGGAGAAAAAAAATTAAAAATTAATACCTCTTTTGGAAATACCTAAGAGCACGAGAACAAGTGCCCAAAGGGAATAGACACAATGCAGGGCTGTGCTGAACCTTCATGGGTCTGCATGGAAAGGTCTGAAGCAGGCATGAAGATACAGATATCTGGAGGAAAGAAACTGTTTCTTCAGCATAATAATACTGCTGGAAATGCCAGGGCCTTTCTCTTGATGTTCAGTGCCACTGATCCAAGTGCTGCTGCTGTCAGCTGCTGCTCCTGGAAGGCCAGCAGGACCCACTGCAAAGGGGGAAGCAGCAGCCATGAGCCTGTGATCCGGGGACTGGTGGGGAACTGGATATGTGGGCTGGGAGCGAAGGACAGGGCAGCAAGGCGGTTGCTTATTCCATGCAGCTTTTCACAGGCTGTCCCATGAAGCTGCCTCTGTGATCCGCGGGCAGCTGTGGCTGTGCCAGGCTGGGGGCAGAGAGCCAGTGGTAGGGAGAAGGGGCACAGTTGTACTTTCTACTCAGCAAGTCCCCCTTGCTTTCCTGCCGCTCACACGCTTTTCCCAGGTGAAGGTTTTGCCACTCCTCCTCTGACAGTGAAGGCTGCGAGAGTGGGATGTACCCATCTTGTGTATAACCCCACTCCTCTTGCAAGAGCCTTTCATTCCTAGGGGAGCAAGCAGCTTCCTCAGGTGGGCAACAGGGGGATGTCCCAGCTTAGACCAGGGGTGATCCCAGTACCTCTCAATTGCAACAGGGCTCGCTCTGCCCCAGCCCCCTGGAACTGTGGATCACAACACTGGGACTGCCAGAGAGAGACCAGTTGCTGGCTTCTGTGACTTTTTGCCATTGGGACTGCACGGTGCAGGTGGGAGGTAGGATCAGCAGGAGCACAGCAGCATCACATCAGTGCCAGGGATAGGTCTGTAAGGAAGCACGAGTGTCCCCATGTCTGCACTGGGGATGAGGCGTGCACCTTGTGTTCATCCTGCCGCAAGGTTTGGGTTACTGCTCTCCCGCACACCCTAATCTCTTCCACTTTGGGAAGTCGCCTCACCATTGCGTCTGTGCTGAGACATAGCCATGCTCAAGCTGATCTTTGAGGACATTAACTTGTTCCTAGAGGGTTTCTGAGGCAGCCTGTTCTGGTGGGGCTGTGTCCTTGCAGTTAGAAAGGCTTCCCAATGTCTATTCCCTGCCTGTGCTTTGCAGATCACTGCAGGTCTCACTCACATGGTAAGGTGATTGATTTCTGTGTGGTTTCAGAATCACTTTGTTGAGCTACAGGCCATAAATAATACCTGCAGTGGCTGTAGTTTCCTCCTAGCTTTTGGACCTGGAATGCTGCTCCCCTGCTAGGGTGCCCTTTTCTTCAGAATGACACTGATTTGCTTTTCTGCATCCTTCTGGGACTTTTCCTTCTCTGAGTTTTCCAAGTGATTGCTGCAGCTACAGGATTTATGGGAGCAGCATCATTAGCAGTCTAGGTTGAATGTCACCAGCTGACTCCAATACACCCACCTTGGCTAGGTGTCATCTATTCAGCTGGCCTTGCCCTCCAGTTCTTTTTCTGTGCCTCGGTTTCCTTGTTAAAATCCAATGTGATTTGTCACAGACAGAAATGCAGAACTTGTGGCATGAAGGCTATTGCTCAAAACAAGGGACTTAAATGTTTAAAGCCTCAAGAGGACAAGTATTGGTGGCAGTGCTTCTCCAGTTGCTCACCCACTGCAGGACTTCAGCAGGACACTGGGGGGAAATTACTCCCCTGAGAGGGTTTGTACTGTGCCTGCAGCAAGCAGAGCCCTGTATGTGCTGGGTTTTGTCTGGCAGTTCAGGAGCTGGTAGCAACAAGAGCTCTTGGAGTGGCTGACAGAGCTTCTGGGGCTCTTTCTTCTCTCATGACTCAAGGAGCACCCTCCATGCAGCAGGAGACATGGATAGGATTCAGCTGCAAAAACCTGCCCTTCCCCACCTCTGCCTGCTGACGAGCTTGCTGTCACCACAAATAGCTGGTAACACAGGGAATTCAACCTGAAGATGCCAAGTTGCTGCCTTCATTGGCTGGCTGCAGCAACCTGGGCATGTGCAATCTCCAGTTAATGCAAGGGAGAGGCCCTGGGAGGGAAACCACTGACCTTTGAACATGCACAGAGGTGCCTTTTCCCCCAGCAACACAGCCACAGTGAGTGTGGTGGGATGGGACACCTGCTCCTCACAGTCCCCACAGTCCCAAAAGGGTCCAGGGGCTGCCTCCAGCCAGAGCACAGCCACCACCAGCAGGTGACTGGAGAGGCAGTGCAGGGCATCCCTCCCATGAGGCCTCAGGTCCCAGTACACACAAATGTAAGGAGCGGGCAGAGAAGGCTTGTCCTAGATGAATAAGACAAGGGGGAAGGAGCTGCTGATCCAAGTGGTTGTTCCAGGGAAGGAGGAGCCTGGCTCCTTTCAGAGGTGTGCAGTGGAAATGTCAACCCCATAGAGAGAAAAAGTAGTAGCAGCAGTAGTGCAGTACACGGGGCCAGAACCCAGCATAGGGGTGGATTCTCCACCTGTGAGGATGTTCCGGGGTGATGGACGAGAGCCCAAGTGATCTGCTCCAGGCAAGGGGTGGACCAAGTCTGATCAAACTGATGGCATGCTTGTATGAGTCCCAGCTGCCAGGACGGGAACTAAGAAAGGGCACGGTCTGCTTTGGAAGGAAGAATCATAGGGCAGCCCAGGCTAGAAAGGACCTCAAAGGATCACCTGGCCAAACTTTGTGTGGGAGAGTTCCGGGTGAGGCGACCTGGCACACTCTCTAGTGGCGATCTGGCACACTCTTCTAGTGGCGTCTTGAAAAATCTCCAGCGATGAGGACTCTACCATTTCCCTGGGGAGGTTGTTCTGCAGAATGGTTGTTCTCACTGCAAAAAAAAA
>VWZN01005429.1:158713-175918 GCA_013396955.1 Regulus satrapa | reverse complement strand
GGGGGGGGGGGGGGGGGTGGAGGAGGGGGGGGGGGGGGGAGGGGAAGCTGATGGTCCCCTTGCCAGGAGATGGTGGAAGCTGTGGAGCTCCCTGGGAGGCATGGGCACAGCTGAGCTGAGGACATGGGGAATGGGAGAGGGGGCTTTGCTGCAGCTGGCAGTGGGAGCCTGGAGCCAGGGGGATGGTGGCACAGGACTGGCTGCATGGCTGGCCAGGTAGGATAGTGCTGTTGGTAGGATCTAGTGAGAGGCTGGTTGTTAGGTGCTTTGGGTTCCTGTTCTGGATGCTTACCTCCAGCCAGAGGCACTTTCTCCCTGGCTACATGCCCTGAGGAGAGGACAGGGTGCAGAGCATCCCTTGGGGACCAGCCTGGAATCTGTCTCCCGTTGTGTAAGACACTGCATCCCCTCGATCTGCCCAGCTCCCCTCTCCTACACGTAGTTAGAAGTGGGATCTCTTGCATCCTCTCTTGAATGCCCAGTTGGGGCACCAGGTACTCTGCCAGACAGGGTGGTCACAAAGCAAGGCATCATCCCACCGTCTGCTCTTGTGATTTTGGTGGATGTCTCAGTTGCTGCTGGGCACTCTATGATCATCATCCCTGGCAGGTGGCCTGGAAATGGTGAGAGGAACATCCCCAGCTTTCCAGAGGGCAAGAAACAGCTGATGTGACTGGCTAGGTTCATCCTCTAAGACTTTGTGAATGCCTCTCCACCCTGGGGGGGCATTATGGACCCCTGAGTGCTCTGGCCCTGTGGGGAAGGATGGGCTCAGTGGGCTGTGCCTGCTGTATTGCTGCCTCGTGTCCCAGTCCAGGCAGCCAGGCAGGCTTGTGTGTGCTGGCCCCGTGGCACTCTGCACGCAGAGGCCAGCGCTGTGACAGCTTGCCTGGCCCACGTCCCAGCCCATCGTGTCCCTGGGAAAGGCCAGCAGGGACGTGCTGTTATTTGCCTTGGCACAGGAGGGACTGATGGAGGCTGTGGTGGGAGGTTGCCAAAGCTCTGTGAAGGGGGTCTCCCCCACCCCATATGGAGGCAGGGATCTGGCAGGCATGGTTTAGCAGCGTGTGACATGATGGAATTTTGGGGTAAAGGCTTTCCTTCATGTTGGTGGGGAAGCAAAGTAAGGACAGGGTGGTTCCTGTGCTGCAGGGAACAGCTGTGGGTTGGTGATAAGGCGTGAGAAAATCCAGGGAGGCCCAGCAAAGCTTTGGTACTTAAAAAAAAACTAACTGTGGAAAATGCCACTGCTGCAGCTGGGACAGAAACACTCAGTGCCCCGTAGGAGGGGCTGGGAGAGTGCAGCCAGGGAGGACTTGGGGATGGAGGAATGGATGAGGGCTGGTGCTGCACCAGGCAGGATGTCACACCCTGCAGAGGCGGGCAGGGAGGACTTGTCCCCCGTCTGCAGGAGGGCCCTCTTTAGAGGGGACTCAGTCCCCTTTTGGTTCCCGGGTCTTGCAGTGAGGCTGAGCACATGTTCCCTTGCACATGCATGGCCAGCCAGCCAGGGCTGGGCAGGGAGGGCACAGCACCCACAGAAACTCACCCAGGCATGGGGAGCATGGATCCTGCCTCTCCTCTGCAGCTGCTCAGGATTGGCATCTGTTAGTGAACTGTGTATGTCGGTGTGTCTGTGTGCGTGTACACTTTTGTACGTGCACACGCTGTCTGTGTATGCCTCTGTATACACCCAATACAGATCTCTCTCCAGGGGCAGACATCACTCTGTCCAGTAGCTGGCTTCCAGCAGCACAACACCTGCTCCTTGGGATTTCCCCCATTTCATTAAGCTGGGTGGTTTGAAGGTAGGCAGGGCTGGCAGGATGGGACCAAAGCATGCAGGCAGGCTCAGGTCTTGAATTTTTTTGTCTTGGGACTGTCCAGCTATGGGCTTCTGCAGCTGAGTTTCCCCTGGTGGATTAATGCAGCCCAGCTGGCTCCTTGCCCACCCTTCAGCCATCATGCCAGCTCTTGCAGCAGCAGCATGGTGAGATGTGGGGCTGGTGGGGGGGTTCTCCCCGAGTGTCACATGCCCCAGCGTGCCCAGCTGAGCAGGGTGCTGTGGACCCAGGGAAGAATGGGTGCTGCCATGCCACTGGCTGTTTACTGTTTGGGCTATAAGGCGGCTTTGTTCTTCTCCTCAGGACACTCTGAATAACAACTCTCTGGGGAAAAAGCACAGTTGGCAGGAGCGGGTGTCCCGGTCGTCGTCCCCTCTGAAAACGGGTGAGTTCTCAGGCTTTTGGCCAGGGTCAGCTCCTTGCACCCTTTCATGGTGCTCAGGAGCCTGAGGCAAGTGGCGCTGGAGCAGGAGGTTGGGGAAAACATACCAAATGGGTGCAGGGTGCATGTCCATCTTGCTCTCTACGATTGCCTGAAAGGAGATTGTTAGTGAGCTGGCAGTCGCGCTCTTCTCCCAAGTAGCAAGCAGTAGGAGTAGGACAAGAGGAAATAGCCTCAAGTTGCACCAGAGAAGGTCTAGACTGGATATTAAAAAAAAAAATTCTTCATTGAAAGGTTGATCAAGCATTGGAACAGGGAAATGCTGGAATCACCGTCCCTGGAAGTGTTCAAAATTGTGTAGATGTGGTGCTCAGAGATGTGGTTTAGTGTGGTGGACTTGACAGTGTTAACGGTTGGTCTTGAGAATCTTAGCAGTCTTTTCCAACTTAAATGATTCCACGATTCTGTGAGTCTGGGTGGCATCCCTGGACACCTTCCCTGTCAGGGAACCTCCCCCTTTGTGTGGCTGTCTACGCCGCTCTCCTCTCCCTGCAGGTGAGCAGACCCCTCCCCACGACCACGTTTGCCTGAGTGATGAGGTCAATCACCAAAACAGCACAACCTCCACCAAAGACCGGGGCACATCCACGGAGAGCCCGTGCCGGCGCACAGCAGCCACACAGATGGCCCCAGCCTGCGTTGCCTCGTCCCGGCCGCCCGAGAAGCACCAGGCCACCGGCCGGGCCCCGCCACACGGTGCCAGCGTCGTGGTGGTAACGAGGGGCCCCGAGGCCCACCGGGACCGCATCCGCTACCAGACGGATGTGAGGCTGGAGGCCACAGAGGAGATCTACCTGACGCCCGTGCAGAAGAACTCGGACCCCCTGGAGAATGACAAGCCGTTCCTGTCCCAGTCTAGTGAGAACCGCATGTCCATCAGCTCTGACATTGACACCTCCGGCTATTCGGCCCTGGCAGGGAAAACCAACCCCTCCATCAGCGAGGAGGACGAGGTGCTGGACTACATGTCCTCCCCTGACAAGACAAACCTGCCCAGGGCCTCCTGCGGTGGTGGGAGTGGTGGCTCCCGGCCAGGGCACAACCTTCAGAGAGCCTCCGTGAGTTCGGACACCAGTGCCCTCTCCTATGACTCTGTCAAATACACACTGGTGGTGGATGAGAACGTGCAGCTGGAGCTGGTCAGCCTCAAGCAGTGCTACTCGGGCTACAGTGATGAGAGCGACTCGGCCACAGTCTACGACAATTGCATCTCTTCGCCCTATGAGTCGGCCATTGGTGAGGAGTACGAGGAGGATGCGCTGAAGCGTGACTCAGTCTGCCTCTCCGAGGACTCCACCCCCGAGGCAGACATCCACTTCTCCAAGAAGTTCCTCAATGTGTTCATGAGTGGTCGGGCACGCTCCTCCAGTGAGTGCTGGGCACTGGGGGGAGGTGGGCTGGTGGCACCTGCCTGTCCCTGATACACGCTCAGGAGACAGGAAGCCACCAGCAGAAATGAGCCCCAGTTCTGCTTGCTGCAGCCTGTGGCTTTTTCCTTGGTGGTCCAGGAGGCATGGTGGGGCTTGGAAAAACTTGATGAGTGTCAGGTGGGGGTGGCAGTAGGTGTTTGAGTCTGCATTGAGGCTTGGCCCAAGGTACGGCCATGCTGAGGGGGAGGCTGAGTCAGCTCACAGAGGGCCATCATATTCCTGGCATGCCACACTCCTCTCCAAGCCCAGAAGAGCACTGGTGGCATTCTCCAGCAGGCAGGGTTTCCCGTGGTGTGGCTGGTCCCATGCAGGTGTCACAGCGGTTTGTGTTGGTGCAGGGAGGTCTTGTTCCCAGCAGGGACTGATGGGCACCAGCGCAGTGGCTCCAGCCATGTCTCTCTCCCGTGGTGTCGCGTGGCTTTATCCTGGATGAGCCATCCTGCAGGAGCCTCAGCAGACGGCCTGGCCCATATCCTTCTCTCGGCTGTGATACTGATCCCTCAATGCTCATGTCCTCCTGTGTCTTTGTCCCCAGGTGCCGAGTCCTTTGGGTTGTTCTCCTGCATGATCAACGGGGAGGAGCAGGAGCAGACTCACCGTGCTGTCTTTAGGTGAGCTTGCGGGCACAGGCAGTGTCCCCAGCCTCTGTCAGGGGAAAGCTGGTGCTGCACTCCCACCATGGTGGGGCTAGCACAAACTCCAGTGTTTCCAGTGTGGGAAGCCCTGGGGAACAAACCAGTGCCTGTAGCTCACGCCCTGCCCAGGAGCAACATTTGCCCAGGCTGCTGCATGGGCAAGACTGCCAAAGGCAGTCAGAGCTTCTGAGGGTGGTGCAGCAGGGGATATACCCTTGCATTAGGAGCCAGGATGCTGCTGCCTGTTGAGCCCAAGCCTCCTCCAGTGCTTCAGTTAGAGTGTCAGGTCCCCGTGGCTACCAGGGCGCTCGCTGGGTCGGTGGTGAGTGCTGCAGCAGTGTGCCAGTGAAAAGGCCACCAGCACTGCTAGCCAGCCAGCTGCTAGTGCCTCTCTGCCCAGGTTTGTGCCTCGCCACGCAGACGAGCTGGAGCTGGAGGTGGATGATCCTTTGCTGGTGGAGGTGCAGGCGGAAGATTATTGGTATGAGGCCTACAACATGCGCACAGGAGATCGGGGCATCTTTCCTGCCTACTATGCTATTGAAGTCACCAAGGACACAGACCATGTAACAGGTACCAAGCCTCTGTGTGCAGCCTGTTGATGTCCCCAGCTGTCCCACATCCTCCCAGTCTGGTGCTGAGCAGGGGGCTGGGGGGAGGACCAAACTGGGCATCCGGCAGGGAGTGATGAGCACCATCTGCTGTGGTGCTGGGAGTTGGTAGCTGGTGTTGAGGGAAGCTTTTCCTGGGCAGGAAAGGCACAGGGCTTGGAAGATGCAGAGGGGTGGTGGAGCTCAGCCCCCATACCTGGTCACCCAGCACCCAGGAGATGATCCCTGTCATGTGCTCTCTCTTCCAGCTCTGGCCAAGAGCAGTGACTGGGTGGACCAGTTTCGGGTGAAGTTCCTTGGCTCCGTGCAGGTTCCTTACCACAAGGGCAATGATGTGCTCTGTGCGGCCATGCAGAAGGTAGTGTCCCGCTCTGTCCCAGGGAGCAGGAGTGCCTGCTCCTTCTGGCAGCAGGGCAGAGCCTCAGTGGGGAATCATTGCCACTGCTCACGAGTCCCACGGCTTTGTCTCTCTCTTCTGCAGATTGCCACCACGCGCCGCCTCACTGTGCACTTTAACCCACCCTCCAGCTGCGTCCTGGAGATCAGTGTGCGCGGGGTCAAGATTGCTGTGAAAGCTGATGACTCCAAGGAGCACAGCAAGGTAGTGCCCTGCTCTCTGCTCATCTCACCCCTTCCCTGATTGCTGCTCTGAGCTGGCTCATGCCCTCTGTGCTACAGGCCATGACTGCATATGAAAATTAAGGGTCTCCACCCCATGTCTGAGGGTGTGAGAAACACCATCATCAGTGTTTTAGGCCCACCATTGAGGTCCTCCATGCCTCACAAGGCCCCAGCTCTGGGCACTATTGCCAGCTGATGCTCTCACAGCTGCCAGGCACGTCACTGCACTGGGATGCTGCGAGCTGAAATGTACCCGGTAATCTGTCAGCTGCTTCTAAACCTTTCTGCTACTATTTTGAGTGGTGTCCTCCAGATCTGCCCTGTAATCTCTTTATCTGGCAAGGGCAGGCTGCTGATTAGCATTCTGCATAAGTAGCCTAGTAAAGCACGTTGGGATTCTGAGCAGAGGCAAGTGAGGGCTTTGCAGCAAGGGAAACCTCCCTTCCCAGCTGGGGGATAGGAATAGCTCATGGCTCTGAGTGCTGTGACAGAGCTGGGCTGATGTTTCTACAAATTATGTCTGGATCTAGAGGATGCCATCAATTTAACTGCACTTCAGACTTGTATAAGTAAGTTTTCATTTCTAGGTGGGACCCTTTGAGACCCAGACTTGAATGATTTGTCTTGTTCTAAGTTATCCCTTGACCTTCTATCTGCTGGTGTTTCTGAGAGCCTTTTTAGTGAAGAAGGAGGGCTGTGTGTGCTGGTGAACAGCTCTGCTGACTCTAGCCTGAGTACAGTCTGACTCAGGGCCTCCAGGGAGCATCCTGCAGGAGCTACTGGCGGTAAAGGCAGCTGGGGTGAGAGCCAGCAGGGCTGCCTGGAAAAGCTCCCTTTGTTCAGGTGCTTGGAGCAATCCTGAAACTGCTGCTGATAGCAGCCCAGGATTAGGCTCCAATTAATTTCACTCCTCAGTCTCCAAGCGCATTTTCCCAGTGGCCAGAGACAAGCTGCCCTGCAGGGGGTGGGGAGAAAAGCTCTGACGGTTCCCCTCTCTCCTCTCTCTCCCCCAGGTCAACAAGTGTAGCCATTTTTTCCAGCTGAAGAACATTTCCTTTTGTGGGTACCATCCAAAGAACAACAAGTGAGTAGCAAGGAAATGTAGTGCAGCTCTCAACAGCAGTAGCTCAGCAGCGAGGCTTTGCTGCCTTCCTGCTCCCTAGGGGTAGCAAGACTGGGGCGAGGAAGGAAATAAAGAGGTTTCCCATTTTGGAGGACTCCCCTTCTCCCGTGAGCCCAGTGCTGCAGCTCTGGACACGGGCTGTGACATGACCCTGGGGTGGCCACCAGGATTTATTGGGGGGGGTGTTCCAAATAGGTCCCAAATCCCTATGCTTAAGGGTGGGTACACCTCAGAGATGCTGGGGGACTTGTGCCTGCTGGTCTGCTGGTCCAGTCACATCCACTTTCTTTGCCCTCAGATATTTTGGGTTCATCACCAAGCACCCTGCTGATCACAGATTTGCCTGTCATGTCTTCGTCTCGGAGGAGTCCACGAAGCCACTGGCAGAGTCTGTAGGGTGAGTCCTGACTGGGCAGGGAAGGCTGGCTCATAAAGGGCAGAAGGAACAAGACAGCCAGGCTGAATCCTGCCATCTCCCCCTACATGTGGGACTTGGACCTGGCCCCAGGCTGGCACCTCTTCCTCAAGTGAGATGCTTGGCATGAGAGCCAGGGCCAACAGGGCTATGGGCATCATATTCCTGACAGTACTGGAACAAGTCCCAGGGAAAGGCTCTGCAGGCAGATGGCTGAAAGTCATGCACTGTGCAGGGAACCAGAGCAAGGATGGAGACCCTCTGGCTCTGATGGCAGGTCTGGGGCCAATGCAGAAGATATCAGGGGCTGGGGAGTCAAAGGGGCCACAGGGTAGGGAGTGAGGGTCAGGATGGAAATGAGGATCTGTAATTGCCTTGTGGGGAGGCTGCTGCTAAGCTTTGCCTGGTGCTGTGTTGCAGGAGGGCTTTCCAGCAATTCTACAAGGAGTATGTGGAGTACACGTGCCCCACAGAGGACATCTACCTGGAGTAGGGGCTGGCACAGGCACCTCCTGCACAGCCAGGGCTGCAGTCTCGCCCCTTCCCCGTGTCGTGCATGGACAAGAGCTGCTTTGAGCCTGGAGGAGGAGGAGCGGGCCCGGGGCAGGGCTCCCCGGGCACGGAGCACCGCCTCTTTTCGTGACTCCCCTTCCTCGGGCTGGGGGGACGGGAGGGGGGAGGGCTGGACAAATTGTGTTTATTGTACAAAATACTCTTAGTTTATTCTATTGGAGAAGCACCCACTGGGTGCCCTGCTTGTGAGCAGCTGAGGGGGGGCAGTAGCGTGCTCATGCCCTTTCCAGCTGCAGGCTGGGGTGACAGCATCTCCTCCCTGTGACCATGGCACAGCTTCCCGTCACATCCATCCGGGGTGACTTTTAATTGCAGTGGCAGAGTCAGTCTCTTGCAGTATGATGACACAGCAGCTACAGAAAACAAGACCCCCATATGCTGGCTCCTGCCTGGGAGATGGGATCACCTCCTTGCCAGGCCCTGGGGTGATGGCTGCTGGGCAGGGGTGGCAGAGGAAGCCCCGGTCTCTCCTCTGCCAGAGCCAGAATGAGATGAGACAGCTTTCCCCTGCCTCTGTCCCCATCCCCACCCCTTCCATCTTGTATCCATGCCCCAGGCAGAGAGAAAAATTCCCCTCGTGCCTCCCTGCAGTAACTATAGGAAGCCTTTCTCTGCCCCTTTCCCCTCTCCCCCAAGCTGCAGGTGGCAGAGGCAGGGCAGGGGCAGCCCAGCTCTGTGGGGCTCAGCCCCTGCATAAAGTTGGGTGTCTGCCCAAAGTGGAGCAGGGAAGGGCTAAAGGCTGCAGGGAGCTGTGCAAAACACCAGGGAGGTAGAAGAGCTCTCCTGGTCCTGGTCCCTGCAGCCAGTGATCTCTGTGCTTCAGCTGGATCTGCTGTGATGGCAACAACTATTAAATATGATGGTTCATGGAGCAGAGCTACTGTGCTGTTTGTTTCCCACTACAGGGGGTTTGGGCCCTGACTCCTCCTTTCCTTTGGGACCCCAAGAGGAGCTGGAGCTTCTCAGTATTGGTCCAAGATCCCCGGTTGCAAACCCGGGAGGCCAGAGATCCTACGATGATCCAAAGGGACCCCTGGCAGCGGTTGCTGCAGCCCTCACCTGCTGGGCTGTGGCGGGGCTCACAGGTGCCCATTGTCGTCGTAGTACTCCAGCAAGTCCAGCCCGTCGCGCTTGCTTTTGCCAGCTTTGCGCAGCTCCGCCGGCCGCTCCAGGGCCACCCGGGTTCTGAAGCTCGGCTGCTTGGGTTTGATGCCATAATCTGCGGGCGCGGCGGAGACTGGGCTCAGCTCCGGGACAGCCGACCAACTGGAGGGGTGAGTGTGTGGAAAGGGGGTTCAGAGGGGCAAGGATAGCACTATACCGTCCACCAGGCCGAAGTGCTTCTGTGGAAGCTCCAGGGGAGCAGAGAAATCCTCAGGAACTGAGTAGCTGTCTCTACAGAGGAAAACAAGGGCCAGGAGTGAGCCAAGGTCCTGCAGCACTTACCCAGGCTGGCCAGCTCTTGAGGCCTGGTCCTAAGTCCCAGCCCATGTCAGAGGCCCTGGGGTACCTGCCAGGCCCGGGGCAAGGAGGAGGAGAAGGAGGGAAGTGCCATCACCTCTGGTGCACAGGCTGTGGGAGGGCAGCCCCCAGCAGCAGAGCGAGGAGCAGCAGGCAGCACAGCATGGTGCACACTGACCGGTTCCACTGGTTCCACAGCGAGGTCACAGAGGAGCCACCCGGGTTGCCCAGGACACCTGCTGGGTGGGGCAGGGAACGCGGCCCCTCCCAGGTGCTGCTGCTGTCCCTTCCTTCCTTGTCCCCTTCAGGTCCTGGGCCCTGCCAGCTGTTGAGCCTTCCTTGTGCTGGTGCATGGCCCTCTGTTACAGCCAGAGCTCCAGGGCCATCCCTATCCCTCAGCACCTGCTTGTGCCTTCCTCTCAATCCCTCCCCAAGCAGACCCTTGCATCTCATCTCAGTACCACCCTGCCCCAGGAGTCAACACTTCAACATCTTCCTGTGCTAGCAGACTGAGCAAAGGGAGCATGGTTCCTCAGTCAGGCCTTTTCTGCACTGCTGTTACCGTGTTGCAGGAGCTTTGCCAGCTGAGGTGGCAACACAGACCCCTCACGCTGGCAAAGTCCTGTGGTCCCCCAGCTGCGGTGGCCCATGAGGGAAGTGTGTGTGGGACTACCCTTTCCAATGCTGGGTGCTGAGGCAAGAAGGCTGTGAGCCCTGCAGCCTGAGAATCCCTCAGGGATGGTTCAGGTAGGAATGTCCTGATACCCACTTATCCAGACAGCTGCCTGTGGAGCAGTCCAGGGCCACCAGCTGACTAACCCTTTGTCCTGGCCAAGGGAGCCTCCAGAGAAGCTCACTGTGCAGACTGATGGCTCAACTGTCCCCCCTGTTAAAGCAGACACAGGCCTCTCCCAGGCCCTTTATTAAACATGGCACAGCAGATTTGCTGAATTAATCGCTTCTCCTCTACCCTCGCCCCAGCCCCCAAGCACTGTCTGGCAGCCATTCTGCAAACCCTTTTAACACACATTAGCTGCTAAGAAAGCAGCCTGCACACTGCAGCTCTGAGTACCCCCAGGGGAACCCCAGGACTCCGGGGACTGAGGCCGGCACTGGGAATTACAGAGGCTACAGTAATCAGCTGAGGAACTTCTGGGGTCCTGACACAGGCGAGAGCAAAAGGCTTCCAAGGGACAGAGTATCCCAGGGTAGACATCTACAAAAGCTTTCTGACAAAGAGAGACCTGCTGGCAACCATGTACAAGGGATCCCATGCAAAGAGGCAGAGGCTCTTCAGCTCCGTTCTCTCCATTCAGTCAGTTTATTTGACAGAAAAATCCGCTCCAAGCAGATGGGCCAGGCCCGGCCAACACAAGCAGGTTGCAGGTCAACCTCAGCACCTTTACATGTTAGACAGTGCCCTCCAAAAAACCACTACACTGCCTGGATTTATTATAGCACAGCTGTACAAAAGAAGAAAATCCAAGTGCTTCAAATAAGAGGTTGCCCCATCACCATCACGGCAGCCACAGAATGGTCCAGAGAAAAAGGTGGCCATGGTCTCCTCACACATTTTGTGTCCATCATTCACGCCTAGATCTGTTAAAAAAAATCACACACAACCCCCTTCCCACTCTGCAGAACAGGAGCTTCTCATTTATGAGTTAACAGAATATTAGACATTATCAACATCCCTCCCCCAGGCCTGCTTGCCCTCCTTAGGAATGTCCAGCCATGATTTCAGCAGAGAGTAATCATCTTCTTATCAGCCCCAGTTATAGAAATAGATTTTCTGCCAAGCAGGCAAGTAATCCATCAGTGGCCCTGCAACAAGAGAACACAGGGATCATACACGTAGAAAGGCAACAATGTAAAGCTGTGTGTCTGGGGTATTGCCCCATTTCTCATTATGATCCAAACAACCCCAAATCTCCACTTACGTAACTCAGATGAACCCAAGAATAGAAGGGTTACTTTTGCCAACATGTAAGACAACACTGCAGTGTGCTGCCAGAGATCAGAGCAGGACCAAGAGGGGTGTGAAACATGGTCAGCAGGGCCACGGCGGGGGACACCAACCACTCCCTCAGAGCTGACACGTGCAAACTGCTGGGAAAGGGGGGGCTACAGTGTGCAGGGGGAAAACTCGCATGCAGAGAGTCAGGAGAACACTGCTGCGACAGGGAAGAAGGAAGATAACTCAGCAGTAGTGAGCAGGTGCAAAATAACAAGCATCTGCTGTAGAGCAAAAATGCTTATGTTGCTCAGGGCTCCATGCAGGCTCCAAAGCCTCTCTGAAATCACTAACCGGAGGAAGTGGCTCCTGAGCTAGCCAGCTTTGCAACCTTCCCAAAGAAAGGGCAATCCCATGATGCTAGCCTGATGTAATGTCACATCACTGCCATGAATCACTCCACAAAAGGATTAACACCATAAGGGGAAGAGTGGGGGGGGAAATTAAATGCTGGCTTATAATAAAGGGATCCTCTGGTGAAGAATNACTCCACAAAAGGATTAACACCATCAGGGGAAGAGTGGGGGGGAAATTAAAATCCTCTGGTGAAGAACTAGAACACTCCTGGTTTGGCCCTTTGATTTACAGTCCATTTCTGCCTGGCTTAATACTCCCAGGCACCCATTTACCCCTCGTGTCCACACTGCAGATTAGGGATCAAGGAAAAGAGTTCAGATCAGGGCTGCAAAGTTGGGGCCCTGGTATACCAGCTGAGGTGCAGAAAAGAAGCCCAGGAGAACAGGCCGAGGTGGCAGACACTGAGCTCTGCAGCCTCAGGGCACACAGAGGCTTACTACTGTCATCAAGCCAGGAAGCAATTAATCTTTTGCTTCAGCATTTAAGAATTACTCAAGCATCAACACAGGGTGCTCTAGTGCTAATATCTCTAGGGACTTCCCAATTCCTTCCCCAGACTGGAAAGCAACTGACAAATGTTCCCAACGGCCCTCATTTTTCTTCACCAGACAGAAATGGGGATATAACAGTGGGACCCACTTACGTGTGATGAAGCCAACTCCAGGCACATAATCAGCCAATAAGCGCAGAAGGAGGAGGATCCTGCCCCTAGAAAGGGAGAGAGTATGAACAAGTCCAGCTGGACATCCCCTGCCCCAGCTGTTGAACACAGAAACAGCAATGGCAGCTGTTACACATGGGCTCAGATTAACCTGGCCAGAAGCACCCACACATCTTCAGACCTACTCACCCAGTCCCCTGATGCTATTTCAATTAAAAAGGGAAATTTTCAGCGAAAGCCCAGCAAGGGCCGCTTACTCTGAGTATCGGTCGTAGAAAGGGGATCTCAGCAGGTAGTACAGTAGTAGGATGGTTCGTCGCCTCAGCTCCGCCCGCTCTCGCCTGTTCAGGTCTTTCAGATCACTCAGCAAACTCAGGCTGGAAGGAGGAGGGCAGAGAGCTAAGTCACAGCAAAAGCAGCCAGCAGGGAAAAGAAAGCAGATTTCTAAAGCCCTCCACTCTCAGCTCCACGCAGAGCGGTCCACACCAGCTCAGAACAGAGAGCACTGTAAGTGTTGTAGAAGACGCATCAATCTTCAAGCTAAAGACCAGCCCCAGTGAGCATTTTTCTCAGTAGGGCCTGCCCAGGACTGCAGAATGGGGAAGTGTGATGCCCAGCCACCACCAAAGCAAGCATCAGAACTCTTCATCAGACTGACCTCGAGATGTCCAGGACTGCTGAGAGGAGCCAGGGCTTCCATGATCTCTGGCCCCATACTCCTAAACTCAATACTAGGAACACACGGTCAAGGAATGAAAAGATGAGAGATTCCTAACAAGGGGCAGGCAAAGAAGTGATCCCCTGCGTACCCACAAAGTTCTGCCAAGTGCAGGCCAATACACCCCAAGGCAGGGCTGGGGGCCCCGGGGAAAAGGGCTGGAGGACCTGCCCTCACAGCTCCAGTGCTGAGGCCAGCCATCAAAGCGTAAGGAAGGGAAGAGTCCCGAGTGCCGTGGCCAAGCGGAGCGCGCAGGGAGCGGGGCCGGCGAGGCACTGCCCCGCACCCGGGCCGAGCCCGCAGCACCCTCTGCCGGCACCCGCGAGCGAGCGGCCGCAGCCCGCAGGGAGAAGGGCAGGATACGGTGGAGCAGGGGGCGGGTAACGTAGATGGATTCTGCGATGGTTTCTTGCAGACCCAGAGGAGTGGGAGGCTGGTTCATCTCCTCCGCTCTTCGGCTCTGCGATTCCTCCCTCTGCTGGGGAGACCCCCAGTGCCGCGACTGCAGGGACGGGGCTGAAACAAGCAGGTCTGGTTACTAACACAAATAAAAGCTTTGTCCCGGCTGGAAACTGCGTATCACACGACTGATAGGTCACTCCACCTGGCCCTGGAGCCCTTCGCCTCCCCCCCGGCCAGTTGGATGGGGAGGAGAATCAGAAAAAGATAAAACTCCTGCATTGACATAAAGCAGTTTAATAATTGAAATAAAATAACAAAAATAATAACAATAATAACAGTAATGAAAAGGAAGATTAAAAAAAGGAAAATAACAGAACCCAAGAAACACAAGTGATGTACAACCACTCAGCATCCCCAGACGGATGCCCATCCCATTCCCAAACAGTGACTGGCCTCTCCCAGCCAGCTCTCCCAGTTCATACAGTAGGCATGACGTTCTACGGTATGGAAGATCCCTTTGGCAAGTTCAAGTCATCCATCCTGACTACGCTCCCTCCCAGCTTTTTGTGCATCTCCTCATTAGCAGAACCCAGGAAACTGAGAAGTCCTTGACTTAGAGTAAACCACTACTTCTCAACAACCTACAACATCAGCTACAATAATGTTATCAACATTATTCTCATACTGAACCCAAAACTCAGCACTGTACCAGCTACCAGGAAGAAAACTAATTCTATCCCAGCCCAAACCAGGACATCTTTCTATCACGTTTCCCTGCTTTCTGCAGTGTGAAGGTGTGAAACAGGAAAGCTTGAAGAGGTAAGATTTGTGCTCCTCAAAGCATTACCATGATGAAGAGCTACCTCTGTCGCATGGCTCACTTGGGAAAACACAACTTAAGTGCTAGCCTTGCAACACATCTCTGGTTGCTCTGATACCCCCACCCACCCAGAGTGGGTCCAGTGGGTGGCAAGTCATGTCCAAATACAAGGTTCTACCCCTTACTGCTCACAACCGTGTCATCCATGAAGGCACAAGAGCAGGAACAGCCCAGGCTGAAAAACAGGCTTGGTTACTTACTGCTTTGTAGAGAGCGCACAACACGGCTGGAACGCCTGCCAACATAGGTCTGATCCTTCCCTGAGGAGTTGTCTTCCATGACTGCAGAAGAAAACAGCCACAGGGGTCAGGCTTTAAAGCAACTGAACTGCTGCCTGACATTGCCCAGGTCTAGGGCTTCTTTCCTCATCATTAGACCAGGGCACATACAGCCTGACTCATGGTTCAGCCAGAAATTCCCAGTTTAGACTGCTCCATCCACTCCTTCCAGACAGGAGGACAGCCCTGCCACTAAGCTAACTCGTCCTCTACAAAGAGTGGAAAGGTCAACACAGCTCAGCCTTGAGTACAGACACCTTATGGTTCCACGTGCTACACAAGCCACTGCTGTGATGAGTAATTCTAGCAGGACAAGACATGCGGCTCAGCAAGGCACCAAGCCAATGATGGCAACACCATGGGCTCACCTTGAGGGTGGAGAGGCTGTTGCTTCTCCCTGTTCAGTGGCACGATGGGAGGAGACATCTGGATGCCAGCTTTGTACCACAGCAGGAGCAGGAGACGGAGGATGGCTCTGTGAACAGACACGTGGATGTCTTCAATACCAGACTATGGAGTTGGGTTCCTGTTGCACTCGAGAGATGGCTTACACAGAAGAGGGAAACACTCAGGTCTCCTCAGAGCAACTGGCAAGGTGAGAGGTGTAAGTGCTCCCTTCTGTGCCACAGAATCCACTACACCATGGGGCTCCAAGTTCCCCCAGTCTCAGGGACTGGCAGCTCAGTCCTGTGTGGGATTTTTTTCTGAGGCCCTGTGGAGAGCCCTCCAGGTCCCCTTTCCGAGCGCACGCTGCCCCTTCCCCTCTGCCCGCAGCACTTACTTAGCCAGCTGGATGAGGACAATGATGGTCCACCGGCCCATCTCCCCCCACACCCTGGCTGTCCCCATCTCTGCAAAGACCTCCACGCATTCTAGCACACTCAGCCAGGTCAGCAGCTTCTGCTGGGGCAGCGACTGCAAAACACAGAGGGGAGGAGTGGGACAGGATGCAGGTTCTGCTCGGGAGCTAAAGAGGGCAGAAACACAGCCCAGTCTGGTGGCGCCCAGAAATAAGCTAGAATGTCCTGGGAAGTCACTGCTTCAGAAACAAAAAGCAATGTCTTCACTGTGGCTGGAGCCCACACAAGCCCGCTTATCTACCTCTAAGCAGGGGCAAACTGAGACATCACAGTGTCACATGGAGTTACTACTCCAAAAAGAGGGAGAATGCCACATCTGTGTTTTATACTGCCTCTATCCGAACTAACACAGCAGGACAGCCTCCTGAGTTGTGGCAAGGTGCCTGAGCTCCACAGCAAAATTCTCCCCTTCTCTTTATCCCAGAGCTAGGACACAAGACAACCTCCTCTCTGGACAGCGCTGATGAGGGAGTGTGCTTGGAGTAGAGGGAAGAGGACCCAGAGTCCACAGTCACAGTGGAGTGAATGCTGGCTGAACACAGCATCAGTCTAGATTTCAGGCATGAACCCCAAGACAGTGGGTGCTCTTCCAGTCTAGGACTCTGCTCTCCCCATGGGAACTAACTACTGCTGTCAACCACAGGGTTTGATCCACTGAAAAGCATCGATAAAGACAACACAGATGAAATTCTATTCAACTTTAACCAGGGAAGCAAGTCTTCTGCGTTTCTGTTCTGACGCTCCATTCAGGGAGCTGCCTACGCCCAACCTGCACACTGGACAGGCTTATAACAGAAGAGCCGTGTCTGGAAAAAAAACAACCTCTTCCCCACTCCCCAAAGGGTTTAACAATGCCGGGAGCGGGCCTGGGGCTCATGCAAGAGAGACATAGTAGCAAGGTGCTTACATTGGTTTTACTCAATACAATATGCAAAGGAAGAGTCTGACAGATGGAATCAGAGCTTCAGGGCCACTGCTGTGTAAACAGCAATGGTTTCTTCATCAACACCTCTACCTAACACAAGTTTTGAGCTTCTCAAAAAAGCTTGTGGAGCTTCTGGTGCAAGTCAGGGCCTGATTTCTGTGGTCCAGGGAGTGCTCCGGCCACGCCTCCAGGCCAGAAGCTACAGGACAGGGCTGCTGTTTTACTTTCATTTCAGAGGTTGCCTCTGGCTTCTCCATACCTGACCGCAAAGAGAGGCCACAGCAAAGACCTGTTAAGTTTCTACAGACACTCCCTCAAAGCTCCTGCAAGGAAAGCATGTGTCCCAAATCCCCCTCCCACACATTCCAGCCTTACCACTGGCAGGCTTTGCTGCAGGTCCTTTCGGAGAATCCAGTCATTTAACAGCACTAGGAGGTTGGAGGCAGAGTACACTGGCAAATGAAGAGAACAACGCAGAATGGATGCACAGAAAGCAAGCCAAACCGGCCCTGCTGCCTCTGTCCCCGATAGGGGACAAGGAAAGGAGGGCAGCGAGACGTGCAGGCTCCTCACAGGAGCTGCCCGAGAATGCGGACGGTCACGGGCGAAAGCAGGGCCCGCGCAGCAAGACCCGCACGCAGCGGGGCAAGGGCACAGCCCCGGCCCCGGCCCGCCGCCCACCTACCCAGCTCCGACAGCGCGTGCGAGTCCGAGAAGCGACCTGCGAAGGGAAGAGAGCGGCTACAGCGAGCGCCCGGAGCCGGGGGAGCCCTCACTCCCCGCCGGGCCCCGCAGCCCCCGGCCCAGACCGCGGCCGGAGGGACGAGGGTCCTCCCGCCTGCCCGCTCCCGCACCTGGCAGCAGGTAGGAGAGCCCCCGCACGGTGCCCTCCAGCTGGGCCGTGGCGGCCGGATGCCGCCTCACGTAGTCCTGGTAGCGCTGGCACAGCAGGCGC
>VWZN01005429.1:143208-158449 GCA_013396955.1 Regulus satrapa | reverse complement strand
CTCCGCGCCGCGAAGGGTGAGGTGTGACCGAGGAGGCAGGGACAGCCCCGCTCCGCTCGGGGCTGAGCGGCCCGTGCCCACTCGTGGGTGCGGAGCAGGGCAGGTGCTGCCCCGGGGGCACGGAGAGGCTGGGGAGCCTCGGGGGACGCGGGAGCTCTCACCCTCGCGTCCGTGCGCGACAGTGTCCGTCCCCGCCCGGGGCCGGGGGTACCGGAGCGGGGAGCAGAGGGGCGGTGGTCGGGCCATGCAGGGAGAGCTCTCCCGAAGCCCACGCGGGACTGTCCCCTCGCTAGCACCCTCTCGGTGTTAGCACGGGTGTCGCGGGGCCCGCCTGCCTGCAGCCTGTTGCAGAAGTGCCTCCAGCCTGTGCCCGGTGGTCTCTCGACCTCCCTCCCTCCGTGCCGTGCCCTGCCCCGGCTCTGCCTCCCGCTCAGCCGAGGCTGCCGGCCAGCGCCCTGCCCGCAGCCGGGCCCGGCTCCGCACGCTGCCCGGGGCAATGATCGGCGGTGCCCGTGGGCCAGGAGGCGCTCCGTGGCCTCTCGGGTGCGCACAGAGCTGGGCCGAGCCGCCCCTCCTTCCTCCTGTCCGGTTACCTCCGCACAATGGGCACAGTGTGTGCCTGCGGCTTCCTCGGCGGGAATTACAGTTGCATGGGCAGGCACTTTATCCTTCCTGATCTCTCCTCTTCCCCCGAGGGTTTGTTTTCCAGCAGGCTGAGTTCAAAAAGGGCACGAGATACCGCTGGCAAGCAGTCTGGCGCTAAACAAACCTTTTTAGTCAGAATCACATGGATTAGACCCAACTTTCCGTTCACATGCAGTGCTACCTGCGAGTTTCTCTGAATTTCACACTGGCTGGGCTGCTGCTGTAAGTGCGAAGGCGGGTGAGACAGCACCCGAAGTCCGTGACAGAGGTCTCCAGCACAGCTTACTGGGGTAGGTGTGTGCTGCTGGTGACTCTAGGGGCTTATCCAGTGCAGACTACCAGAGCTGCTCTCCTTCAAGGAGGTGCTCTAGCTCTGCCAGACAGCAATCTGAGAGCCGGCTGCCTAGGAGACTGCCAAAGACACCTTGTCTACAGCCAGAGGTGAAGATTGATGCACAAAGTCCTTGGGCTACTCTGAACATCACAGCTAGATTCTGTCCCTGAGTGAGGAGGATTTTGGCAGATGCTTCCTCTTCACCCCTTGCCCCCAAACTCTATACCACCAACTGTCATGTCCCTTTTTGTTCATCTCCTGCTTGCAGCAAGTGAGTTTAGAGGACAGTTTGAATAGCATCGTGCTGCCTTTTTATGGTAAATGCATTGCAAGGGAACATTGTAGGATGGGCGGCTTCTCAGAGCAGCAGCAAGTCCATAAGACTGGCAAGACTTAAATTGTCCAGGCTTGTGATGCCCCTGGTGAGAGTGGCAGCAGGAGGTGAAAGGCTGCGTTTGAGGGACTCGTTTCTCTCTCCACTGTGCCCAGAATGATCTTGGAGTAACTCTTTCCTTAGTGCTTAAGGTCTGAGTGCTGAGGGTTTGTGCTCACTGGAAACCCACTGGCTGTAACCGAGGCCAGATAGTTCCAATGCTCTGATGATGAGGGGCGCAGGCTCAGCACTGGCAGTAAGAAAAGAAGCAAACCCAAAAGAAAGCAAAGGTTCTGCCAGCCCATCTGTTGGTACGGTGCTGAAGTCCAGCTTGCTTGGCTGCCAGTGTCTTGCTCTTTGCTCAGATCCGTGAGACCGTGCCCTTTCCGGGAAGCCTGACACCAGGCGCAGCACTGCCACAGGTGTAAGGCAGTTCATCCTAAGTAAGCCTCAAAACAAAAATCTTTCAGAGTGCTGGCGTGAGGATGTTTTTATACAGTACCTGCCAGGGTTGGAGCTGGGGAGCAGGATGTGGGAGGGTACAATCAGTATATTGATGCTTGGCTGTGCCTTGGGAGATGGGTGGTTGGGAAGTGGATGTTCTCCCCAGCCTTGTCTTCCTGCTGCCCTTCCCGAGGTCAGGAATGTGGATCTTTTTGGCTGTGGTTGAAAGTGAGCAGTTGTGCTGAAGAATGAGATGGCCTTTCTGGCCCTGTCTCTTTAGTGCATCCCTTCCTGCCCTTCTCAGCTCTCACACCATGGTCTGGCTCTGTATTTTCTTTACTTCTGGGTGAGCTCAGCCAATACTTTGGGATAGCTAGGGATAAATTATGACTTGAGCCAAATAACGCGTAGATGGAGGCATGTCTAGGGAGTATTTTAGTCCCTGTTACATGAACCCTGCCTAGAATGGAAGGCCTTGTTCTCTCATGATATCCCACTGGAGGCCAACACCTTTCAGAAGAGCTCCAAATCTCTGTCCACATGAGGAGACAAGGGCAATGAAGCACACACCGTGCTCTTAGCATGGCAATGCAGGTGGTGGCAGCTTGTACTTCTGATCTTAGAAAGCCCTCCTGGGGTCTGGAAAGGCAACAGCTGGCAGGGAAAGCTGGTGGTATAGTACCTAAGTTCCTGAAGTATAGCTGACAGGCCTGTTACTTGAAGCAGTAGCCTGATGGGAAGGGAAACCCTGGTCAAACAAACTTAAGGGGCCTTTTCATGTGTGTTTTGACTTGGAGGCATTTTGTTGCTGTTCTCTGTCAGGGTGCCCCTGCCCTTCCCAGCTTAGCTCAGACTTGGCATCTCTGGAGAAGGACTCTTTTTTTGCTTCCCAGGAGCAACAACGTGTCTGGCAATGTGTGCAGAGCCCTGCTGAGAGATACTGACTGCCTCCTGCCTCCAGATGCCTTTTCCAGAAAGCCATTTAGAGCCACAGATTGTTACTTGGATAACTCCCTTCTCTGATTCATTAGCAATGTGCAGTCTCTCCTGTAATACTCAAATCTGCCTGAGCCAAAGGCTGAAAGGGAGAGGCCATGTCTTTTAATAACCATGTGATGCAGTTGGAAAAAACTTTTGGACACGTAGTTCTCTGGTGGCCTGAGCTGATGGAAACACTCCAAGGGAGAGATACAGCTGGGCCCTGAAGGAGTGGGCACTGCAATTGCTTTTGGGTGTGTGAGGGGTAACTGCTTGTGGTTTCTGACCTTTCTTTCCCCCAGCATCACTGTAAGCTCGCCTGACCCCACCTGGAGAAGGCAGCAGACCTTGAGGTCGCAGATCCTGCAGGTCCTGTGTGTGGGGCTGTGTCAGTAGCTGCTGGTGGCCGGGTTGTGCCTGTATGAGGTGGGCTCCGTTCTGGAGATGAGGCTCCGGCCATGTGCGAATGGGAGCTCTGCTGTCCCAGCGATGCTGTGGTGGATCCCAGTGGACAGCGCTGACGTGCGACAGGCACATATCTGGGTCTCCCCACCCTCTATTGTCTCTGCTGAAGGGGCCTTTGCTTTTTGAGCTCTTTGCTGCTGTTGCTCAAAAAAGTACTCAGTGTTGTTGCCAGCAGCTTCTGCTTCCTAGCCCAAGTGGAGGGACTTGGCTTTTACCTGCTGAACTGTTCCCTGGAAATAAAAAGCTCTGGTAGCACCTGGGCGAGGGCTGTGGGATGTATGCCAGGAGGGTTTGGCACTCTGGTTCATATCGGTTCCTACTGCTCCAGAGGTATCCATCTCAGACCCCTTTGGTCTGAGGTAGGAGCTGTCAGGAAAAGCAGAGTGGGGATGATGATGGAGGGGACAGATGTCTGTTTACTGACACGCACCCTAGGGTCCATACATGTCTTCTCTCACTGGCTGCTACCTCGTAGCCAGAATCTGAGGGAGACTCACAAAGCAGAAGTTTTGTTGGGCTTGTTGCAGAAAAAGAGTTTTGCTGAGCAGTGCAGTGCTGTACTTCACTCTTAGAATTGCTGGATTTCGCTGTTCAGGTAGCAGCTGTTGTTACTATTTTTTATTTCCAGCCCTTGTTGGGATTGATGTCGCCTCCCTTCTGTCATATTGTGCTGTGCCAGGCTGGCCTGAGGTTTGCTGTGCCTAGAGGGGAGCAGGAATACAGCACACTGCACACTTGTTTCTCTGTTTGGGCTTTTAAAACAGGTGGGACAGACCAGACCCATGCTTTTAGTGGCTTTTTACCTGCTTTTAAGGTCCTGCTCCCGCTGCATCTTAGAGCAATGATGTGTAGATAGAGGGTCTTTAAAACAAAAGTCCCAATTCTTCTCTAATTCCTTTGCCCTGGCATATTAGTATGTCTGTGCTTCTGTTTTGGGCTTTCTCCTGATAAGGAGCTAAGAATCCTTCTAGCCTCCTGGGAGAAGTGCTTATCCATCTCATCCTGCAGCTGTGGAATGCGTGTGCCCAACTCCGTGGGAGTTGGAGGAAAGGGGTGCACTGTCAAGATGCCAGCAGAGGAAGAGGATTTCCTCTGAGGAGGAGTGACATGTGCAGACTGCTGTGCTCTCTTCACCATAAGTTGCGTGTGTGGTGGCTTTTGCCTGCTTTCTCTTTCCTCTGCCTTTACTCCTTCTCTCTCCCTGTATACATCTATTTGGATAGACTCCCTTAACTGCCGTTATGGGCCTGTCACAGGGGCTCAGGTTACTGGACAAGATAGTTAATCCCTTTATTCCCTCACAAGTTAGACACTTGCTGCTGCTGTCATGTTTGGGAGAAGGCCAGAGAACTTGCATCCCTCCCCCAGCTCCGGATCTTGCTGAAGAATTGGTGTGAGGACTTGCACGTGATTCCATGGAACATGGTGGCTTGTGGCTCTGCCAGCAGTTCTGGGGACACATGTACAGTTCTCCTTGCATGGGTGGGGAACGTGCCAAGGGCAGTGCAGTGAACTGGGAATATGCAGCATGCAGGTAGTCATTCTCCCCTGGGCTGTCTGGGTAGCCGTGGGTGACACTGAGCCATGCTTTTTGACAGGCTGGAGGACAGGGACAGGACCAAGGTGTTGGGTGCTCTTGTCTATGACTACTGGATGTGTATATTGCCTGTCCTCAGAGCTCTCTTATGCAGTAGCTCTTCACATGACTGTCTTTTGGGTTTCAGGTGACAGCAAGCTCCAAAACTCTCTCAAGTACAGCTGAGATGTCTTATCTGCCCTTCAAACTGAGAATCCTTGGTTAGAGGGTGGTCCAGGCACCACCAGGCCATGCCAACTTCTCCAGCTCTTCCCAGCCACTCCTGCAACATTGGCAGCCTTCAAAGGTTAGTTATCATGTATGTTAAGTAGATGGTTTACATGGGGTTGCTCCCTTGCTGTTTTAGTGCTGCTAAATCAATACACAGGGCATAATTGCATGGCAGAAGAGTTTGGCTCTGTGGGTATTTGGGACCTGTGGGAGGCTCTGGAGACGACACTGGCACTTGTAAGCCCCCATAACCCAGTTCTCTGGAGGGAAGGACCAGATTCTCCAAAGGAATCCTTTGAATAAAGTGTGACCCCATTTATGTGGTTGTTCACCTGAGTGTGCATGTCTGGATCCTTCTCCCCTACCAATATTACAGTCTATTGCTTATTTCTTGTGTCATGGGCATTAAGTCGCTGGGACCTGGACTGAGGAGCTGGAACAAGCTCTCTGGGCCAGGGAAAATGGGAAGGTGTCGTTCTGAAGGCTGGGAGCTTGTGCTAGCATTGTTCTGTCCTAGTAGCTTCTTTTCCCTCTGTCTGTTACATCAAGTGTTTCTTTGGGGCCACTGTTCTCAGTGGCCACCTCTCTCTCCCTGCCCCTCATTAGTGTAGGGCTTGGCATGCCAGCAGGAGGGAGCCTCAGCGTGTCTACGCCTTGATCGGATTTGTCAAGGCTCCTTCTCTTTTCTTCCTGTTCATTGAGGTCTGAAACAAAGCAAACAGAGGAGAGGAATTCCAAAGAATAGGAGCGAGGGAAGAGAGGAACGCTGGAGTGACAGGCTGCCCCTGCACACAAGTAACCCCCTGCCTTGGTCGGGTGGGGCAGAGATGGTGGCAGAGCATTTCAGGAGGTGAGGCCATTTCTTGGCACTCCTATTCCCAGCTCTGGCACCAGCTGCCTTTCTCCCCGTGCTGTGGGGTTCCTATCCTCACTTCTCAGGTAGCTTCCGGAGCCTCAGGCTTGCTGCCGTCTCTGCACGGGCACGTGTGCCTGAGCACAGCTTGAGGGAAGCAGGGCATTATTTGAACTGCTTTGTTTGTCTTGGGCTGTGGTAAAAGGTTTCCCTCTTTACCTGTGTCAGAAAATTTTCCCCTGCCAGGCAGATCCAAAGCAGCCCGACACAGAGCTGAACGTCCTGCCTGGGTGCCAGGGCGGTGAGGCACTGGCCCCTCCCCATCCTAGGAGCCAGATAAGTGCTGGAACAAGGCCCTTTTGTGCAGACAGGTGTGTGAAGTGGAGACAAACGTGCTCTGGCACTCATATTGTTTCCCAGGATGCAGGAGACTTGGGAGGGGAGTCATGGCCAGCCAGACAAAGCTACCACAGGTAAAGCTTTGTCCAGTCTGATAGATCTCCTTGCTCCCTCCTTTGTCATTCCCAGGCCATCACACAGTCTGCCCTTCATCCTGCCCCTGCCCCTCGCATAGATTGGATCAGGGAAGGCATTAGGATGCTCAGCAGCCCCGATATAAAGCACTTGAGGTGAAATACATCCTTGCCAGTAACACCCTCCTCCCTGCATCTAAGCCGCAAGGAGTTGCCTTTAAGCCACAGCCTCTTCTTTCCTTTCCTTCTTCCTCCTTGTTCTCTACCTTCTGGCAATCTTTCACTCCATGGTTTAATTAAAGAGCGAAGCAAAGTGCTTAGACTCCAAAATGTGCAGATTAAGGGGTTACTAATCCTCTTCCTCAATGGGTGCTCACATCCTGTCCAGCCTGTTATCAAGCTTCTGTTCCCTGAGTGGAAACTTGGCCAAACTTGAGACCTCTACCTCTCTTCCTGCTTGCCGCACTGAGGAGGAAGGGCAAGGGGTGACAGGAGAGCCATGGGGGAGAAGCAAAGAGAGCTGCGGGCTTACAGAATTCTCAAGGTGGGTTTTAGTCAGCACTAGCTCTGTTTGGTTTTTGTGTGCTGTCTGGTTTTGGTGCTCCAAGAGCAATAAAGCAGGGGGTTGGTGTTTTTCTTTTGGTTTTGGTTTTTTTGAGTGCTGTCTTCCTATTCTGACAAAATAACCTTTCTGTCAGAGGAAGGAACCACTTCCCTTTGTGCATGTGCTTGTGCGTTTATTTGCTGGGTGATTTTGTCCAGGTGCCTTCCCTGTGCATACACCCCTCTCTTGATTTCCCAAGAGTCTCTTCTGTGCTCTTGTTTCAGTGTGTGCCCAAGTGCTGCAGCGCTGCTGAAAGAGCAGGGCTCCCTCACAGGAGTGGGAGGCTGGTGCCTGGCATGCATGAGGGCGGTTGTATTCTTGTCTGGGGAGGCTGAGATCCCTTTATAGGACATACGGTGTCGGTGAGAAGGGGAAGGTGGAATATTTGTGGATCCAGATGGAGGCACCAGGAGGGAAGAGGGAGTAGTGAGGATGAGTGTGGTGAGAAGGGTAAGATTCTTCCTGGAAGCCTCCTGGAAGACCTGATCATAGGATGGATGGTCTGCGCTCTTATGCCTCTCCTGGTGCAGGCTGGGCACTGCACAGAGGTTGCTGTGGATTGCAGAAGACATGAGTCCTCTTTTGTCCTCTGCCTCATCTGCTGCTTGGCTGAGTTGAGCTACGCTGTTTCTTCCCTGCCTTTGTCCTTTGCTGTGCAAAGTCAAGGTTTAGCAGTGTGAGAAGCCCCAGGAATGGGAACACAAGGAGCAGCAGGAAGGGAGGAGGGCTAGTAACGGGTTTGGATGTTGGGAGTATTCTCATTTCTACTGCCTGACTTTGGGAACTGCCTCTCCTCTGGATCCACTTCCCCTCCTTTTTTTTGCCCCCATCAGTTACTACCTCATTTCCAGTTTGCAAGATGCCCTGTATGTTTTCTTTGCAGGTATGCTTTGTGTCTTAGCTCGGACAGCAGTTTTTCCTCCACAGTGTTGTCAGAACCTCTTGGCAAAGTGCAAGCTTTTCTGTAGCTCAGAATCACTTCTGGTCTTACAAAATGCCCAGGGCACCCTGAGTGGATGGCACTGTTGCTGCTTGGGTTTTTTAGCGCCTGCTCTGAGCCGTTCTGGTTTGCTATTTATAGTGCAGTTGTTCCATTCCTGTGTGGACGAGCTCTGCTTTCAGCCTCGCTTGGGCACTGAGGGCATTGGTGCCAGGAATAGCTCTGGACCGGGAAGATATAGGAGTGGCTGCTTGAGCACAGCTCCCAGTTTGGGTTAGTCCCTTGTGGAAGGGGTACCAGGCTCAGCTGCTTTTCACTCAGAGGATGGGGATTGCCTTTCTTTGTCAGTCAGTGCCTTGTGTGTGCTTGGCTGCTGGACTAGAGTTTGGCATCGTGGGAGATGGAATTCGGAAGAGTTGCTCCAGTGACTGGTATTAGCCAGACCAGTGAGGGACCATGGCATCAGGAGCCAACGGCATGAATCAGAGGATTCATCAGCAGAGGATTGGGTTGGTTATTAGGAAAAACCCAGAGGGTGGCTGGGCACTGGAACAGGCTCCCCATGGCACCAAGCCTGACGGAGTTCAAGAAGCTTATGGACAACGCTCTCAGGCACATGGTGTGATTTCTGAGGTTGTCCTGTGTTGAGCTGAGAGTTGGACTTGATGATCCTTGTGGGTCCCTTCCAACTCAGTATATTCTGTGATTCTGGGCTGGGCAGTTGGCATGGGAAGCCTTGCTCCTAGCATGTCCTCCAAGCAGCGATAGTGACCTTGTGTGTCCTGAACTGCTGCCCACTGGGCAGGTGGATCCCTTGTGGTGGGGTACCTGCCCTTCCTTGCACAGGGCCCTGCTCTCCTCCCCCCATGGAGTGTCTGCCAACCCCAAGGGAGCTCCAGCTAAGGCCTGAAAGGAGCCTGCAACACAAAAAAAAAATTCTTCGTGCTGCTGCTTGGGCAGAGCTGCTCCAGCCTTTTGGCTTATGATGTTCTCAGCTTGTCTGGAGACCAGAGCTGGACAAATAATTAATTGTTTGATTTAGTGCCCAAAATGAAAAGCTGGAGGGAGAAAAACTCAACACAGACAAACTTGAGAGACCCTTTAACTTTTCTTTTAAATGGAACGCAGCTCAATTACAAACAAAGCAATGCAAAATGAGACTTTTTTGCTTGGAAAACAAAGCATTTTGTTGTCCAAAATTTGTAGTGAAGGAGCAAATAGCTCTGAGCTGTCTGGAAACTGCAGTTTTCGATCAATAACTATTCAGCCAAAACCACTTACCCAGTTCTGCTGGTAACAATGCTCAGCAGGCACCTGACAGTCTGGCTCACAGCCATGCCCCTGGCACCTCCCCAGAGGTGGATGGTGTCCTAGCTCTTGTGAGCTTTTCCAGGTAGAGTGCCAATATGGGGTTGTTGGAGTCCCTTTGTCTCCTTTTTTGCTGTAATTAACCTAATTAATTAATTTTGCCTGAGGTGATGGAGACTCCACAAGCATGTGTAGGGGGTAGGTTTGGCCCGTCGTGCTGGGGTATGGTTTTCCTTGCCCCACCAGGGAGCACCACCTGGTGCAGGATGTTTAAGAGCTTTTCAAGGGAACAGGGGGATGTGGGGTTAGTCCCTTCCCATGGACATTACTCGGGGTGTCAGTACCCCAAGTATTGGATTCAATTCCCACCCCTTGCTATATGGCCATGATGCCTGCTGGGTGTTCCAGCTGTGCTGATGGCAGAGCTGGAACTGGTGGAGGGTTTGCTGCAGGCTGACTCGGATAAAAGCTGGAGTTCCTGGCTGCTGACCCCGCTCAGCTCTGACCCCAGGAACTGTTGCAAACCCACAGCAGTGAAAGTGTCAGGAAGCGGCAGGGTGAACAGGTATTGATGCCCGTAGCACATCCGGAGACCAGGACACAGTGAACTTAATGGATTCAGGGATGGCCATTAGCTGCAGCACAGACATCAGCAAAAATGCAGATAGTAGAAACCTAATCCCATCAGAGGGGAAGGGAGCTGGAGATCAGCCCCTGTTGCTGCTCCTGTTTCAAGAGGTAGTCGGGGTCCTCCTGCACAGTGCCCAGGCCTGGTCCCTTCTGTGCCAAGCCATGCTGGCTGGGAGACCTGTGGAAGAGATTTGATTCAGGACTCTCTGGCCTCTGTGTTTGTCCTCAGTTAGGCTTGAGCTTCAGAAAAACGCCCATCAGTGTTGATACTTCAGCTGCTAAGTATCCTCTTAGCATCAAATGACTTGTAGTCCAGGTGAAGCTGGAAGCAGTGTGTTGAACATCTCCTCTGTGAGTTTCTTGGGGGTCCTTCCAGCTTCTTCTTGGGCTTAAGAGGAGTGAGAGCACTTGGGCACTGTGTTGCTGTCTGGGTAGGCCCCCTTTATTTTGCCTGAGAGTTGTGTCAAAATGCAACTGCCCAGCTTGCAAGCACCGCAGGATGTCTGGTAGGCTTAAGCCTCCTACCCCACACTTGCACATTCTGCTGTGGCTCTGCTCTCCCCACATGTGCCCTGCATGCCCTCTGGGGCTAAGGTCCTGCCAGGCATCTGAGCCCAGTGCCTGGCTGTGGGCAGGGAGACTGAGTCTGCAAAAGCAGACTGTGTCTAGCAGGGCCTTGTGATCGGAGTCCCTGCCAAGAGGAGCTGCTCTCCTGATACATTCCTGGGTTTCAGACATGGAAAGGTAAGCAGCAAGGCATTCCTGTGTCATACTCAGCCCCCTCTGGAAACAAGGAAACAGTCTGGTGACAAGAGTCTCTGTTTCAGCCAAGCTTGGAGTTTTAACACCCTTCAGAGACTTTTAGCTACTCTTCCCCAAGTGCTGTGGTTCCGTCAGAGGAGGAGAAAATGGCTTTTCAGTGTGACCTCTGCAGAATAAAAAACTGAACTCAGAGTGGCAGAATTGCGTGTGTGTGGTAATCTTACGGTCCTGAGAGCTTGATGTTTGAGAATGAGCTGTAACTGAGGCACAGCTGCCTGTTGTCCCAGGAGGATCTTTTCTGGCATTTTCTCAGCAGCTTGGTGGTGTCTGGGGGCAGTGGGGAGATGAGGATGCTTCCTCCTTTTAGAGCATGTGTTGGTATCCAACTCTGTGGGTGCTGCTGGATCCCGCCTCTAGAACATGGTGGCTGCTTTACTAGAAATTGCTCTTTCCAGGGAAATACAAAGGTGAAACTCTCGCTTAAGGTTTGCTTATCATAAGACTGGGGAGGCAGGGACGGCGTGGTAATCCAGAGCATGGGGTTTTAATCCTGATCTCCTGGCCAAATTCCATTCCGCCTCTGTAAATTCTTGCACCTACCCTGCTCTGCACTGCCTGTGTGGTATCTGCCGGGTGGCACAACCCCCCTCAAGCGGCAGCATTTCAGGCATGGGGAGCAGGACAGGGAGGTGACCCTGAATCATAAGGCACTTTGTCAGATGGGTGCTGCAGTACACACTTTAAAGCTGATCTGCTGAATGAGGAACCAGCCTGTCCCCTCTCATCTCTTTGTAAGAGCAAAAGTGACCGTCCCCAGTTGCCTCTCTTCAAAGTTTGGTGCCTTTTCTGAGTTGCCAATCTGGCTGTGCAGCTCTTGTCGCACCTTTCTCACCCTCTGCAAACCTGGGAAGCTGTTGTGTTGGGCTTCTACTGAGGTAGTCTAAGCAGGTCAGCTAAACTGTCACTGTTCCAAGAATGAGACCTGGGAGAAGAATTTACAGTCTCTGGCACCTACAGCTAGGTAAGACAACAGGCACTATAGCTCCGTGAAATTGCTCCTCTCCTGGCTGCCCTGCTGCTCTTTACTGGGAACAGCCAGGCTACCTCTTCACTTGTAATGCCTGGGGGGGAGGCAGTAGAGGGAGCAGCAATCTGGGGGTGTCCCTGTGCCCCTTCAGGCCTCTGGCTTGGTACCCACAGACAGTGTAGTTGTGCCTCAGCATCCCTCTGCAGGTACACATTAGCTCTCGAAGAGACAACAGGCTAACACACACACACACCCTGCCATGGGCCTCGCTGCCAAATGCAGGATGTTGTGGGAAAACAGAGCTTCTCCCCTCTGTGCTTGCAGGGCTGGGGAAACATGGTAATGAGATGGCAAAATTTCCACTGCCAGCTCTCCCTAAACATTAACTGCTCACCTGATTATTACTGAGCCGTAGAGAGCGAAGGCCATTCAGGCTGAGCAATGGGGCCTAAAATGAAAAGGGGATTTCCTGCAAAAAGAGTGAATCTTGGAGGAATGGAGTGCCAGCACATGGGCAGCTCTCATGGGGAACCTGTGGCAAGCAAAGTGACTGCACTTTCCCAGGAATTGAAATTGCATGTGTGTGGAAGGGTGGCCGGCACACAGCCAGCTTTGGGCCCCTGCCCACACCTCAGAGGTCAGTGTGAGCATACACTGGTGTTTGTGCAGCTGCCCAGCTCTGCTGGCATGACATTCCTTGTTCCCTGGCCATTGCCCGTTGTCACTGGAGGCAAGGTGTCCCAGGCATGAGACGAGACCTGGGTCCTGCCTGCCCCTTCCCTGGTATTTCCACTGTCAGCTTCTTCTAGCTAGAGAGGGGACAGGAATGCCTTTTTCTGTCCCAGTGGCTGTGTCCCCTGATCCCTGCTGAAGCAGGAGCTGCTTGCTCCTGGGAAGAATGTGGGGGAGGGAGGATAACCTGCTGTGAACAGCACTTCTGCCCCGCACCCGCACTGGGGTTGGAAGCCGGCAGTATTGGGAAACCTCTCATCTTACTGCTGGCTGCACTTGTCTGGTGAGCAAGGAGACTGAGGAGGGAGGGTGGAGAGGCCCCGTGCCACGGCCACAGGGACGGGTAGAGCGGGGAGCTTTGCGTGCTGTGCCACAGCTGCTGGAACCCCTCTGCCCCTTGCCAAGGAGCTCCTTCCAGCCTTGCCCTCTGCTCGCTGTGCCTCTAACGTTTCACAGGGGAGGAGAGGCTGTGTAGCAGCCTTCTGGCTTGCCATCTTCACTGCCATGAACACCCTAAAAATGCCCCTGCCATGCCTATGCTCCCCTAGCAGCCTACCCGTTCCTGCCCTGGCTGGGTCTCAAAGCACTCGCTCTTGGTGCTGGGAGCAAACGAGGCACGGTGGCCAGGACAAGCGTGTGGAGAGGCTGTGGAGGTCCGCTGGAGCCGGAGGCGGTTTCCTCTGCTGAATCGGTGCTGTTGGCAGTGGCCTGCTGGGGGTCTGCACTGCTCCCAAAGCAGGTAAAGCTCCCTGCGTGGCCACTGCCTCCGCTGGAGCACACGATGGGTACCGTGGGGCAGGTTCCGGGAGCTGAGCATGTGCCCCGGGGCGGCTGAGGGAGCGAAGGGAAGGGCCCCTGCCCTGGGGAGCCGCTGGCTCGGAGGAGCAGCAGAGCAGCCCGGGCGTTTCCTCTCCCTGCCGGGGCAGGGTTGGGCTGAAGGACGCTGCTGAGGAGCTGCTGCCTGTTGTGCCGGGGCTCTGCAAGGGCAAGCAGGAGCTGCCCGAGCCGGGAGGTAAGCGTGCCTCCCAGGGCAGCCATCTGGGTGCTGCCGCTGTGTGTGCGCGGGCAGGCCGGGGCGCGCCGCGCCTCGCCCGGGGCTCCGGGGTGGGAGCGATTTACATTGCATCGGAGCGCTCTGCAGGCGCCCCGCTCCCCGGCCCTCCGCCTGCTGCCGCTCCTGGCCCCCTCCCACCGCCCGCGGCACTGGATACCCCCGGCAGGGGCTTCTCCTTCTGCTCCAGCCCCGGGCCAGAGCTGCCGCGGGGCGGGGGGGGGAGCTGCAGGTAGAGCCTCTCTCCGCATAGTTTGCATTCCCAGCCCCGGCCGCCTTCCACCGTCCTGCTCACTCCTGGTGCACTGGGCAGATCTGGTTGGACACTGCAGCCTTTGAGTGAGCCCTGCTCTTCTGGGCCAGAGCAAGGATGAGACAAGAGCGGAACAGTTCTTTCCCTTTCAGATCCGCCGTGGGCCTTGCACTCTGATCAGCTGATGGGCAAGTGCTCTGACGGTGGCCAGTATCTCTCCTCTCTGGGTAGCAGCAAGGTCTGCATCCCACTCTTGCCGTGGAGCTGCTCTTTGCCAGCCATGGGGAGAACAGGTGGGCTCTGCCGCCATCCCGAGGCCCCCAAAGATCTCTCAGTGAGGACAAAGTCTTCTGCAGCTGCCCCAGTAAAGGAGGAGGCAGGTGCTGGGAAGGGGGTAGATAATCCTGGTGCTTCCTTTTTTCACTCTGAAGGAGGGATATTGAGGCCTGGGAGTGGGAAGGGAGCTGGAAGGAGGATAGATTCCTCTCAATTTACTTTGGGCAACTCTGCGTCCCTGGCAGTGGGGGCTCTTGAGTAGAAAGCGAATTTAATCTCTTGTTTTGTTTGTTCTTTCTTCCTCTGAAAGGGNCAGGACAAGGGGTGGCAGGAGGGGTAGGGGTGCTATGAGGTGGGGGATGGATGAATCCTTGGGTGCCTCTGGGAGAGGTTTTGAAAACTGACTTGCTGCTGTCCCATCTGGTCTCACAGAATTGCCATCCCGGTAGGTGTTCACATGCAGGCTGGGGAGACAGTACCATTCCTGCAGTGAGGGGCCGTGGGGGCAAGTGGAAGCAGGATGGGTGCTGCTGTGTGCCATCACCTTCTTTCTCCTTTGTTTGTGCTAAAGTTGCTCCCCTGCCCCTCAGCTTCCCCGAATGCTGGGTGCTGGCTGACCTCCCTGGCCTTTCCTCACCATGCCCCCCTGCCATCCCCCTCCAGCCTGGCCCAGCCCTCCAACTTTGTGTGAACCTCGCTCGCTCGCCATGTGGGATGGGAGACAGGCGGTCAGCAGCATGTGGCGACCTCACCGTGTCCAGCATGGCCCGTGGCTGTGGCAGAGAGAAGGGGTGCCTGGTGTGCTCCCGTTCCCTGCCATGCCTGTGCTCAGCCTGCTCTACAGAGCACACAAGCAGGTCAAGACCGTGCCTGGCTTGCAGGGAGCTGTGGTGCCAGTAGGCACCTTCTCTGCCAGGAAAAAAAAAAAAAAAAAAGGGGTGCAGCTCTCAGGGGCCACTCGTGCTTACTGCCACGAGAGCTCAGCTTTGTCTCCACGGGCTGGCCATGCCCCAGCCCGTGTAGGCCTGGGTATCCCACTGAGGGTGGATGGGGCCATCCATCTG
Organism: Regulus satrapa; assembly: GCA_013396955.1. Lineage (NCBI taxonomy): Eukaryota > Metazoa > Chordata > Aves > Passeriformes > Regulidae > Regulus > Regulus satrapa. Next base: position 143,430 of record VWZN01005429.1, on the reverse strand, counting down.
CAATTCCTCCAGCGGGCTGGAGCTTGCACTCGGCCCCAGGGGCCGCGGGCAGGGTCGGGGGCGGCGGTGCGTGTTCTCCTAAGCTCCGGCCCCTGCGGCCCCATGGGCATCTGCACATCAATGGGCCTCCAGCGGGGTGTGTGTAGGGGGAGCAGCCCCTAATCCGGCCCATTCAGCCCCACGGCAGCTTTTGTTGTCCAGATGTTGCCGCGCCGAGGGCGC
>VWZN01005429.1:118652-143038 GCA_013396955.1 Regulus satrapa | reverse complement strand
GGGGCTGCCCCAGTGCGGCCGGGGAGCGACTTTCACCAAGTGTTGGGGGTTTTCCCATCCCAGTGGGCGGGCTCGGGTGCGGGAGTTTCCCGAGCCCCACGGGCCCTGCGTGGGCCGGCTCCGGCCGAGGCGGCGGGGGAGGCACCGCGCCTCTCCCAAGGGCAGGCTCCGCCGCCCGGCTCCGGAGGGCCTCTCGGCTTTATTGCCTCTCCCCTCCTCTGGGAGCCCTAGGCCTGTGGCACGGCAGGGATCAAGGCATAGAGCTGGGGTAGACTCTCTTGGAAACCTTCTTCCTATCCCCATTCCCCTCCGTGTTTGAGCTCTGCCCCCCTCACGGGCTCTGCAGTTCTGTCCGGATGGCAGGACAAGTCTGGGAGGGTAAATGTCCCATGGTGGGCAGGTGTGTGCTGTCTGGAGAGGTAATGGGTGTCTGTTTCGCTGCTTTAGTTGCCCAGCTGCTGTCCTGGAGGAGCAGGAGGCGAGGATGTCCTGCTGGGGAGATGTTGGCACACCTGGGTGCAGGCTGCAACCTGTGGAAAAACCACCTCTCTCTTTTCCCTTCTCCCTCACAGGCTCTAGGATGCCAGGGCCAGCCGGACTCGGGTTGCCCACCTGATCCTTGTTGCCCATGTCCTGCCAGCACATCATGTTGCGCTCCTGGCGCATGAAGCTGAAGTTGCTGCTCGCCACAGTGACCGTGGCCATTCTCTTCTCCTGGCTCTATCTCTTTGTGGGCAGCCTTGAATGTGAGTGAGTCCTCATTCCCCTCAGATCAAGGGACAGTCTGCAACAGAGGGTGGGTGGGGGGGGAATTCAGCCTCGGGGCGGTTGGTCTGGCCACGCACCTCNGGCCAGGCACCTCAGTGCAGATGTATCTGACTTGAGGACATCTCTGGAGATCAGGGGAGCAGAGCTGAGATTTTAGCTGGGCACTTGTGAGGCATGCTGGGGCCTCTCAGTTGTGGCTCTGCCCCACCATTCACTCCTGGGCTCCCCCAGCCTTGCCGTGCCCTTTGCATGTCCCTATCTCTTCCACAGATGGCCGCTTCCTCCTGCTGCCGCCCTGCCTGGGCGAGCAGCCGAGCCGGGATGTGGAGCGGGAGGCGCTGGCCTCACGGGTGCGCAGGGTGGAGGAGGAGAATCAGCAGCTCCGTCTGCAGCTCAGCCAGGCTCAGGCAGAGGGCACTGATGGCAGCCCGCAGTGGGGGGCTTCTGCCGAGGACAGAGACCCCCCTGGAGGCGAGAGGAGCAACCACACAGCCTGCCCCAAGCAGCGGACAGTGCACAAGTGTGAGGTGGGTGATGGCGCCAGCACGGTGGCATGGTGGATTGGGGAATGCCGGATGGGAGGCTGGGGCCCTGTGGAGCAGGGGTGTATGTGCAACTCATTTGGCACTGCTCTCCCTGCGCTCTGGCCATGCTGGGGCCTCATCCTGGCTCTCCACAGTGCACAGTGGGTGAGGATATCTTCCTTCTCCAGAGAAGGAGACCAGACAGGAGTGGCAGCAAGAGTCCTGCTCCCCACTTCTGAATTAGAGAGCTCCCACCTCTCTTTGGGGCTCCTTCTGCATGGGAAGGGTCGGGTTTTTAAGCCTCTCCTTGTAGTGTGGTCCCAGGGAGGAGCTGACAGCCCCTGCAAGGAGTGTTCAGTCTCAAAAAGGCACCGTTTGTCTTTGGGCAGCTCCTTCACGTGGCAATTGTGTGTGCTGGACACAACGCGAGCCGGGACGTGGTCACCCTGGTGAAATCCATCCTTTTCCACAGGTAATGGAGAGATGTTGTGCCAGAGGCCTGCTGGTTGGGGCTCTCAGATGAGCTGCTGCAGGCTGCTGTGGGGCAGTGTTGCAGAAGAGGGGCTCTAGGACCTCTCTCTACCCCTTGTGCCACTGCTTAGAGGGACTGAGGGGAATTTGTTTCCCCTTGAGACTTTTATTTCCATTTGCCCCCTTAGCTGATGTCTGTCCCACGGGAGGGATGGGGGACTGAGTCCTCTTCATTCTGCTGTGATGCTGAATGTTACTGTGCATGCCCTTGGCAGGAAAAACCCCCTCCACTTTCACTTCATCACGGATTCGGTGGCCCACCAGATCCTCCAGACGCTCTTCCAGTCGTGGATGGTGCCTTCCGTCCATGTCAGCTTCTACAACGCCGATGACTTGAAGGCAGGTGCTTGCCCTCCCTTTGCCCTGTCCCAAGCCAGTGCTCAGGAGGGTCGAGGGGATGCAGGGTGATTAACTTTTTCTTGCTGATCCCTGGCTCAGCCCCTCCTCTTTCTGGGCTTGTTGCTGGTGCTGCTGAAAGGGGAGCACAAGGCTGGTACTGGCAGGGTGGCCCTGCACCTCTGTGGCAGAGCCGAGTGCCCCAGTGAGACACTGGGCTCCAGGTGGGGGTGCTGGTGGCTGGAGGAAATGCTCCAGGCTCGGCTGGCTCTGCTGCTCTGCCCTTCTGTTGCTGGCCTCCTCTGCATGGGGTGCCGGGACACGCAGCTGTCCTGCCCGGGCAGGGGAAGGGCATGGCCGTGCCCAGCCCTGAGGTGTGTTTCCTTTGCAGCCAGAGGTGTCATGGATCCCCAACAAGCACTACTCAGGCATCTATGGGCTGATGAAGCTGACACTTACCAAGGCACTACCCTCCAACCTCTCCAAGGTCATTGTCTTGGACACGGACATCACCTTTGCCACCGACATTGCTGAGCTCTGGGCTGTCTTTGGAAAGTTTTCTGGTGAGGACAGGGTGCTGGGCTCAGGGGGCAGTGCCTGCCTGCCACAGCACCAGCACAGTGGGTTTGCTGAACCAGCAGCAAGATGAGCTGCATCCATGTCCCTCTGTTTCCTCAGAAAAGCAGGTGATTGGGCTGGTGGAGAACCAAAGTGACTGGTACTTAGGCAACCTGTGGAAAAACCACAAACCGTGGCCAGCCCTGGGACGCGGCTTCAACACGGGTGAGTGTGAGCTGCAGCCTCATGGCACGGGCACCTGAGGCGGCACTTGGCACAGGGAGACGGGGAGAGGCTGAGGTAAAGTAGGAAAGTGGTGGGCACAAGAGGACTGCTACAGCATCCCAGGGTTGTGTGGGTGGGCACAGAGAAGTGGCACGTCCCAGGGGCTGAAGGCTTGCAGGCAGCTGTGCCTCAGCGCTGCAGCAGCTGGGTGCTCTCTTGGTGACCCAGTGCCCTTTCCCCTGGCGCACAGGGGTGATCCTGCTCCTGCTGGACCGCCTGCGTCGCCTGGGCTGGGAGCAGATGTGGCGGCTGACAGCGGAGCGGGAGCTCATGAGCATGCTCTCCACCTCGCTGGCTGATCAGGTAGCTGTCCCTCCCCTGCTCCTTCTGCATTGCCACAGCACTGCTGGCACGGGGGATCCTCCTCATCCGCCCGTGCGCTCGCCTTTCTCTCTCCTAGGATATCTTCAATGCGGTGATCAAGCAGGACCCATCCCTGGTGTACCGGCTTCCCTGCTTCTGGAACGTGCAGCTCTCTGATCACACCCGCTCGGAGCAGTGCTACACTGAGCTCTCAGATCTCAAGGTGGGTGGGGCTGCTGCTTCTGCGATTAGGGAGGGCCTGAAGGACAGTGCGGGCACTGGAGGTCCAGGGCAGTCAGCGTGGGGTCTGGTGCTGCTGACTTCCCTTATGTGTGCTGACACACAGGTGATCCACTGGAACTCGCCCAAGAAGCTGCGGGTGAAGAACAAGCACGTGGAGTTCTTCCGTAACCTCTACCTGACCTTCCTGGAGTATGATGGAAACCTGCTGCGCAGGGAGCTTTTTGGCTGTGCCAGTCTTCCCAGCCCACCCAGGGACCAGGTGAGGCTGACCCTGCCCCCAACCCCGGAGCTTTGGGTGGGCAGAGACCTCATGCAACCTCCCCTGGGGCTCCTGCTCTCCCTCACCTTGGTGGTGTTGCAGTTGCAGCAGGCGCTGGAGGAGTTGGATGAGGACGATCCCTGCTATGACTTCCGCCAGCAGCACCTCATGCAGCACCGCATCCACCTGTTCTTCCTGCAGTACGAGTTCCTCGCCCTTCCCAACCCCAACGATGTCACCCTCGTGGCCCAGCTCTCCATGGACAGGTACTTGCTGGTAGGACCGGTGGGAGGTTAGAACCCACCTCCACTCCTCTGGGCAGGCTCCACAGCCTTTTGGGAATCCCATTTCATCGTTCTCACGCCAGCATTTGGCGGTGAGGAGCAACACCCCAAGCTGAGAGCATCAGCTCCCTCCTGAACCGGGCGTGACTGGCATGCAGCTCTCTGGAGGCACCCGGCTTTGGGTTGGGCTCAGAAGCTGCCTCAGGGCGGGTCTGCTGCTCAGGCTGTGCCCTCTGCTTCCCAGGTTACAGATGCTGGAGGCCATCTGCAAGCACTGGGCAGGCCCCATCAGCCTGGCGCTCTACATGTCGGACGCCGAGGCGCAGCAGTTCCTGCGCTACGCCCAGGCCTCGGAGGTGCTGAGTGCCCGCCGCAACGTCGCCTACCACATCGTCTACAAGGAGGGGCAGTTCTACCCCATCAACCTCCTGCGCAACGTGGCCTTGGCCAACACGCAGACGCCGTACGTCTTCCTGACGGACATCGACTTCCTGCCTATGTATGGCCTCTACGATTACCTCAGGTAAGGCTTTTTCCAGCTGGCTGTTGCTCAGTCTGCTGGGTTCCCTAAGCACCAGGGTTTTCAGGAAACGGTCTGGGCAGAAACTGTTTCCTTTGTGCTCAGCCTTGGGGTCCTGGCCTTACTTTTGTGAGACGCCGGTGGATGAGGAAGGAGCTGTGGCTGTGAGGGTGGCCCTGTTCCTCCTGTCCCTGCACGGTACCACTGCACATCCTCAATGCCCGTTAATATCCGCGTGGAGTGGTGGGCGGGCTGGAGGGGCTGAGGAAGGAGGCTGTGGCCATGCCTCACAGTCAGGGAGACCTCACACCCTTCTTACTACCACAGGAACTCCATCCAACAGCTGGAGCTGCCCCAGAGGAAGGCAGCTCTCATCGTGCCAGCGTTTGAGACCCTGCACTACCGGCTGACCTTTCCCAAATCCAAAGCAGAGCTGCTCTCCATGCTGGACATGGGCTCCCTCTACACCTTCAGGTAGGGGCCTGCACTGTCCCCTCCAAACAAGCCAGCTGTGTAGCCTGTGTGCCCCTGTCTCAGAAGAGGGTAGCAGACCCCCTGCATCCTTTACTGTCTCAGTCGCTCGTTTCCATCTCTCGCCGTAGGTACCACGTGTGGCCAAAAGGTCACGCCCCGACGGACTACGCCAAATGGCGGACGGCCACCGTGCCCTACCGCGTGGCATGGCAGCCAGACTTCGAGCCTTACGTTGTAGTGAGGCGAGACTGCCCCAGATACGACCAGAGGTTTGTGGGCTTCGGCTGGAACAAAGTCTCCCACATCATGGAGCTGGATGCACAGGTGGGCGAGGGGCTCCCGGCGCCGCGGAGGCGCTGGGTGCTGGGGGCTTGTGGCTGGGCAGTGACGCGCTGCTACCACCAGGCCGATGACGGTAAGGGCTGCCGCTCTATCCCCAGGAGTATGAGCTGCTGGTCCTGCCCAATGCCTTCATGATCCACATGCCCCACGCCCCCAGCTTCGACATCTCCAAGTTCCGCCTGAGCGCCGGGTACCGGGGCTGCCTGCAGACGCTGCGGGAGGAGTTCCACCAGGACCTGTCGCGGCGATACGGCGCTGCTGCACTCAAATACCTCACTGCCGAGAGAAGCCTGTGATGCCTGAGGACAGTGGGTGCGGGGCACCAGCAGCACGCTGGAGAAGGGAGGGCGCAGGGCCTCCCTCCTGCCCCGGCCCACCGCCGCAGCCCCGCGCCAGGGAACGGAGGCGGCAGCGCGGCCTCTCCGGCCCACCAAAGCCATGCCTGGAGACGGGATGGAAGACGTCAGCTGCAAGAAGAGGCAGTGCCTGCAGGCCAAGCTGCTGCAGCCTTCCTGTGTTTCAGGGGAACCTCCCCATGCCAGGGGCCAGGGTGGGGTCTCCTTTCCCTCTTTCAGTGGATATGGATTACCCAGTCTTCATTAGCTCACCTCACCTTGAGGCCTGGCTCCTGCAGAGATCTGGGAGCTGTACCTTACCCTGCTCTGCCTCTGCTCAATGGTCCCAGGTTTCAGTCCTCCACACACCCCTCCGGGGCTTTGGCGAGTTGGAGATGAGGTTGTAGAGCAGCCCTTTTATATTCTTTGTGGAGCAGGCTCAGAGGAATCCTCCCAGCACCCTGGGAGGAGTGGCCATGGAGTACTGTGAGTAGCTGGAGCCTTGGTTCAAACCCAGATCAAGGCTAGCTGGTTAATGGGGGGGAAATATTATTATTCCCCATCTGTATGGATGCAGTCTCCAATGGAGCTGGCCCTGTACAAGTGGTGTGGGAGTCACCCAGAGCAGGATGAGCTCCCAGAGCAGAATGGGCTGTCGGCTGTCCCCAGCAGTGAGCCCCCAGGATGGACCTGCACCTCGCAGCTGGGAGCAGCCATGCTGGTGACAGACCCTGTCCTGTGCTGGTGTTTCCCCACAGGACAGGGCTGCCAACCATGCCCATGGGCAAAACAGCAGCTTCATGGGCCAGCACAGGCTGGGAGAAGCTCCTGGTGGGGACCGCCCTGCTCCTCCCCAGCTCTTGGCAGCACCGTTGTTGCCATCAACAATCAGGGACATGGCTGACACTGGGCAAGAGCGTAGCTGAACACTGTGGCAGGAACCCCATGCCAGGAGCAGCTTGACTGGACACTGTTCTACTGCTATCACACACTGGAGCACAGAGGATGCATTGCTTTCCTCACACTATTTAAATTATTTAATACTTTTCTCATAAGGATTCAGTAATTAGGGTGTCTTGGGTTTTTTTTTTTAATCTTTTCTTCTTCCCAGATGATTTTGCTGGTGGCTCTGGAGGCTCTCCAGGCCAGTTGCTGCTGGAGTCTCCACTGTTCTCTTCTTAGCTTTGCTCTGGGCTGCAAGGGCCAGCTCTGTACAGGGTGAGGATTTCCGTCCACGGTGGGAGCGGCTGAGAGGAGCCATAGAAACTGCGGGGTATGGAAAGGGCACAAGCGCCTCTTGCTTATTCTCTCTTTTTAATTTAATTTTTAAATTAAAGCTTTTTTATTCTTTTTCACATTCTTGTTAAAACTGCCTGCTTATTAATTTTTTTTCTCTTGTGAGCCTGCACGTGTTCCCTGGAGGGAAGGAAGGCAGCAGGAGGAGGGCAGTGAGGAGTAGCCCAAGGCACAGAGACGCCCTGCCAGCTCTGAAAGGGCTGCTGCTGACTGAGGTGGGCTCAAGGCTGATGGTTCCACAGGCCCCAGGCAGCCTGCCTGCACAGCCAGCACCCCTGAACTGGAGCCTGGGGCAGCATGGCTTAGGCAGAGAGTCAGTTTAATCACACCCAACTAGAAAAAGATGTGGTTTCATGTGGTAGTGCTGCAGCTCCTCCCTGAGAGCCTTGACTTTATAAGACTCTTAGGAATAAAAGGCAGCTCTGAGGCCCCACGAGATGCCAGCCTTGCATCTGCAGGGGGAGGAGGAGGAGGATGGTTTGCCAGGAGCAAGTGTTGAAGCTTTATTTGGGAAAGGGCTGTGAAGACATTGCTCATCACTGTGAAGCCAGGCGCAGCTCCACCTCACCAGTCCCTAGCAGGCAGCTTTTGTTTAAAACAGCCCAAGCTCAGTGATATTCTGCTGCTGCTGCTGCACTAAGCAAGATCAGAGGGTTAGATCAGATCTAGATACTGCTAGAGCCACGGTGGAGCAGTGCTGAGATGGAGCAGGGCTCTTCCAGACGATTCTTTGGTAGATAGGAGGCAATAGAAATGCTGGCTCTGTGGTTGTTTGGGAAGGTGCACTGGTATGTCTGTAGCAGGAGAGCTGCACACCATCATTTTCAGATAATCCTCCCCAGCCTAGACAGTCCCTAGCCCAAAATGTTCCTGCAAGGGTGGGAGGCACCTGGAAGAAAGCCCAGTTTGGGTTGGTCTCCATGTGCCCTCTGCTGGGCAGCATCAGCTGGGAGGCGCCCACAGAGCCAGGGAGATTGTCTGAACTGAGCACAGCCCCTTTTGGAGCCAAAATTCATTACTCCTAACGTCGTGCCCTTCTCCCTGCCAAGAAAATGAGCCAGGGCCACGCTCAGAAACCCCTCCTGGGGCTGGGGGCTTGCTGTGAGCGCTGCTACAACCCCTGTGCCTGTGGGACCCACTGTCCCCACCTGGTACATACAGCTGAGGAGACAAGAGATTTTACTGTGTTTTATTTAGTAAAATGTTAAAATAAATAAATACAAATTGATCAGATGCTCTGTACCCCCTCCCCCCAACTTTAATTTGCTAAAATCTAAACACATTTGTACCAAAACTGAAACCACAAGGAACTTGAAGGCAGCAGATACTGCAGATCACTATGAGCATCAGGCTAAAAAAAATAGAGATATTTTAAAAACCCAAACCAGTTCACAAGTGGGTGTTCTCATGGTGTGATTCTGTGACAACAGAGCAGTACCAGTCAGAAAGGGCATTTTACACCAGGGCCTGCAAGGAAGGGAGATTGGTGGGGAATGGGACAGCACAGGTGCCACTGGCTCGTGGAGGACAGAGCCCATGGCTTTGCCATTAGAAACCCAGCTGGGAGAGAAGCTGCCATCATCCCACGCAGCACCAGGCCCACGGCTGCAGGGACAGCATTGCTAGAACTGGGGGCTGGTCACCAAAATCCCCTGGAGAAACCAGAGAGATGGGGGGAAGGACCAGGCTCGGACACGCAGACATTCAGGGTGAGCTCCTGCTCCGGGCCCGTGCCAGGACTCCCCCTTTACAGCTCAATCTCGGTGAAACACCAGGTGGGCGTGGGGGAATGGGACAAAGCATGACACACAGGTGGGGTGGTGGCATCAGAAAGTCTACGGGGATGATGCCGCTGTGACCGCAGGAAAATGAAGCCAGGATTGAAGCCTGAGTAGTTTCTCCTAAACAAACAGAGCTGCCTTCACAACCCTCCCGGCCTCAGCTGCAGACATGGGGCGTGTTTGCAGAGTAGAGCCAGTCAGCTCCCTAAAGAAAACTCAGCACCTGCCTTGCAGGTGGCAGCAGCTCACCAGCACCTGTGCCCACTGCTGTTGACACAGCAAAGTTGTTTCCTTCCTCCACAGGAGCCTGGACAGGTCGGCACCTAGCAGGCTCCCCTGCTTCCTGCTCTTACCTTGCTTCATATCTTTGCTTAATGGAGTTTGGAACACAGGCTTTGCTTCTGTGGGGCTGTGAGAGGAAGCCAAGACACCTCTGACTGTGTAAGATGGCACTCGGGGGGGACCGTGCAGCTTGTGGGACATGACTGCTGCTGGCTCTGCTTGTGTGGGGCTCGCAGGAAGCTGCCCGAGCCTCAGAGGCTCATGCAGAAGCAAAAACCTTCCTTAAGGAGGGTCTTGGCTGCCTGTCACATATGACATCAGGAGCAACTCGGAGCCAACACACCTTCTGGAAGGGAGAGCTGACAGGTGAGACCCTGCCTGGCTCTAGAATCAATCCCTGTTTGGATGTCAGTGATAATTTAAGTAAAGAAACATAAGAGACTATGATTAGAAATTACACATTAGCCCAGAACAAGCAGAAACATGCAGCCTCCCACCGCACCCAGCACGGGGCTTCTTTCAACAGTGCCTACCCAATGCCTGCAGCCATGGAAATCTGCTCTTCCAGAGTCAGAGCTGCCAGTACTTGCCTTCCAGAGGGGAACACGAGGCACAGAACAATCTCTTTCCCTACCCCAGCAATTCTGACCCCGCCCGAGACGCCAACACCCGGATAACGAGCCGGGGGAGCCCCTGCCCTTACACGTGCACAGCGTGTACCCAGTGCTGCTGCAGCACCAGTGCTGGGGATCCACAGTCAAGGATGGCCACAGAACACAGCCCCAGGAGCTGACCTGCGACACTGCCTCCCTTCCCCACCCGCGCTATACTCCCTCCCAAGGCTCACTAAGTTCTGGTTGCTCACTAAGAAAAGGGTTTTCTCGAAGCACAAAGGCAACAATGCTTCGTTTGTTTTCCAAAAAAACGGATGTAAGGAGGCTGGTGACAAAAGGGCAGGAATTGGTTGAGGTTGACTTTTGCCTCTATAAATTCAGGAAAAAAGAAAAAAAGATGCAAAAGATGGTGCTGAGCTGATCAATACTGCTCACTGCTGCTTCTGCCTTTCTGTGCCAGCTCTCCACCCACGACAGACAGAGCCACATTCACAAGGCTTTTGAGTTCCCCAGGCACTCCAGATAGTAAGCAAGTCCTTAAGTACTTCTTCCTTTCTAGAACTAAGGACTGGGCTGAGTTTCTCTGTCTGAAGCCTTTGACACCCGCCCGGATACTAGAGAGTGAAGAGCAGGCACAGAGCTTATCCTTGGTTACACAGGAGAGCTGGGACAGCGGTTTTCCCAGGAGGGTGCCCCATGCTCTGGCTGCTTCATGTAGCCCAGAGGCCGGCCCTCAGCTCCTCACAGGTTACATTAAACTTAACTCGTGTCCCTTGTTTAGCTGCACTGGTGAAATGGCCCTTTTCATGTGTCCCTAAAGAAACCAGATCCTGAGAAAACAGGGAGGCATTGCTCACACAGAAGGATTTTGGCACAGAATATATGACAGCCCAGAGAGCAGGAATCTGTCACAGGTACTCCAGCAGGTGGCTGAGAAATACCTGAATCGCACGTCCTACTCCACATTGTCTCCTTCACTCACACAGAACCCGGAACCTCTGGGAGCCACCTAGGTGCACTGTAACACTCCAACTAGGGAGGTGCAACCACACCAGCAGAGCTGAACCTTTAGCTAGTTTTGGGAAAATTTGTAGCCAAGAAAATGTTTAATTAATGCAGTCTAGCTTAGAGTAGGTGCTAGCTGCCTCAAGGTCTGCTTGATCTGCCTTATCTCCATGCTGTAGCTTAGAAGTCAAATAAGGTTCTCATCAGGATGGGATCGCTCAGCAGCAGAAGCAGAGCTAGCGATGACTTAGTGCCTACTTCCTTTTCCATTTGCACCTAAGCAGCTCTTTTCTCCAACCACACCTGCTCCTGTTTGGAATACAGACCAACCCCTGTCAGAAATCGAGGTAGGATAAAAGAGTGGTTTTGTTCTACTCTTTCCAATGAACTTCCAAACCCTGTAACTGCAGGGATACCTGTCTACTCAGAAGGGAGGCTATTTCACTCCTGGATTTTTCCTACCCTCACTTTCCCTCCTCGTGTCTTTCCATGTTTCTCTCTGTTCTGCCATGTAATCTTTGCTTCCTTTGCTGCTTCTGCGTTTTCCCTCTTCCTTTCCATCTCCAACCCAGTACCACTTCTTAAAAGAGGCTTTTGTCCTTTAATTTGTCTCTTGCAGCATCCACTTCTGGCCCAGGGAGATGGGATGCCCTGGCCTGGCTATTCTCATGAGATACACTCCAGGGACTTGCACAGTGATTTCCACAGCACCTGTGCTCTTGGCAAGCCTCTTTTCCGTTCACTACCTCAGGTATTTTAGTAATACTGACAGGGATACAGATAGACTCTCATACAGGTAAGCTCTTGGTTTTCTACCAAGAAATCGTGGAATACAAGCCCACAATTAAATTAACCTCTGGGAGAGGTGTTCGTCTTTTCATGGGTCTTTAATTACCAAGCTTACCAGTGCATGGTATAAATAAATTTCTTTATTGGCAAGTTGATCAACTATGTGCTCAGCCTATACAAGACACAATGATGCAGAACGCTCTTGTCCCAGATAAGAGAGAAACAGGAGGGAAATGGGACCTAAGGGTAAAGGATAGAGAGACTCATTTTTCAAGTATTACATTCCATTCTGTAGGAGCTACAAACAGAACTGAGGCTTAAAGAAGGATCTGAGTAAGACAGCAATCACCTGGAGACAAGACATCTGCAAGCTCTCACTTTTCCTAATCCCATCAGATTTTTGGGTCATTCCCTGGTCCAGGTCTGACCACTGAAAACAAGGATCCAGCAGCATGTCACTTCAAGGTTTGCTCACACGCCCTCAGAGACCAGTACCTAGCTGGCCACTTGAAGGTTCTTTGGACCTTTTGCTTTCTGAATGCCAGAAACTACAGAATCCATAATGCCTGGGAATGGCCTTTGCTGAGGTAGTTTGTTGGCCAGGCAAGCCTAAGTGCCAAATGAATTAGCTGCACAAAAAGCATCTTCCTCTTTCTCCAGGTTCCTGACCCCTCCACACCTGTCAGAAAACTCTTTGCAGTAATCCAGCAAAGTTTAAATTGCCCTGGATCTCCAGAATTCCAAGGGAAGACAACAGGAGGTGAAGAAGGGTCAAAACTATTCTAAAAAGATACAAGGAACTCTGCCCAAAGGGGCGTACTCACAAGGAAGTGTAATACCGGTATTCTGGTGGTTAACTGAGCGTCTCACAGAGAGAGGCCCTCAGTAAAACAGTGACTTCTGGTTTAACATCTTAATATGTTGCTTTAAAAACACGTTTCATTAAAAGAATGTATCCATCATTAGTTCTTCAGAAGCAAAGAGGGCAGGGTGCAACCCAGCTGAGGAAGAGAGAAACGTGCACTGCAAATTCACAAATGTTTCCTGCTGTACCCGCATGATAAAGAAATTTCAGAGTTTATTTCCTGTACTGTGGGCTGCCATAGCTTGGTGGGTCTAAGAGGGAGATTTCACTCCGGGTTCTCCTGAATGCTGACCATGCTGCTTTTCAGGGCTGTCTCTGCAACAGTACAGGAAAGATTGTTTGAAGCCAAGGAGGTCAGAATTAGGTTTCACATTTCTAGACATTTGGAATACAGATTTGCTTTCTTAAGCCTAGTATAGATAAAATGCAATATTATTATTTTCTGCTGACAAGAAAACCAATAGATCTGCTCATAAAATTATCACCTCTTTGATTTCCAGGCTTTTAATTTATATCCCCACTGACAGAAACCTGCTTTCAACATAGAACAAAGTCCTGTTTTGCTCATGCAAAACATTAGTTCATCCTACCAACATGGTAATTCCTGACTAATGATATCTTGGAAGAATCAGCCATGGTACTCACCCGACCTTCCAATCATCCCTAGAAGTATTGCTTGCTCCATGTTTTGCACAGTACTAAACCCACTACTGGCTCTAAACAAAGACAATGAAAACACCAATGATGATAAAAATTCTCCTAGCCAGGTCACAGGCTCACTTTCCCACTCGGACCACAACACACCTTTCTAACTGTTTAAAGAACAGATTGTTCAGAGAAGGGAAAAGGAAACTTCTGCGACGCTTGCTCTATTTCTGAGTGAAGGAGCACGGTGACTTCTTAAAGCCCTTAGCACTGGGCTGAGAGCCAGGACCGTATTTGATATGAGATTCCTTTGTGGTCTCATTTCTTCCCTTATAACAGAGATTTAAAAGCCACTTGTTTCCCCCCAATGACAACCAATGACATAAGAATTAGTTAATATTGTGATGGCGGTTTGGAAATACAAAACCACAGCCATTAATGACAGCTTCCAAAAGAGCAAAAGTTTTAGTACAAACTCATTCTATTTCAAATATTACGTGAGGAAAAAAACCCCCAAAAAACAACCACCCCAAACCAATACAAACCTGAAAGAAAAGCCTGAGCTTTAAGCTGTCACAGGGTTTAAATTTCTGCCTTGATTGGAACATCTTACAGCAGCTAGGAAAAAAAACAACCCACATTTTTCCTCTGTATTTAGCAAACACAATTCCTCTTCCACCCTATTGTTGGTAATTGGGTAGAGATTACCCAAATTTTATGTGTCTACACAGCAGCATCATTGCCAGTGTCTGTGCAGCCCTGGGAATGCTCCTTGCCTATTGGCTGATACTGTTGCAGAGCCAGGAGAAAAGCATCCCAACAGGATCAAGTGAGAGAAAAAGAAAACTACCTAAGCAGCATCAAAAAATCTAAGATAATTTTTCTGCCTATTAATGATTAACTAAAGGCATCCTTTTACAGTCTGGAACAAAAATGCTGAAACAAAAGGGATATAAAATCTGTACTTATCTACTTGGATTCTGGAGACAAGCAGATGCCTCAGGAAAGGAGCAAAAGCTTTTTTAACATCTGGCTGGTTAACTGTGTGCAAATTTAAATATGGCTACTAGTGAATTTCACTTCCATCCTCTCCTGAAGCAGCAAAGAAAACAGAAGGGACTATGGAGTCTCCAGGCAGAGCCTTCTCCCTCCGAATAGTGTGGTGCTTCCAAGAGAGCTCAGGTTAACACAGAAATAAGAGCATGAGAACCACAAAGACTCAGCACACCCTGGAGACAATCTCTTACCAGGAATGCTTGATCCTTCAGAAGATGCTGTTAAGAATCACCCAAGTGTTCAGCTGAAGACCAACATGTTCCAAAAGGCAGCTTCTCCTGAATATGTGGCTGTTAGCTGATGGCTCATATTCTATAGAAGGCTCATGTTCTGTTTGTTTTTTCTCTTCAACCCTTGAAACAGACAGTCCTTTGTTTAAATGCTGTGGGTTCCTGGCCTAGTGCTACCCAATGGTAACGACCCCATTGGTAACTGGATTGATGGAAGGACATTTTTAGTATGATCCATTTCGACAGTGTCTGCCCAGCTGTCTCCCTGCCACTTAAGCTAACTTATCCTTCCAGCTCTGCTGGTTCCAGAACAGAACTCAAACATCAAAAGACAGAGCCGGGTTCATCACTGGTTCAGCTGAGAAGCGCATGTAAGAGTCACTTTCCCAACTAAGACAAATGTGAGAACTCAGGATATCAGTTCTGAGCTCAGAGCTGAAAATAGTGCACACTCCTACAGAAGGAATAAAAGTCCCTAAAGGGCAGAAGGACAATCTAAAGGAGAGGGAATAAAACAGCTCCAAGAACCCCACAGAAGCCCACTAGGCTGGGGCAGCAAAGAAACTCTCTCAGGCTACGTCGTGTCTGGAGTATTCACTTGCTCAGAAATGCATCCTTGAAATGCAAAGCTTTCCTATCTTCCACTGTGAACAGCTGAGCAGGTCTGCCTCGCCACCCAACACATGCCCTCAAGGCCACCACACTGGGGACACTGCCTCAACCTTGTGTGTGCAGTGGCTCAACTCTGCTCCCACGGGAAGGAAAGGGAGTTTTCCCGGTACTTCCAGTGGAAATGGGCTTTGCCCAAACACGTACATGCAGTAGTGAAACTAGACAGCTCTAGGACACAACCTGATGTGACCAGAATCAGCACCCTAAACTGAGCCAGACCCCACAATCAGAAAGCACAAGGCAAGCTCTGCTGTCCAGAGTGAAAAGATCATACATTAGAGATGAACTTCTTGAACAAGAGGAGATAACGGAGGGTGATTTCAGTCCCACTCACTGTCTTTCATTTCAAGCTGGAATCAGTCTCTATCACAGAGCTATTAAAGCTTTAAACAAGCACACTGCCAACTGCTTTTCTCTGGGTTACAAACGCATGGAAGAATGGGAGAGAGATGGCAACAGCAGAGACAAGCCTGGGAGATCCTCCAGGTGGGGTGAGATCCAGCACTGTAGGATTTGATTCTCTTTAGACTTTAGCCAGTAGATATATGGTAGAACCTATGGAAACTGTCCCATTAGATTTTAGAACACAAACACAGCAGAATGTCATCATAAATAAGCAAAGTCTGTGTTAAAAAATTCTAAGTACACAGCATTTTCTCCAGTTCTGACACCTTTTTAATAGAAATCACTTGTTTAGGAAACAAATAGCACTTTTGTAATTTTTTTTTTACAATGTTTCTTACCTTGATCTTATTTTAAGTAACACTAGGAAGACCTCAATATCTTTTATTTTCCTTTTTAATTTAAAAAAGTTGGTTTTTTTTCCCCCAGATACAAAGATTTTGCCCTTGCATAAAAAAACAGTGCCCAAAACGATGACACAAGGACTCACAAAGACTCACTGTATCTCACTGACACTATTACTTCTAATCTATACCATGCAAGGTCCCATCTACCTCTTTAATTAGACTGTCAGCCTGAAAAACAGCTTTTCTATTCCTTATTTAGTTCTTGTTACCAAAAGAAGAGAAAGGAAGTGAAAGAAAAGGACATTTCTCTGTTGAGTTCACACATCTGGGTTATGTGCTACTTTGTTCAGGATACCTTTGTTGTTTATAAATACAGAAAAGGGATGAAATCTCATTTTCAAGTAATTGATGCACATTTTCTCTTGGGACACCTCTATCCAATGCTCCAAGCTGACCCTGGATTCTGGCCCTCTATTTTCCCATTCCCAAAACAGACTTTCTGGATGAGTGTGAGGACCCACAGGCTCTCAGGCACATGTTGTGATTCTCGGGGTGTCCTGTGTTGGGACAGGAGTTGGACTCGGTGATCCTGATGGGTCCCTTCAAATTCAGCATATTCTAAGATACTATGTGCTGGTTACTCAATGAAAAGTCCATCTCCTTTCCCTTTGTACATCTCCTGTCTAAACAATAGTAAATACTGCTTATTTGATAGACTTGTCCCTTCTGGGCACTGGGATTTGATAATTTATATTTCTGGTTTTTTGGTTTAATAGTACTGAGAGTTTAGAAACAGGAAAAGCCCATAGGCTCTTTGGACTTGTTTTTGTTTTCCCCTAGCTAAACAAACTGTTCTGCAAATAGGAACTTGAAACCTGCTCTCCTCCCTTATCCCTGCTCCTCACCCCAAACAAAAATAAAACAAACCTATAGTGGCTGTGGAGGCTGCTGCAGGCACACACTGGTGTAAAATATAGAGAGAGTAAATATATTATTTCACTTGGCATGGTGCTGGCAAAGAACCCCCAGCTGGCACTATTCATGTAACATGATCCAAACTTCGCATGTACACACAGAATAAGAAGGATCAATTGGCAAACTCCGGTGCCGCCTGGCACAAGCATCTTCACGCTCTCTCTGGAACCAAAGAACTAAAGAATTCTGCACTTTCCAGAAGAAATCCAGTTTTGCTTTTCTAGAGTTTCTTTATTTTGCTCTTTCTCCTCGCCGCCACCTCCCTTGGCTCCTTCTTAACTTCACTGTGTTATTTAGTCTCATCGCCCTTGTTACAGTTCACCATGCAGCTCTGGGAAGGGGAGGGGGCTAAGGTGGAGGTGGCAGCATTAGTATTGTTAGTGGAGTCCATGCCGTTGGAGATGGCTACTGAATTGACCTCAGAGTTTATGGGTTTTGAAAGGTCGATGCCTTGGATGAGGCGGATCAGCTGTTTTACCTTCTCCAAGGAGCTGTGCATCTCCTTCTGTTTTGCAAGGATGGTATTCTTCATTTCCATGCATTTCTACAGCAAAGCAGAAAATCAGTAATAAGTTCAAGCTTATGAATGAAAGAAGGTAAGAGAAGGAATATGATGTTCGCAGATCTAAATGTAAGTACCCAGAAAAGACTGCAGCTGCAACTTCACTTTTCCAACCTAGAAGAAAAAGAGTCTCTAGGTTGTGTTCAGAGGAGAATTCATATTTGCAGGCTGAGGAAATAAATTGTCGAAACATGGCTGTCACCTGGTGTGGCTCCCTTTCATGCCAAGGTGTTGTGCAAATGAACACAGACAGCTCCATCCTTTTGTGCTTCTTTTGAAGGAAAACTTCCAAGTGTATGTTGTTACTATTTTTTTCTATAAGTATTGCATTACTGAAATGTCTTTAACTCGGATCTGCAAGCTCAGGCATTCCACCGCAGCTGACTGCTGACAGTGTGTGTGCAAACCATTATAGGGATACAGCCTTTGCTTTCACATACATTTTAGCAGGAACATCCCTTCCTTCTCTCAATAAGTAAAAAGGCACTTGAAAAGGAAACCAAACTCCTCTTCACTTGAAAATCTTATTTTGTGGCCACTTCATTCTCTTAGAAGTGGTCGTAACACAGCTAGCTCATCAGCTAAGCATCAGGGCAAGGTAACTTTTATAAAAGCCCACAAATGATGTTTCAAGAGTGAAAAACTGCTTATGTGTATATTTGAAACTCACAAAAATAAGGAAATGGCAGCTATGTCTGTTGCATTCAGGTTTTTACATGAAGATGGCAACCTTCCTACGTTTAAAAAATCTTCTATCCATGTTATTCTCCAGACACTGTTGGTTTTAGCTTCACTGTTTTCACACGCAGCTCATGGCATCATAATAACTCTAAAACACCTAGACCAAATATGCCTGGTTTGGACGGGTCCAGTGTTAGTATGACTGTTCTCCCTGCCAATCCCTCATGTTAAGGCCTTGCATCTGCCTGGGTACATCACTGAGAAACAGTGTTAGTTGTCTAGTGCTGCTCAGGTGACACTCAGCTACTTCTCACCAGTCTCCAGGACTGCTAACCAGCCCCTCAAAATAATTTGATTTGTATTGACAGCACTGAGGGGGGTCTGTAAACATGGGACACTTTTGCTCTAATAGGCAAAGACAGCCTGGAAAGTGCATCTGTATCTAAAAAATCTGTAATTATGAATCCAGCCTTACAGATGTTGCCACACAGGAGATTTCACTTTTTTCATTATGTGATCCTGACTAGGCCTGCACCGAGGAGGGGCTCAGATTTTACACTGGCATCTCAAGGGACTAATCTGTACATTAAGGTGAGAAGGGTGACCAAATCAGTATGTGTGCTCCAATTGCTGTAATAAACTAAGGTGGAAAGGAAGGTTTCTGCTTTGAAGTACGACACTGTCTAGTTAACACCATGCAGAGGCATGCACAGTGGCCAGCTGTTGAGTGCCAAGGCAACACATCAGGGTCCTCCTGAGAGTCAGCCGTGAGTAAATGGCCGCTTTTGCATCAGAAAGGTCTAGCGAGTGCACCGAGGCTGTAACTCTCGCTACACACAGAGGCCAAACCGTTCTTGTTTAAGTGAGCCACTAGAGAGTTGGACTCAATCTACTGCCCACAGACAAAAATGCTCTGGGTCATTTTTGTCATCTGCTGATATTGTATGTCACCATATGTCTACCGACATGTTCAGCGTGGATCGTGTATAAGAGACTCAATGTAAGTATGTGTTGCCTTTATTTCATTCCTGCTCCCCAAAGTCATAAAAAGCAAAGGAAAGCACTCTCTTAATTCTAAATAAATCCAGTGGATGACAGGTCTAGTATATGGAGTTGCTCTATAACAGTTTTCTCCCTGCATTGTGGCACCAGAACACAGGTGAAGGGTTATGAGGGAGGACGATACTCACTGTTATAGAATTGCTGAGCTGTTTGACCTTCTGCTCTAGTTGTTCTCTTTCCTGTTTTAAATCTGAACTCCATTTAAGTAGTTTCTGTTTTTCCTCTTCTTTTGCTACAAAACAGAATTTTAAACAGAATATTTTAAATATTAATCTTACAACAGTGGATAGAGAGTCTAAACTGCTTCATGTAAAGAGGGAAATTGTGTTTAAACCAGCAATTAACAACTTGTGCATTGAATCACTCCCAAAATTTTACCTACATACACAAGCATGACAGGCTTAAGAAATATTTAGACTGCTATTTTCACTTCACGAGTGATTAAGGTTATTTCCTTTTGCTATTTTCCTTTCAAAATTTCATTCTGAAAAGGAAGTACCATTCTATCCCACTCCCAAAATAACATAATCCACTATTAAAAGTAAAGTGTTCATTATTTTCTTACCTGCTTTATATGCAATATATGAATGAACAATTGCTAAAGTTCCTGGCCATGGGATTGCTTCTTCCTTCTTTAGCATCTGAAAGAAAATTTTCATAGATATTTAGCTGATAAAAAACCTACCTCAGAGAAAGCAAAAAGGAGGGAGAGAGAGAGAAAGATTGAAGATTTTCTTTCATGGCTATCATTAGCCTCAGCCCTGTTAACACAAAGCTTCACAGACCTGATCTGAGATTTAACAGAGGGAATTATTCACAACTGTATTGTGGTTCCCACAAAGCAAGCCTATTTCTTACAAATGTCAGCATTTTCCTAAATTCTCTCCATAGCCACAAATAAAGTCTACTAATGATACTGAGCAACTTAAAAGAGGAATGAAAGAATAATATATCTAAACTCAAAAACTTGCCAGGAGACATAAACATTACTTCATGATTCAGACAAATTGCTGATCTTAGTTGTTCTGGGAAAAAAGTTTTCATGCTGCAGCCTAGGCTCCACACCATACATTCAAACATCACACGTCTGGCTAGTAAAACATGAAACTGTCCTATCACCCTTTCTTATCACAATCATCTCATGGACTTTTCAAACTCTCTTCGTAAGGTTAGCACCATTTATGTCTTTCAGATCCTTCCTACATTTTGCTTCCTAACAAACTTTAAGATGAAAGACAAATACTTTTAGTACATGATCAGAGTGGTATCTCAGAAGACAGAGGACTTGGTCAGTTCACAGTGAAGTTACTGAGATTTCCCCTTAATTTTGTTGGAAGCTATAACAGAAACATGAAGAGGGGGGGATAAGGTGAGAGTAGGCAAGAGCAGGAGTACCCAATACTCTCTCCTCTCTGGCTACTACTGACCAAGTCACACTTGAGTTTGGCATTTTTATTCTCCTGAGCAGCACATCACAGCCCAGGCTGTTTCCTTACGTTACCACCGGGCGCATCGAAGGCCACACGGGTGACCAAGCAAGGTGCTGTGTTAGACAGGACACAGCTTCGCACTGCCTATTATCAGCAATCCTTTGAACTCCTACAGTTCCACGGGAGGGTTAGGAATACAACTCTTTACTTCTTCCTCTTGTAATCTCAATGCAATGATGAACAAAATATTAAGATATAACCTGCTCACTTCAACTGTACATTTTCAGAGAGTGATCTAGAAGGAAACTGTTCACCTACACTCATTACACTGATGCTGGATGATATTATTAAAGAGATCACTGAAGACAACCTTTCTGATGTTTGATTTATATAAGCAAAAAGGGGCTTATAGTTGCTCTATCTATTGAGGTAGGCCTGTGCAAACATTTTATTTATTTGTCCAGAAGAACAGACTAATAACTTTTGAAGAAACAATGAGCTTAAAAGATGAGCAGCAGAATTTCTATGGGTTGTAGAAATTTTTCCCAAAAATTTGCATAATTTGATCCAAAAAAAAGAGTAAAAAACATAAGGGTAACAAATAAAGACCCCAAATTTGGAAGCAAGACCTGACAGTTTTGTATTAGCATACATTCCAACAGAGGTAATAATTCAATTGAAATTCACATGAGCCTTACTGTACATGAAATAGATTTCTTCAGTGTCAGGCCATCTTAATCTAAGTAACCCAAACAATCTGGTTATTTTCTTTAACAACAAAAAATCTTCACATGCATTGTACACAATCCCCCGTCAAACAATACCTGGTCTTGACATTTGGGACAGATCCACATGCCCTTAGGAATGGTTTTCAGAGGCGGGTCCAGACAATCCAGGTGATAAACACGTGAACATGTATCACACATCAGCAACTGCCCGCTTTTTCTGCAAACGCTGCAAAAATCCTCATGGATATCACCCTAAATTGAGGGGAAAGGGTTTGGGTGAGAAAAAGGGAGAGAGAGAAGGCAAAAAGTGAATTTTAGCCTTTGGTATCTAGGTTGAATTCAAGTTTTACAGCACTGTTTCTAAGGGGATTCCAAAAGTCAAGCCCTTTTGAGACTGTGAAACAGGAAAACCATGCCAGATGTCAGATATACTGACATCTGTCCTCCCAAACACTTTCTCTGTCCTCCCAAGGCAAAAAGGTGCAGCAAACACTTATTACTATAGCTTCTCTTAACAACTGCTACCCTATAGCCTTTCTTCTTTAAGATTCCATCTTTACCCTGATCTTTTTATCTGCCTGAAGTGATGAGCTACCCACTTTCTTAACCATCCAGATTTTTGGATGTAAGCCCAACTGCACTTCAGGAATGCTGATTAGGCTGTCTCTTGCTAGTAATTGTATGTAAGAAACCCCAACTGAGTGACTTAAAAGAACACTTTTAAATATTTAGGTCACCTTTAAAAATGAAACTGTAAAGAAAAGGTGTTATGCTTCTAATTGAAAAATAGTAGAATGAATCATGTTCTGAGACAATTCTTTTTACTTCACTTGGGCTACCTCAAGTTGCACCAAACAGCTGTGACTCAAAACTTTCTCATTCTCTATAGGGAGTGGATTGTTTCATCACTAACATAGTCGAAGAGCCAGGATGAAAGAGCACAAAGAGAGATTTTCTAACACTTTTTTAAAAGAAAGAATTGAAAAAATGACTGGCTGTTTCTTTTAAAACAACTAGGTTTAGTTACTGTTGCATTTCCATCAGAGAGTTATTTTCTACAGCCATTAACATCCCCAAAAGGTAGATCTGATTTTTATTTCTTTTTCTTCTCTCTCTCGCCTCCTGTTTTGATTTGATTTTCAGATATTTGAACGAAGAGGCACCAGAGGAAGGAAGGGGCACTCCACCCTCTCCTCTGACCACTGGCCTGTCCTGGCAACTCCACATGTCCAAGGCCCCATCTGGTGTCTGAAGTACACACTTGTCACTGACTTACAATGAAGTTTCACATACACCCCAGATCTGCAAAGTGCAATCATCAGATGCGTGTGTGGAGCAGAACTGTGGGCACACGCTCTCCTCTATGAAATACCAGCGTATGCAAGGCTTCATTTTGGCACGGTTCATCTCTTCACACGTGCAAATGATTTCTATCAATTTGGAGGGATAGCAGATTTGGCCATGCACTCACACATTAAGGTGCCAGGCAAGAAAAATTACAGTAATCTCCACTAGGGATGCCATAATACATTTGTGAAAAGAACAGCACATGAACAATCTGCTCAGGTTTCTACTCCCCAGCTCTATTGCTGATGAGGTCCTTCTTCAAAGGGAAGGCTATTCTTAATTCTCAAGGTTAACACTAATTTCATGCTTTGTAAAGGATGAATCTTCAGTGAATTTTACATGCTGTTTTGGATCCATAACTCCCAGGGATTGTTGAGAGCTGAGTTATGGCATTATTTCACCTTTAACACCAAAGAGTTCCTCAGTGTTAAATGAAGATCTAAATGAGTGACATTTCCTGCTTCTTGTGAACTGATGTGTTGTAACCAGTCTGGGAAGAACTTCTTTCCCTCTATCATGCATTTTCTGAGTACAGTGCAAGAGATATCATATAAGCTAAAATAAAATAATCTTCAAGATAAGAAGTTTAAGAGGAGAATTCTCTCATTTTAGGAAAAAAAACCTATACTAGAGAATTATGTATCTTAAGATCCTTTAGTTACCACAGACTACACAATGGCTCTTGGCAGCAAAGTGCAAAATTACTGGTGTGCTGAAAACCAAACCTGCTATGTCTCATACCCTGAAGAAAGAGCCCTACAAAAAAGACACATATACGGTTTCTTCTTGAGGGGGAGACATTTAGAAATTTAGACCCAGAATATCCCAAATTCAACCGAGTGCTGCAGAACCTGTAGTGATACAGGTGCAGCTGAATGCATGGAGATGCCAACACACATGCACAGAATTCGCAGTCCTATTTTTGGCAATGCAAAATTCAGGGTAATTCCTCTAGTTAACAACTGGCCTTACCAAAATCCCAGCTGGTGTTTGATTCCAAAGAAATGCCCCAGGTCTTATGGGCAGCTAATAAATATATGCATAAAAGGGGGGCTGGAACTGGTGTTGTGACATGCACCCACTAACCTCCACTTCTGAAGCAGTTTTGTGTGCAGCCAGCCAACTTAGGCTAGTGCAGAGCCTAGTGAGGCTGCTCAGACAGGCTACAGCCTGAAGTGACCGAAGAATCATTTGAGAACAGATACCATAAAAGGTGATTTAACATCACTTTCTGCTCTACTTCCTCTTCACAAGGGATCAGGAAAATAAATTTAGGATTTCTGAACAGCTAACAGTTTTCTTTATTTTGATAAAGTGTCTAGAGCAGCAGGGCCTGGTTAGGCAACAGAACTGAATAATACAGTAACAAAAGCAGCTTGTGTGCTTGAGTTTGTAATAGCTATATTTATATGTATATTTCACTGGAATAACATGGAAAAATGAAATATTCTGCAAGAGGAACTGTTCATGATCATATAAATAAAGATGATCATAGTGTATGATGTAAGTGAACTAAATTATCAGAAGCAATACTAATTCTGGCATATTCTAACTGTTATGGGGTTGGGTTGCAATCTGAATGTTCTACAATGCTCCTCTCAATTGAAACACTGATTTGATATAAATGTTAATAAAAAGGTATGTTGTGACCAAAGGCTTGAATCATCACTAAAACAGAGATTTTTGCACAATTCTTACTGCTGAGTAATTGACCTTCAAAGGCAATTGCTATCTTCCAGGTGAATATGCCACTACTGCATGAGGGAGAACCACACACAACCAAGTGGCTCATAAGTGGCTCACACATTTGGCAAGACAATTGCCAAATAGGGAAAAGAGGAGGGAAAAAAGGGAG